>SJYW01056065.1:112432-172993 GCA_006410735.1 Raphicerus campestris | reverse complement strand
TACTCCTTTTCCTATTTGAAACCAGTCTGTTGGTCCATGTCCAGTTCTAACTGTTGCTTCCTGACCTGCATATAGGTTTCTCAAGAGGCAGGTCAAGTGGTCTGGTAGTCCCATCTCTTTCAGAATTTTCCACAGTTTAATGTGATCCAGACGGTCAAAGGCTTTGGCATACTCAATAAAGCAGAAATAGATGTTTTTCTGGAACTCTCTTTCTTTTTGCTGATCCAGCGGACGTTGGCAATTTGCTCTCTGGTTCCTCTGCCTTTTCTAAAACCAGCTTGAACATCTGAAAGTTCACGGTTCACGTATTGCTGAAGCCTGGCTTGGAGAATTTTGAGCATTACTTTACTAGCATGTGAGATGAGTACAATTGTGTGGTAGTTTGAGCATTCTTTGGCATTGCCTTTCTTTGGGATTGGAATGAAAAGTGACCTTTTCCAGTCCTGTGGCCACTGCTGAGTTTTCCAAATTTGCTGGCATATTGAGTGCAGCACTTTCATAGCATCATCATCCAGGATTTGAAATCGCTCAACTGGAATTCCATCACCTCCACTAGCTTTGTTCATAGTGATGCTTTCTAAGGCCCACTTGACTTCACATTCCAGGATGTCAGGCTCTAGGTGAGTGATCACACCATTGTGATTATCTTGGTCAGGAAGATCTTTTTTGTACAGTTCTGTGTATTCTTGCCACTTCTTCTTAATATTTTCTGCTTCTGTTAGGTCCATACCATTTCTTTCCTTTATTGAGCCCATCTTTGCATGAAATTTTCCCTTGATATCTCTAATTTTCTTGAAGAGATCACTAGTCTTTTCCATTCTGTTGTTTCCCTCTATTTCTTTGCATTGATTGCTGAGGAAGGCTTTCTTCTCTCTCCTTGCTATTCTTTGGAACTCTGCATTCAGCCGCTTATATATTTCCTTTTCTCCTTTGCTTTTTGCTTCTCTTCTGTTCACAGCTATTTGTAAGGCCTCCCCAGACAGCCATTTTGCTTTTTAAAATTTCTTTTCCATGGGGATGGTCTTGATTTCTGTCTCCTGTACAGTGTCACGAACCTCCGTCTTTAGTTCATCAGGCACTCTTATCTATCAGATCTAGGCCCTTAAACCTATTTCTCACTTCCACTGTATAATCATAAGGAATTTGATTTAGGTCATACTTGAATGGTCAAGTGGTTTTCCCTACTTTCTTCAGTTTAAGTCTGAGTTTGGCAGTAAGGAGTTCATGATCTGAGCCAAGCTCCTGGTCTTGTTTTTGTTGACAGTATAGAGCTTCTCCATCTTTGACTGCATAGAATATAATCAGTCTGATTTCCGTGTTGCCCATCTGGTGATGTCCATGTGTAGAGTCTTCTCTTGTGTTGTTGGATGAGGGTGTTTGCTATGACCAGTGCATTTTCTTGGCAGAACTCTATTAGTCTTTGCCCTGCTTCATTCTGTATTGTAAGGCCAAATTTGCCTGTTACTCCAGGTGTTTCTTGACTTCCTACTCTTGCATTCCAGTCCCCTATAATGAAAAGGACATCTTTTTTGGGTGTTCTAAAAGGTCTTGTAGGTCTTCATAGAACCGTTCAACTTCACCATCTTCAGCGTTACTGGTTGGGGCATAGACTTGGATCACCGTGGTATTGAATGGTTTGCCTTGGAAATGAACAGAGATCATTCTGTCATTTTTGAGACTGCATCCAAGTACTGCATTTTGGACCCTTTTGTTGACCATGATGGCTACTCCATTTCTTCTAAGGGATTCTTGCCCACAGTAGTAGATATAATGGTCATCTGAGTTAGGTCACTTATTTGAGATTTTTCTAATTTCTAAATATTTGCATTTCAAAACTTTGAGTTTTCACTGCATCACACAAGATTTGGTGTGTGTATTAAATATTTCCATTTTGTTGGTTTTAAGATAATTTGTGAAATTTCCCTTTTGGTTTCTTTTTTGACCCAGTGGTTGTATAGAATTGTGTTCTTTTATTTCCACGTTTATAAATCTTTTCACTTTGTTCTTGTGATTGATAGCACTAGTGGTAAAGAACCTGCCTGTCAGTGCAGAAGACATAAGAGCCAGGAGTTCAGCCCATGGGTCGGGAAGATCCTCTGAGGAGGGCCTGGCAGCCCACTCCAGTATTCTTGACTGGAGAATCCCATGGACAGAGGAGCCTGGTGGGCTGCAGTCCATAGGGTCGCAGAGAGTCAGACATGAGTGAAGTGACTTAGCACAAGCACACAAGCATAAGTCATCAGAAAAGGTAGTTGGTATGATTTCATTCTTAAATTTGCTAAGATTTGTTTTGTGATCAGTATGATCAATCTTGGAGAATGTTTCATGTGTACTCGAGAACAATAAATATTCTGCTACTGTTGGATGTAAAATGTGGTTCCAACGTTTCCTTGTTGATTTTCTATTTGGACAGTTTTGCATTGCTGATAGTGTGGTATTAAAGTTTCCTACTGTTATAGTATTATTGCTGATTTCTCCCTTAAGATCTATCAGTATTTGCTTAATATGTTTCAGTGTTTGGGTGTTGATAGTGTATATGTTACGATATGTTCTTAATGTATTGAATACTTTATCATTGACCTTTTTTTTTTTTTTTACCTTTTTTGGCTTGAGGTTTATTTTATCTGATACAAGTAAAACTATGCCACTTTCTTCTGGTTTCTGTTTGCTTAAAATACCATGTTCCATCCTTTCACTTTGATCTTGTATGTCTTTTGAGCTGAAATAAGTAAGAACTGGGATGATGCTCTCTGCACCCTGAATAGCGCTGTGTAATTTTACACAGCTGTCGCAGTTTCTGTTTGCTAAACAATGGTTCCCAAAGCCAGTGTTTCTCATCACATCTTTTAGCTGTCTTTTGCTCCCAATTTAAATGACTATCCATGTACTCTTCATGCAGCATTTATGTATAAATCATTGTGAAATACAGTAAGTGAAATAATAGGCTAAATATCTTACTAAATTGTTGATAAATCTGTGTTCCATTTCATTGTATATTTATGAACACGAAGCCCAGTCTAATTTGTGTGTCTTGTTTGGTACCACAGAAAATGTCATGTTAACACTGTGGGCAGTATTTCACTGTTGAATTATTTTTTAAGTACTTTTTTCTATGTATTTATATATATATCATAGGAACTATCAAGAAACCTTGAGCTAAGTACTAACAGTTTGCAGCGACAGTTGCTTGCTGAAAAGAAAAGGGCATGTGAGGCTCATGATGAAAATAAACTTCTTCAAAAAGAGCTACAAGGACTATATGACAAATTAAAGGTAAGTATTTTATTTTAAATTACATCATTTCTCCCTATGATATATATTAGATGAAAACTCAGTATTTTAACACTGTTATCATTTATATTTGGAACTTTGATTTTGACACTTATAAAGAAAATTTATTAATATAATCACTGTAACTAAAAATGAGACATTAGATTCACTAATGTAGATAGGAATGCTACAACTGAAAAATGTTATAGAATCCTGGAAGAAAAATTATGGGTCTAAAGTCTTTCTGTGTTGCGTGGTTGAATAATCCAATGTTCTTCCTCATATAACCCCATGATTGATGATTTTTAAAGTTGTTTCAAATAATGCCCTTTCTTTTCATAGTATTTAGAGGAAACATTCAAATTATTTAATTTTGTTGAAGTAGATGTTCTTAATTCTACCCAGAGGTCACTGATGGGTTGACATATTGTGCAACTTAAATAAAGCATTTATTTGTTATCTTTCATAGAATTTTCCTTTTGTTAATCAAATTTTCAGAGAGAGAAAGTCTTAGCTGCAAAATGGTAAGGAACACTTGTATTTTTTAAAATGGTCTAATTTTTAACTCATCATTAATTTGGAACCCAAATTTGAGAGATGCTAATTAAATTCTTTATCTCTGGGGCTAGGCCTGGAAGTCAGTTGAAGACAATAGGAGTGGGTAGAAAAAGATTTCTTCTTCTGATTTTCTTGACTGCTAGTGTGTATTGGATTTTTAATGGAGAATCACTGGTCTACCCTAACCTAAATGCCCTAAAAGCATTCCTTTCTATAGTTGGTAGTTGCAAAGGGAAGCTGGACTTAGGTGTATTCCAATTTGATGAGGACAATACCAGTGGACAAGATGAGGAATTCTATTTTAAACTGAAACTCTATACATTCTTAATTATATTGGGTTTGTTTTTAGGAAAAGGAGAGAGAACTGGACCTAAAAACCAGATATTTTAATCGTCTGCCAAAGACTGCAAAGAAAGAAAAAGAATTTGCATCAAGAAAAAATGGTATAGTAGTTATTGTTGAAAGACGTATTGCAGTTTTTATTATTAATAAAATAAATTAATTTTTAAGTAGAAGGAAGCTGAGGGGAAAGAACTTTATTGAAATAAATTTAAATTCCCTTATAGGTACTTTTCAGAAGTCTTTCACTTTCTCAGCTTTTTCCCTTGAGGGCATTAAAATTATTTGTTACATAATTAAAAGTTTTTTTAATACAAGTTATTTTTTTATCTTTTATGAAAAAATATAAGCATACCCTAAATTGGACATTATAGTATAATGAACCTTTATTTATGGATTACCTACCTTTTAACAGTTATACATTTTACTAATTTTGTTTCATCTAGTTTGTCTACTTTTTTTCTACCTTAGAGGAAATCCCAGCTGTTGTTCATTTCACTCATAAATACTTTGGTGTTTTTATGCATATCCATACTTTTTTTAAAAAACAAGTGTAAATTTCCTTTTTCTCTGAATTCCAGAAAGTTAAAAACATAAACTTTCTAAAAGTTTAATAGGATTTATTCCTCAGAACTGTCTTCAAGTCACAAAGTGAAAGTGAAAGTGAAGTCGCTCAGTCCTGTCCAACTCTTCACGACTCCATGGACCACAGCCTACCAGGCTCCTCCGTCCATGGGATTAAGTCACAAAATTGCCAGCAAATCCTAGAAATAAAAAATAGTAATAGTGAGTAGTCATGGAGCTGAGAAACATGCCTTATCTCGTGTAGAGCATGAACATATACCAGTTGAATTCCATATATCTTAGCACTGTACGATTAGAAAAATTCTTTTATAATTTTCATGGTAGCTGCATGCCAGAGTGATTTTACAAACCAGTGTACAAAAGGAGTACAAACCAGTGACGACTTCAAGCTGGAGGAGTATCCTATAACACCACAGACAGTTACATGTTATGAAAACAAAAGGGGAGAACCTGAACATCTTTCTTCGGTGAGTTTAGCAATATGATTAGGTACTAAACTCTAGGTGTGAAGTATTCCTAAATACACGATATCAAACATCTACAGAATTCAACAATGAAGTGGGTGCTGTAGCTGTATAAATATGCAGCTAGCCTTTTATAAGGAAAAGGTAACATCTGTGCATTTTATTAAACTCCTTTGGATTGACTGTCAGTTAACACTGTCTTTCAGGTGCTTCAGAAAGGTTGGACTTTCTGGGCTGGAGAAAGAAGAAAAGTTTTTAAGTGTCTTACCTTTTATGTCTCTTACCAGATAGTCTCTAAAAATCCTTCTTGCTTTTGTGTTTAATAGCAAACTATAGTAGCTTTCAAATGATTTGTTAGAATTTGTCTATTTATTTTGCCTCCCGCATAAGAGACTTTTATAGGTTAGATGAATGTTGAACCAAATAATTGCAGTAGAATCTGACTTTATATCATTCAAATTAGAGTGGCATTCAGGAGCTCTGTGTTGGATCTTCATTAAAAAGGATTCATTGAGTACTGAAAGGTCCTTTTCTCTAATAGGGTTTTGTCTTTGGTATTTACAGTTGAGATCTCCTCCTGTGGTGTAAAATAGAAAGGATGGACTAAATTGGTTNCTTTATTTATGGATTACCTACCTTTTAACAGTTATACATTTTACTAATTTTGTTTCATCTAGTTTGTCTACTTTTTTTCTACCTTAGAGGAAATCCCAGCTGTTGTTCATTTCACTCATAAATACTTTGGTGTTTTTATGCATATCCATACTTTTTTTAAAAAACAAGTGTAAATTTCCTTTTTCTCTGAATTCCAGAAAGTTAAAAACATAAACTTTCTAAAAGTTTAATAGGATTTATTCCTCAGAACTGTCTTCAAGTCACAAAGTGAAAGTGAAAGTGAAGTCGCTCAGTCCTGTCCAACTCTTCACGACTCCATGGACCACAGCCTACCAGGCTCCTCCGTCCATGGGATTAAGTCACAAAATTGCCAGCAAATCCTAGAAATAAAAAATAGTAATAGTGAGTAGTCATGGAGCTGAGAAACATGCCTTATCTCGTGTAGAGCATGAACATATACCAGTTGAATTCCATATATCTTAGCACTGTACGATTAGAAAAATTCTTTTATAATTTTCATGGTAGCTGCATGCCAGAGTGATTTTACAAACCAGTGTACAAAAGGAGTACAAACCAGTGACGACTTCAAGCTGGAGGAGTATCCTATAACACCACAGACAGTTACATGTTATGAAAACAAAAGGGGAGAACCTGAACATCTTTCTTCGGTGAGTTTAGCAATATGATTAGGTACTAAACTCTAGGTGTGAAGTATTCCTAAATACACGATATCAAACATCTACAGAATTCAACAATGAAGTGGGTGCTGTAGCTGTATAAATATGCAGCTAGCCTTTTATAAGGAAAAGGTAACATCTGTGCATTTTATTAAACTCCTTTGGATTGACTGTCAGTTAACACTGTCTTTCAGGTGCTTCAGAAAGGTTGGACTTTCTGGGCTGGAGAAAGAAGAAAAGTTTTTAAGTGTCTTACCTTTTATGTCTCTTACCAGATAGTCTCTAAAAATCCTTCTTGCTTTTGTGTTTAATAGCAAACTATAGTAGCTTTCAAATGATTTGTTAGAATTTGTCTATTTATTTTGCCTCCCGCATAAGAGACTTTTATAGGTTAGATGAATGTTGAACCAAATAATTGCAGTAGAATCTGACTTTATATCATTCAAATTAGAGTGGCATTCAGGAGCTCTGTGTTGGATCTTCATTAAAAAGGATTCATTGAGTACTGAAAGGTCCTTTTCTCTAATAGGGTTTTGTCTTTGGTATTTACAGTTGAGATCTCCTCCTGTGGTGTAAAATAGAAAGGATGGACTAAATTGGTTCCTGTGTGTACTCTAGTTTTTTCCTTTATTTTGTTTTACAATGTAAGTTATTTTATCTCTTTTCTTTCTACGTTTGAATATCATTGAAACTGTGTGTGTGTGTGTGTGTGCTAAGTCAGTGTGTCCACCTTAGCGACCCCATGGACTGTAGCCTACCAGGCTCCTCTGTCCATGGGATTCTCCAGGCAGGAAAAAGGAGTGGGTTGCCAGGCGCTCCTCCGGGGGATCCCCCCAACCCAGGGATCAAACTCGCGTCTCTCCTGTCTCCTGCATTGGCAATTGGTTCTTTATAACTAGAGCCACTTGGAAAGCCCATCATCGAGACTAGATCATGTTAATTTATTTTTAAAGGTAAAGCGTAGAATACCAAAGTAATTCTTAATCTTAGAAAGGTTTAAAAAAATTGCTCTTTTTTAAGAGGCAGCACAAGTTGCAGCAGCAATTTGGTGTGGTGAAAGAGAGGATGTGACCTTGGAGTTAGCACTGCTTTTTAATTAAATTATGATTCTAACATTTTAGTGACTTGTATGACTTCTTGGAACATCAGTTCCCTAATCTATAAAACAAGGGCGGGTTACCCTTCAGGTCTGTGGTAGTAACTAATCAGGAAGCTTATCCTGTAACTTTAAGGGGTCCCAGCAGATGGGAGCTGTTACTGTTGGTAAGAGACCCAGAATACAGTGGTGCAAGCAAGATTCAAGACACTCTCTTGTAATAAACTGAAGGTCAGGGGATAGTCCAGGATGGGTGGACACCTTTGTTGCATGGTAGCCATTCTTTGCCAGTTTTTCAGTCATAAAGAATGTACCCTCATCTGTGTGGTTGGAATTGTCTTACCACACCTGGGAGAAGGAGGAATGAGGAAGTGCAGGGCAAGAAGTTTTTGTTTAAATAAATGTGGTCAGAAGTTGCATATGTACTTCAGCTCACTTTCCATTAGTCCTGTCTAGCTTCAGGGGAAGGCCAGCAAATGAGACCTCCAGTTAGGGAGGCCTGTGCTCTGCTGAAACTCAAGGGATTCTGTAACTAAAAGGAAGGAGGAGAAAATGGGTACTAGGGGACAGTTCTTTCTTCTGCATCTATATATTCTACTTTTATTAAGAAAAATCACACACACATATGAAAGGGACCATAAGAAGCAATACACTGTAAGTTTACATTTTTAATTGATTTTAAATGTTATGAGATTTACTAATTGGAGGCCTTAGGCATAGTATAAACTTGAAAGATTGAGTGTGTCACTTGGGCCTTTAATTGTTGATGAATAGCCTTTTCTTGTTCCCTGAATTTATCACATTTTGTTGTGAAATGTATGAAGTAAGGGTACTTTAGAATTTTATGTAGGATATTGGTCCTGATATGTCTTCCAAATGCCTCTTTAAAAATTTTAACTAAAGTAAGAATTTTGTGTGCTTGTGAAAAATCTTTCAAAGGTGGTAACTTGTGGCTTGCTGCTTTAGAAATGGAAAATTTGCTTTCTTAGTTGCTTAGTGGGAGATAAATTTATGATACTTACTTTTCCCCCTTTTCCGGCATGTGAACTTGCATTAAAAAAAAAAAACAACCACATAATAGGATATGGAATCTCGAGAGAGAGATAATCTTGGAGAAACTGGGATTCTAAACCCAACTATGGAAAGAGAAGACAAATTTGCTAAAGATCAAGGACTCCGTGTTGTGAAACAGGATGTGGAGAAGCTGGAGAATGGTAAGATTTCAAGCAAATGATGAGTCAACATTCCTTGGGAAAGAAAGGGTTAATAACCCCTTTATCAAGAGTCACAAATATCTGAATGGAGTTTGGAAGGAAAGAAAAAGAATGAAGACTTTAAGTCTTTAAGTATGTTTTTTAAACCCAGAATATCAAGTATAAAAATGAAATTTATAGTGTACTGATCATACACAAATTAGTTGAAACTGGTTTATAAATTAAGATGAGAGTTGTTTTATTTGAAAATACTGACTACTATAAAATCCCATTTTAAAAATTTGATTTCTTACAGGGTGGGAAAGAGAAAAACTTGCTAAAAAGCGAAAGCAAAAGACATCTTTGTTGGAGAGAGAAGGAAAGCCAATGTTGGAAACTGGACAATACCAAGCGGAAATGTACCAAGTTCAGAAAATTGATAAACTGGAAGAAGAGAGGCTAAAGAGAGAAATGCTACTTGCTAAACTGAATGAAATCAACAGAGAACAAAACTCTCAGAATGTAAAATATCCTTCACTGCCATCGCTTTCTGACTTGAAACCAAAACTGCGTTCCCCAGAGAGAAACCCCAGAACACACATGTCCTCTGGATCCTCGGAGAGATTACTTAACAGGCATCATCTGCAAGACCTCAGTCTTTCAGCGACCAAAGGAGATGGTGAGAACCCAGGCCACGCTCGAAGCCCAGCCTCTCCAGCCGAGCTTGTGTTCGGCAGCTATGCGCCTTCATTTGCAAAAGCACCGGTGAGGCCAAATCCAGTTAGCCAAAAAAGGGGCCTTTTGAGTTTCTCAGGAAATAATACAGAGAAATTTAGTAAAGACCCTGTAGATTCAATTACCAGACAAGAAAGAAAAGCCAAGCTAATGGAAGAGCTGTTTGGTGCCAGTGGCGGCAACAGCCTTTCCTCTAAAAGCAGTGACCCAAATTCTCTGGCTGCCAATATAGAAGATTGTGATCCTCTAAATTTTCAGAACCCAGGCCGTGCTCGAAGCCCAGCCTCTCCAGATGAGCTTGTGTTCGGCAGCTATGCGCCTTCATTTGCAAAAGCACCGGTGAGGTCGAATCCAGGTAGCCGAAAAAGGGGCCTTTCAGGTTTCTCAGGAAATAATATAGAGAAGTTCAGCGAAGACGGCATGGATTCAGTTACCCGACGAGAAAGCAAAGCCGGCCTGATGGAGCTGCTGTTTGGTGCCAGTGGCGGCAGCAGGCTTTCCTCCAAAAGCAGTGACCCAAGTTCGCTGGCTGCCACTAAAGAAGACTGTGACTCTCTAAATTTTCTCCCTGGGGATAAAAGCAGCTGGGGTAGGGAACATAGAGATGATGCCGACTCTTGCCTCAGCAAAGGAAAAAGTATAAATCCAAGCAGACACCGGTTAAGACATGCAAACAACAAACCACGGGTAAAAGTAGTTGATTCTGTAGAAGATGAAATTGAAGAAGTAGTGCTAGATGACTGACTAGAATGTTTTTTTCCAATTGTAATTATTAAGATATTTTAATACAGTATTTAGCTGATTCAAGAGGTAAAACCTATCTGCGAAAAGGAAGTGAGATGTAAGTGGTGATTGGCACTTATTCCAAAGTGAACTGTTGTTTTCAAGAATTTGCTACTATTTGTTCATAGTAGGATTTCTGATGCCAAGCATACATACTGATCAGGGGATTAGAGTTACTATCTTGAGTTCTTATAAATGATTATTGAATACAATTTCATAATTATCTGACAAGACTTACTGGTATTCATAATTATCTGACAAGACTTACTGGTTAGGTCTCTAATTATAAAATGTACTACCTACCTCTTCTAAACTGTGTTCCTGTTACTAGGAACTGAATCTCTCAAAAGTGCTAAACTATATCAAATTTTTTTATAAAGAGATTTTTGGATTGATATAAATAAGCATTTACTATGTTGTAAATCATTCTACTACATGTAAACCACAATATTTTTGTAATGCAGTTCTTGATACAACATTATATAATGTTAATTTTTTTCATAGCTGCTAATTTTTCAGCCAAAAGTATTCTAATTTTTAGGCTGTTTTTTTATTAAAGACTTTTTTCTTTCAAAAGTCCTTTAGTAAAGTTTTAAATTCAGGTCATTTTTTCTGCTTAATGTTTTCCAGTCTTTTTAACCAGACGTAAGAAGGCAGAATTGCTAAAATTAAATCTAAAATTAAGTTATAGACCTAGAAGCATTATGTAGTTAAGCATTAAAATGGGAGATTAAAACGTACAGAACAAGTTTTTCTTTATGAACAAACCTTGATAACTGTTTTTTTTCTAAATGTTAAATTTATTTGTACTCCAAACTCTTACTAATAAAAATTTAAAATACACTGTGACTCTGTTTGATACTTTCCTTAGGTCACTTAGGAAATACATAGTGGAAATAAGACCTGAAGGATTTTTATTTCCTTATTCACCTTTTTAATTTTCCTGTTCAGTATTTTTAGTTGAAGTAGATGCATTTGCCTTAAATCAGGTTAGACAGTATGCTTAGTCTTATCAGATAATTAGTTTTAATTAATCATTTCACCCTTAATAGCTATCATAATGGCATATATTGCTCATAATATTCAAAGGTAAGGAGGATTAAACTGAATCATAAACCCTTTTGATGGCTGACTCGCTGTTCTGATCCTCCTCTCCACCTCATTTTCAGAAATACCTCATTTCTGCTGTCCTGGGCTGGGTGTTACTTGGGTAGAGCCCGCAAGTCTGCCTGGTGAGAAGGGGTTGGGAAATTTGTGTTACTGTGACAGTGTGGACTTTCTAGGATTAAAGAAATTACCATAAATTGTCAAGAAAGGATCTGCTTTTAAAGCTGTTTTTCTTTCTGCACAGTAAGTGCCCCTTTCACATTAAAGTCCCCTTTCATATCACTTGAAAGTGCTTTTTTACTTTTGTGAAGAGCATGGCATATAAACTGTTTGAGTGTTTCCTGAGGGTGCCCTGCTCAGCATTAGGTGCCAGGAAGAATCAGGCCCTGCCCCACCCTCAGTGTGGACGTGGAGCGAGGCCACTCCTGCCCTTTGTCCACTCCCTAGGTGTCCTTGGGTTCCTTAGCACTCACTGGTCTTTTATTATACTGCTTGGGCTTCCCAGGTGGTGCTAGTGGTAAAGAATCTGCCTGCTGATGCAAGAGATACGGATTCAATCCTTGGGTTGGGAAGATGCCCTGGAGTAGAAAGTGGCAACCCACTCCAGTATTCTTTCCTGGAGAATGCTACGGACAGAGGAGCCTGGTGGGCTACAGTCCATGGGGCCACAAAGAGTTAGACATGCTATGAGGAGTAAATACTTAGGTTAAGGTTTGGCAGGGTGCCTGATAGCTGACAAACAGTAAACATCAACTGTTGTCACAGCTATTTATAGAGTTTCCTTGGAATAATTGGAAAGAAATAGAGCATAGATGTGTACATGATAGACTGACACTACACTTGGAGTACAATATAAGCAAAAACCTTTAAAACCTCTGAATTAAGAGAAGACATCTGTATCAAACAGATGGCACCTCCTAGGCCTGCGCTTCGGCCATCCCTTGCTGTATTCAGCACTGACCATGCAACGTGATTGATGAGCTGCTTTCCTAATCTACAAATGAGTAGAATAGCTAGATTTTTGGAAAGGTTTTCTGAAGACAGGTTTAGTGACATAGGGAGGAGTGAGAGTTAGCTTCATAAAACAACAATGAAATCCAAAAAACCCAGGACTTCAATCACTTAATGTGACAATTTGTGTCCCAGAGCTCCCTCAATGTGTGTGTCCCTGGATACTGCCCTTTCCCTCTATAAGATGGGCTAATTATAGTCTCTAGCTCATGGTATTTGCATACATTAAATGAGTTGATGCATGAAAAACACTTAGAACTATCTGATGCTCAAGTTGTTGATATTTTGGAAAGATAATGGAAAGAGGGAATGATGTGGTATTGTTGAATTCTATATGTGGCGGTTGGCATTTTTAATGTACATGCCCTATTTCACTGAATCCTCACAAAGTTTTTTTCTAAAGAAGTTACTTATTGCTCTCCTTTTATCGCTGAGACTAACAGGTTGCAATATGTGCTAAATCTGTCATACACAGGTAGTAGAATGCATTCACTAGTCTCAGTTTACGTCCAGAGAAATAAAATATTTAGGAAGAGTTTTGCATTAGTACTTTTTAAGTGGTAAAAGACAGATACCTAAATTTCTGAACCAGGAGATTATTTTGGCTTGAATCTGGAAGGCTCAAGAAAATGCAGTTTGCTCTGGAGATTAAAATAGGAGTGCTTAGTCTGTCCACCTCTCACCCTTGCTGGGTATCATTTCCAGTTTTAATTCTATGTTTGCTAATAGTATTGGAATTAGCAGCCTCAATCCACAGCATCCCTTTAGCTCGCAGCTACCTCAAAAAGAGAACATCTTTTCTGTAGTTTTGGCAAAGGTCTGCTTGGCTAGTTGATATAACGTGCTGGCCTATAGGGCTGGTGGCAGGGGAGAGGTAGACACCCTACTACATCTCTTCATGGAATGATCAGTATTGCTGTGGAATGGGGGAGGCATTTTCTCTGATGACACTTTGGACACACCATATTTACTGCATTGCCCAATTTGTTAAACATTAATGGATATTGCTTGGTGGCTCACATGGTAAAGAATCTGCCTGCAATGCAGGAGGCTCAGGTTTGATCCCTGGGTTGGGAAGATCCACTGAAGAAGGGAATATCAAGAGAATTCCATGTACAGAGGAGCCTGGTAGGCTACAGTCCACCAGGTTGCAAGAGTTGGACACAACTAAGTAACTAACACTTTCACAGAAAAAAAATATTGGAAGGTTCTTAGAGGACTAGTACTAGTTACTTACTCAACAAGCTTTATTCCTAGGAACAAGCCATTTGGGGGATAAGTTCTTGCTATGATGTTCATTTTGTTGTTAAAGGTGAGCAGTTTCAGCAATAGATGAGTCACAAGACTTTTAAACTATGCTTTAGAGTTTATAGAAAAGGCTTAGACATCCAGATACATATTTTCTCATACAAATACTACATTTGTGAAATCTACATCGATAGAAAACAAAGATATTCCATCTCAATCCAGAATAGAACAAAACTTAGAAGTAAGTGGCCAGGGTAACAGAGAAAGAACATAGGTTTGGGGTTGGGAGTTTGTAACTTAAACTGCTTACAACTTTGGTCAAATAATTTTTCCTAAGGTTCCTCAGATGCAAAACAGGGCAGATCATATCTTACAAGGGTATTGTGAGGATGAATGAGATGATGTATTCTCAAGAAAATAAAACTAGCATGTCAGCTGAGGGACAGCACTACCTCATCAGTATTTTACTTCCATCTCAACACCCTAAACTCTTTATCAAGAGACGCTTGTTAATGTGGAACCGAAGAAAGTAAAACGTGCTGTTTTACCCTGTGATCTGCCATCTTGCAAGCGGCTCTTGTCTTTACAGACCCACATGGAGGTTACAGTCTTAGGCAGGAGGCACTTTGCTGCTTCTGGGAATCAGCAGCCCTTGGGAGGAGCAGTTTTACACACATAGTTTTGCTTCACCAACCGTTTCCATGGAGGAGGAATAGATGGGAATCAGGAGCCCACACTGTGGTCTGAAGACGGCATTAAAATGCAGGGTGAAGCCTCCTTGTCAAGAAGCGAGGGTCGCCCTGAATAGCCTGGCCAAATGCAGCCGCCTTGCCTCTCTCTAACTGACCTGAGTATCAGATTTCAGAATTCCTGTACCATGTGTTATGTGATATTGATCCTGGCTAGGTATACTTTTCACCCAATCTATATAAAACAGGACATCATAGATTTCAGACTATTATTATTTTTTTAATCCTGATGAACCCAAGAGTTACCTACCTAGGCAATCATGGATACTGAAAACTTCTGGGTATATCTGGGAGCAAAGGTGTAGTGGAATCTTTTTCTTCTCTAAGAACTTCCCCCTCTAAATCTTAAATTTAGCTTCAGTATTTGCTTCTAGTTTCAATGATATCTGTAACGTTTACTCTCCCTAAGCGCTTACAGAGGAGCTCCTTGAAGTAATCAGGACAAATCTGTTCTTTACCTAAAATATTTTCAGTAGACAAGAAAGTCTGTCCATGTTACCACCTCAAACATTATCACCAGGGTTCAGAATCCGTGCTGCCCGTAACGCTGAAGTCAAACTGTATAACAAATACACACTCCTTGGTCCCAAGCAGTATGGCATTTCCCTGGACAATAACCACAGTTTTAATCTTAAAGAACAGACTCAGCATCATTTAAATAGACATTTGCCTTATACTTGAGGCAGTAGTTCTCAAAGCATCTCACCCCAACACACACCCCACAGAGCTGCCGCGTGTCCCCTGAGAACTTGTTAGAAATGGCCGTCCTTGGGCTCCTCTCCAGACCTCTGGAACCAGAAATTCCCAGGGGTGAGACAGTCTGTATATGAAGAGTCCCTCTAGGGAATTTCAATGCAGCTCAAGTTTGAGAACCATTGCTCTAAGGTAACACGAGGCGGTGCGGGTGGGGGAATGTTGCTATACAGACATACATGGCTGCCTGCAGGATTTGGCAGGTTTGAATCCAGCACTTGGGACTTGGGGTCACAGTGTGTAGGTTCAGGTTATGGACTCACTTTTGTCCATCACACTGCCTGCCACCTAGACTAGAAATAATCCACTTTTTTATGGCTATAACCAGATATGGTCTGTCAGCTCTCTGTGGATAATGTATCAGAAGATTTGATCTAGTCTTCTGGTTCAAACTTGTCTTCTATCAGAAGATTTAAACTAGGAAAGCGAAATGCCTTTAAACAACCAGCGGCAAAAAGATTGGGTCACTCCCCAAGCGTCTAGAAAAACCTTCGAAACATCCTCCAACACTCCCTGAAGGAAAACTAATCAATGGGGTTTACATTTGAATTCTTTGTAAACATGCATTTTGTCATAGAAACACATTTTTTAATTTAATTTTTATTTTATATTCAAGTATAGTTGATCCAGGTGGTACAATGGTAAAGAATCTGCCTGCCAATGCAGGAGACACAAGTCTGATCCCTGGTCAGGAAGATCCCCTGGAGTAGGAAATAGCAACCCACCCTAGTATTTTGGCCTGGACCCTTTAAAATTTACAAAGCAGTTTCATAAGAGCTTCCCTGGTGGCTCAGATGGTAATGAATCTGCCTTCAATGCAGGAGACCTGGATTCCACCCCTGGGTCAGGAAAATCCCCTAGAGAAGGGAATAGCTACCCACTCCGTTACTCTTGCTTGGAAAATTCCATTGTTAGAGGAGCCTAATGTGCTGCAGTCTGTGGGGTCACAAAGAGTCGGACATGACTGAGCAACTAACACTTTCACTTTTTTAATTCATAGTTGATTTACAATGTTATGTTACAGCAAAGTGACTTGGTTACACATACACTCACTCTTTTTCAGATTCTTTTCCCATATACGCTATTGGAGAATTTTGAATATAGCTCCCTGCTATACAGTAGGTCCTTATTATTTATTTTATATATAGTAATATGTATATGTTAATCCCAAACTCCTAATTTATATTCCCCTTACAAGACCTAGTCAATTTCTACAGTAAATAAATTTTAAATGGTCAGTTTCAAACAGTAAGTAAATAGGTGTCATGGAGAAAATTTAAAGAATAGGAAACTGGTTGCCTATTCAGACCCTCAGAAAATAGGAAAAAGACAAACTATCTTGGAGCAGGCTACTCAAAATATGATCTGTGGGCCTGTCCTTGTTACTGATATAAGTACTGCAATCAAGGGTAAACATTTAGAAACTTCTAGGGCAAGTTTCGGAGAAGGCAATGGCACCCCACTCCAGTACTCTTGCCTGGAAAATCCCGTGGACAGAGGAGCCTGGTGGGCTGCAGTCCATGGGGTCACTAAGAGTTGGACACGACTGATTTTCACTTTGATGCACTGGAGAAGGAAATGGCAACCCACTCCAGTGTTCTTGCCTGGAGAATCCCAAGGATGGCAGAGCCTGGTGGGCTGCTCTCTATGGGGTCGCACAGAGTCGGACAGGACTGAAGCGACTTAGCAGCAGCAGCAGCAGGGCAAGTTTATTGGATGAATTAGGAGTCTGGGATTAGTAGCAAGTTTCTTAAATTTAAAAGTTCATCTTTCTCAGAGTTTGAGGTGTGTGTGTGTGTGTGTGTGTGTGTGTGTGTGTGTGTGTGCACTTAATGACCCAGGCAAGTAGCTTCTGTACGAGGTTTAGTTACTATTAATTGCTCAGTCGTGCCCGACTCTTTGCGACCCCATGAACTGCAGGCCACCAGGCTTCTCTGTCCATGAGATTTTCCAGGCAAGGATACTGGAGTGGGTTGTCATTTCTTTCTCCAGGGGATCGTCCCAACCCAGGGATCGAACCCAGGTTTCCTGCACTGCAGGCAGATTCTTTACCAACTGACAAGGTTGGTACCTGAGGTTTAAGAAATATTAAAATTATCTAAAAGAAATTAGCCTGTATACGGGGACTATGTTAAATAAAATAAAAATGAGACCTAAGTATTCAGATTTCTTGAATCCATTCCTTAGTGCTGTGAAGGCAGATGTAAATAAACAAGAATGCCTATAGATGTCCGGAGGAAGTTTTTATTTATAGATAAAGTAGGTCATGTTTTCACAAGTGTGGATTTTGTTTGCTATACAGAGTCTCCATCTGTCTTTCTCTGGCTTCTTAGAAAAAAAACAAAACACAAACCCTACCTCATCTAGAACAGAACTCTTTCTATATAATCTGTTAAAAACAGATATAGATATAAACAGATCCAGATGGGGCCAAACATCAAGCCATGTAAAATAATGGGGGTGATTAGTGGGTGTGGGGACTGGTGGTTGAAGGAGGTAGTGATGATGAAATTAGCTCTATTTCCAAATGCTTGAGCAGTGTGTTTCTCCAGGGCTTAATCTCCTTAAAATACATCAATGCATCACCACTAGAAAACAGACAGGTAGGAAGTGCCTTGGAAACGTAGTGGGGTTTCAAATTTATCTATCAAGCTATGATTATCCCCATGTAATTTTTGACCCTGGGACTAGCAAGTTCTTAGAGTAATTAATATATTGGTTCTGACACTCCTACTGCTATCATAACTTTACCAATTTCATTGCTACTCTTTTCTCTTGATAGTCAAGAAATTCTCCCCTTCTACCCTTTTACCAACAGTTCTAATTTTCAGCTGTGGGCTTAGTTTCTGTGTCGGTTTTTAAGTATCTTTTTGATTAACTGCATAATTTGCTAGAGACCAGCAGCATAATTAAACTGGTGTATATTGTCATCTGGGTCTTTCCTTAGCTCCTGAGGGGTTGCTGGGATACTCTCTTAAAGGTACATTTCTCTTAACTAACTGTAAAACCCAGATTACCCAAAGTAGCATTTTTATTGATTCATAAAAATACATGTCAGGATTGCATTTAAATTTATAGCAAGATGAGTGTTACATATCTCTGGATGCTTTTAATTTTATAGAAATGTGCGTAGGTACATTTACAAAGGTTGTGTTTTTAATAACACATTCTTAATAATTTAGTAGATGAAAATTAGTCACTTTTATTTTTTTAGGGAGAATATTCCTTTGTGTTGTACAACATATATGGATTTAGCACAGAAAGAATTCTGAATTTTAAATTACCTTTAAGAAAGACATCTCTACTGTGTCTATAGTACTGCTAAAATCCTCTTGTGATTATTATTATTTGCTAGTCTTTTCAACAACAAAATTTCTTAAAATTGCCATCATTGTCTCTGGTTGATTTAATGAAATAAAATCAAGAAACTTACAAAGAAAAACAATTTCACCTGTAATGGTTTGATGTAATTGGACAGCTGTTTGAGGTTAAATTCTAGTAAATCATTTTAATTGGTTGGTATTTATTCTAACGATTTATAGCTAATAAGTCTGAAAGTGTGCCTAAATCTACTCACTGCTCATCATCCAGGTGTTCACTTATTTGTTTTTTTAACAAGAGTTTATGGAGCTTCTGTTATACAAAATGAAACTTCGTAGAAGTCAAAGAGGACTTTTGATGGCATAAGGGTTTCATTTTGGAACATCAACTTCTATACCAATGTGGAAAATGGGTTCAACTGTTTAGGAACTGCAGATCAGAAGAAAAGAACGATGCCAACCAGATGGTGGCACAGATCATTCCTCACTTGAGTCCCCTCCCCAAAAGAACAGCCAACAACTATGCAAGGATAAGACATCACGGAGCGAATCTCAGAACACAGAAATGAGGCTGAGGCATGTCCTGCACCGCACAGATCGCAAGAGACCGCAAGAAAGGGCAAGAGGAACAGCTACGCACTGACCGCAGGGCCCTCTCCCCAGTGTAGCGCCCTGCCTACAGCTCCTCCAGCGGCAAAGGAGCGCACAGCGGTGACATCCAGCACCCCAGCACTGGGGGATCACCTCTGGGAAGTCCTGCTCTGGTTTCACCCCATGGCAATCACAGAGCATTTGTGGGCTCAAGCCCTGGGAATCTGATTGTGACAGACAACAGGAGGAGGGGCTTCCCGCCAGCAGCACGGGGGTTTTGGAGGACAGAGCTCCTGCCTACAGAGCGCACACAGGAAGCCCAGCCAGCAGCTTGCACTGCTGCAGCCCAACTGGCTGGCACAGTCTGGCCAGGCAACTCGGGTGGGGCGCAAGTCTGCCTAATTCGGGCCTTCAAATGAAGAGATCTCCCAGCCCTGCAGCCTGGTCTGCCCACATCCAGCAGAGGAGCTGAGTTTTAGCTCCCCTGCCCCACCACGTGGATCATGGCGCCCAGCCCCTCCTACCAGAGAAACTTCAGGAAAACTGGGGACCTGCCTATAGTGGGCTCTCCTAGCTCCACCCAGGCAGAAGTCAGGTCACAGCCCTGCCCACCATGGAGTGTGGTCCCTGCCTGCCCCTATCTGACGGGAAGGGCTGTTGAGAACACCCGGAAGCTGCACAACCCAGCAATTCTTGAGCTGATGGGCAGGTGAGTGGGTAGAACGGGTGGCCCCCAGAGCAGAGTCAGTAGCACCTGTTCAGCCAGTGAACCTGGGGCGCAGGCCAACTCGAGTCAAGACCACAAAGAGCACCAGTGGCCTTGGAGATACTTAGCTGATGAGCTCGGGCCGGGAAACGAACTCACAGCCTCACTTGTTGCTGAAGACAGTGTTCAGCCTGCCTGACCAGGCAGCCTCAGCAGAGCACACTGCGGGCTGTGGAGCCGACCCACAGTCCTGCTGACATGACAGCTCACGTGGCACCTGAACAGACAGTATAGCCCATGTCTTTCCCTGTCTGCAGGGCAAAGCTGCTGGCCTCACCTGACCAGGATATTCAACAGTCGCCTGGGTCCAATCCCATAACCCCACGAGGGCAGGGATGCTAAGTCATAGCCTGGCCTCCTGCTGAGGATAGCACCCGGTCTGGACTGTGGTGAGACATCCAGCGAAGCCAAGCCAAAGCGAGGCCATCCTGCAGCCTCACCTGTGCAAGGAACCAAGCCAGCCATCCACCCAGAGGCACACCCACCCCTCCTAAGCTCCGAGCTCAAGTAGTTGTTGTCTCAGCCAAAAACAGACTTTAAAGTCAGGGCCCCCCACCCATCCAAGGATGTGACCAGCAGACACTTTCAGAAACCCAAACTGAGCTAACTGGTGAAGAAACATCTCTGCCCAAGCAAACTTGGAAAGTTCAGAAGAGCACACCACTCAGACACAGATAACCAATGCCAAGAATCAAGGATCCAAAAAATATATATATATATATGTATTAGGTATATGTGACACCACTGAAGGAAACTATTAAAGCTCTGATAACTGACCCTAAGGAAATGGAGATCTATGAACTTTCAGTCAAAAGGATTCAAAATAATCAATGTATAAACAAAATAAGAAGTTCATACCAGAAACAATAAAAAGCAAACAAATTCAAGAGCTGAAGACTAAAATAACTGAAGAATTCAGTAGAAAGCTTCAAAAATAGAGTTGACTACGTAGAAGAAGGAATCAGCACCCTGGAAGTAGGACGCTTTAAATTATCCGGTCAGAGGAACCCAAAGACAAAGGAAGGAAAAGGAGTGAAGAAAGCCTGTGGGACTTAACGGGACAAAGTGAAAAGAAACAATATTTGAGCCATGTGAATTCCAAAAGGAGAAGAGAATGAAAAGGGGGCAGAAAGTGTATTTCAAGCAGTAATGGTTGAAAACTTCCCAAATTTATGGCAAGAAACAGACTTCATCTAAGAGACCCCAAAGACTCCAGATATGTGGAACCCTAAGTAGACTGAGATACATCGTGATTAAATTGTCAAAAGTCAGACTTTGATAGAAGCAACAGAAAAAGGAGAGAGAAGTGACATAGAAGGGAAAGCCTGTAAGACTATGGGTAGATTTCTCAACAGATCAACAGTGTAAACAGACAACTTACGGAATGGGACAAAATATTTGCAAACCATATATCTGATGAGAGGTTAACATCTAAAATATATAAATAACTCATATAACCCAATAGCAAAATTCAAATAACCCCACTTAAAAATGGACAAAAGACGTTCTTCCAAAGAAGATATTTGTCAGGCCATCAAGTACATGAAAATGCTCAACATCACTACTCATTGCTGCTACTGGTGCTAAGTCGCTTCAGTCATGTCCGACTCTGCGTGAGCCCATAGACGGCAGCCCACTAGTCATTAGGGAAATACAAATCAAAATCACAATGAAAGATTACCTCACACCTGTTAAAATGGCACCATCAAAAAGACGAGAGATGACAAATACTGGTGAGGATGTGGAAAAAAGGGAATCCTTGTACACTGTTGGTGGGGTTGGTAAATGGTACAGCCAGTATAGAAAAGAGTATTGAAGATCTTCAAAAAATTGAAAACAGAACTACCATATCATTTGGCAATTCTGCCTCTGAGACAAAGGAATGAGAACAGACTCAAAAATAATATCTGCACCCCCATGTAATAGCTCTATTTGCAATTGCCAAGACATGGAAACACTAAATGCCCACTGATGGATGAATAGACAAGGAAATTGTAAACTATATCTGTATCTATATCTATGTCTGCATTTTCCCTGGTGGCTCAGGTGGTAAAGAACCCGCCTGGCAATGCAAGAGAGACAAGAGATGTGGGTTTGATCCGTGAGTCAAGAGGATCGCCTGGAGGAGGGCAAGGCAACCCACTCCAGTAATCTTTCGTGGAAAACTCCATTGACAGAGGAGCCTGGCAGGCTACAGTCGATGGGGTTGCAAGAGTGGGACATGACTGAGTGCAGGTGCACATGCACACACACATCTGTGTCTCAATAGATATATTAAAACAGCCGTAAAAGCCAAGGAAATTCTGCCGTTTGCAACAGCATGGCTGGACCTCAAGGGTATTAGGCTTGGCGAAATTAAGCGAAATAACTCAGAGAAAGACATATACTATACAATCTCTTTTATATGTGGAATCCAAAAATGGACAAAAAAGCTCATAGAAAAAGATATGTGGTTAACAAAGAAGGCAGAGTAAAGCAGGGGCAGAGGAATTAGAAGAAAGTAGTCAAAACTACAAACTTCTAGTTATAAAAACCTAAGTATAAGGGATGTGGGGTATAATATGATGACTATAGTTAACCCTGTTTATCTTATACACATGGAGAAGGCAATGGTAACCCACTCCAGTATACTTGCCTGGAGAATCCCATGGACAGAGGAGCCTGACAGGCTACAGTCCATGCAACTACAAGAGTCACACACGACTAAGCAATTAACACATACACATGTTATACATAACCGTTATTAAAAGAGTCCTTACAGTTTTCATCACAAGGAGTTTATTTTATTTTTTTAAATTAAACTATAATCAGATGATGGGTGTTAACAAAATCTATTGTGGTGATCATTTCACAATATATGTAAGTCAAACCATTATGCTGTATACCTTAAACTTATACAGTGATATATGTCAATTATATCTCAATAAAACTGAAAAAAAAAACAGAAATAATGAGAGACAGAATCAATGGAAATGCCCTATAGATGAACTGAGTTATTTTTGAGGGAACTGAGAGCACTTGGTAATCCACTGGATACAGGAGCAGGGAGAGAGAAGAGGCGCCATGTAAGACTGACATGGGGTCTCAAAAGAGCAAGTATGCGAGGCAGGAGGTGGGAGGGGCGTGTTGAGTTTGTTGTGGGTTGTCCACATGCACACGTCCAGCAAACCGAAGGAAGATCTACACCAGAGATACTGATTTGGGATTCAATCACACATGTAAGAAATTTGTAGCCATGGGTATGCACAAGTCTCCAAAATATAGGTGAAAATGTGAAAGTTGCTCAGTCCTATCTGACTCTGCAACCACATGGACCATAGCCTGCGAGGCTCCTCTCTCCATGGAATTCTCCAGGCCAGAATATTCGAGTGGGTAGCCATTCCCTTCTCCAGGGGGTTTTCCGACCCAGGGATTGAACCCAGGTCTCCCACCATGTGGGCGGATTCTTTACCATCTGAGCCCCCAGGGAAGCCCTCCTAAATATATAAAAGATGCAAATAGAAACATCAGTCATAGCAGATATGATCCTGTCAGTTTCCCTAAAGATCATTTCTTACTTTTAATTGAGTTTCATGAATACCTGTGTTGTACAATTAATGAAGCTGCTGGACCTTTCTCCTTTCGTTTGCCCTTCAAATCCTACAAGGGAAGAAATGTATCTTTAACAACAAAAAAAATTGGAGAGGCTCTCAGTTTTTTAACATTGTTATGAAGATGAATTCTCTGATTCTCGAAAGGCTTTGATCCATAATCATTTGCCTCTGCTAAACTTTCCAAGAGTGATTAAGGACATTTAATTATTTTTCTAGTGCTTCAGAAGAAACAAATTCATTGAAGAAACAGACAATACAGATAGGGAAAAAAATGGTGTGTGTGTGTGTTAAGGACATTTAATTATTTTTCTAGTGCTTCAGAAGAAACAAATTCATTGAGGAAATAGACAATACAGATAGGGAAAAAATGGTGTGTATGTGTGTCTATTATTGGACTTTGTGACTTGTTCTAATGATCTGCCTTTTCTTACGCTAGTAGCACAGATCTTACTGTCGCATCTTTTTTTTAAAATTAAACATTTTTGCCTAGGTAATACATTCCATGGTTCAACAATTAAAATATGAAAAAGTTTCCTTTCCTTGTCCCTAACAGTTACACACAGGCACATATGTAACTATGAGAATCCTTCCAGAATTTATGCAAATACAAACAATAAGAATTCTTATTCTTACTCTAGTAAATAAAACAGAGCATATTTTATACACTGTTGTGAACCTTGACTTATTCTTCACTTAATAGATTCTTGGCAATTGTGATTGTTAGCTCATTTTATGTGTCAGCTTGGCTAGCTGTGGTACCTAGTTATTCAATCAAACAGTACCCTAGAGGAGAACACCACGTGAGGATGCAGGCAGGTATCAAAGTGATGTCTACCGGTGAAGAAACACCAAGGGTCGCCTGCAAGCAGCAGTGTCTAGGAGAAAGGCACGGAGCAAACTTTCCAGGATCTTCAGAGGGGATGTGTACATGCTCAGTTGCTCAGTCCTGTCTGACTCTTTGGGACCCCATAGACTGTACCCGCCAGGCTCCTCTGTCCCTGGGATTCTCCAGGCAAGAATGCTGGCGTGGGTTGCCATTTCCTCTTACGGGCAGTCTTCCCAGCCCAGAGATAGAACCTGCATACCCGGCATCTCCTGCAAGCACAGGTGGATTCTTTACCACCGAGCCACCTGGGAAGCCCTGAGAAGGAATGTGCCCCTAAAAACATCTTGATCTCAGACTTCTCATCTCCAGGAAAAGAATAAATTTCTGTCGTTTTAAAGCCACTCAGTTTGTGGTGATTTGTTACCACAGCGCTGGGAAACTAACACAATGATCTTTTTACACTGTTACATAAAAAGCATCCTTATTTTTTAAAAAATAGCTTCTTGCCAGAAGATACATCATTTGTTACTTTGACAGATACTCCAGTATTACTGTCCACGGTTTTAACCGATTCACACTCTTATCAGCAATATAAGTGCTTGTTTTGCCTTTTTGAAGATCTCTGATATGGCTTTTATTTGCATTTCTCTTACCAAATGTGGGATTGTGCTTAAGAATCATTTAAATTTCTGAAATGCCCATTCATATTTGTTTCCATTTTATAGTAGGTTATTAATCTTTATTTCTAGTATTTATTTACATATTAGATAGATTAGCTCCTCACCTGTGATATGACTTAGAAACTTTCCCCCCACATTATCCCTTTTCTTTTGACTTGCTTATGTGTTTTCTCTTTTCACATAATTCATTTTTATGCACTGGTCATTTATTTTGAATCACTATAGGGTTATAATTGGAGAAGGGGATGGCAACCCCCTCCAGTATTCTTGCCTGGAGAATTCCATGGACAGAGGAGCCTGACGGGCTACAGTCTATGGGGTCGCAAAGAGTCGGACAAGACTAAGCAAGTAACACACACATAGGGCTATAATAGAATTCTTCCTTATTTTCATCTAACAATTTCTTAGTTTCATTTTCTATAGAATTTATACTCATATATGCTTCCCTGATGGCTCAGCAGTAAACAATATGTCTGCCAGCACAAGAGAGACGGGTTCAATCCCAGGGTCTGAAAGATCGCCTGGTGAAGGAAATGGCAACCCATTTCAGTATTCTTGACTGGGAAATCCCATGGGCAGAGGAGCCTGGCAGGTTATAGTCCATAGTTGCAAAGAGTCAGACATGGCTTAGTAACAACAACAATACTTGTATATACTGTGAGATATGGCTTCAACTTAATTCTTTTCCCAAATGGCTATCCAATTGTCATGACACTATTTGTTAAGAGTTCATCTTTGGACCTTGATTTGAAATTCCATCTTTATTATATACTAAATTGTTTTATCTATTTGGATGTATTCCTGGTTATTTCTATTTTGTTCCTCTGGTTTTCTGTCTGTGTACTTGCCAATATTACATTGCTTTAACTTTTGAAACCATAAAATATATTTTAATATCTAGTCGTACTAGACCCTCCACCCCATTACTCATTTTATGTTTTTCAGAGCTTTCCTTGCTATATTTTGCTTTCTGCCTTTTAACATTCAGAATCATTTTGTCTAGTTCTTTTAAAACTTTTTGGTATTCTTATGAAAAGTATATTAAATTGATGCTTTTATAATATTTAGCTGACTTGTCTAAGAATATAGTATATGTTTCCATTTGTTCGATTTTTCCATATCTTTCAGAACGTTTTACAGTTTTGTTATTGTTTTTGTATGTGTTTAATCGTTCAGTCATGTCCGACTCTTTGTGACCCCATGGACTGCAGCCCACCAGGCTTCTCTGTCCATGGGATTCTCCAGGCAAGAATACTGGAGTGGACTGCCATGTCCTCCTCCAGGGGATCTTCCCCACCCAGGGACTGAACCCAGGCCTCCTGCATTGCAGGTGGATTCTTTACTGTCTGAGCCACCAGGGAAGTCCTGTTTCTGGATAGGCTTGCACATTTCTTACTAAGTGCAGTCCTAGGTTTTAAATATTTTTGCTGCTACTGTAAATAGTAACTTTACTTTCATCATATATTTTATCTGATTATTATTTGTGTATGTAAAAGCTGCTCTTTTGAGTTTTCCTGGTTTGTGATTATTTTGATAACAGTAGTTTTAGCTCTTTGGTTTCATTCCATATCTCTAATTTCTTTTTTGTTAGTGATCGCATTGGCTCCTTTATCCAGCACAGTTTTACATAATAGTTGTGATAGCAGTCATACTTGTTTTGCATACGATTTTTGATAGAAATGCTTCTATTGTTTTCCCTTTAAGCATGATGCTGACTTCTGGGCTCAAAAAGATTTCGTCATGTTAAGCAAATAATCAGACTTTCCCATTTCTCTTGAGTATTTGTAATCAAGAATGATTGTTCAGCTGTTTTCCAAATGCTTTTTTGGTGACTACAGATAGGACTATATGATTGTCTCTTAAGGTCTAGTAATGCAGTAAATTATATTAGTATTAGTAGACTGTGTTTCTAATTCTCCTCATAGCTTCTGTAATTTTTGTCTATAAAATTGCAGCAGCACTATTTGGTGCATGAAAGTTTTTTAATTACATGCTTACTGAGAATTATGCCCATTTAGGGTTAAGAAAGTCTTTTTGTGTGTGCATTGTTCACTGCTTTTTGGTATGAATTCTACCTTTTTTGATATTAAGATCCTGACCCTATTTTTATTCTGGGAAGTCTTTCCTTAGTATTTATTTTGAAATGTTCCAGATTGTTTAATTTTTTTGCACTTAAAACATACTTATTGATTTTGGCCGCACTGGGTCTTCATTGTTACTCATGAGTTTTCTCTAATTTCAGAAAGTGAGGGCTACTTTATAGTTGCAGGGTGTGGGTTTTCAGCGTGCTGGCTGCGCATGGGTTTCTCAGCGTGCTGGCTGAGCAGCGCGTGGGTTTCTCAGCGTGCTGGCTGAGCAGCGCGTGGGTTTCTCAGCGTGCTGGCTGAGCAGCGCGTGGGTTTCTCAGCGTGCTGGCTGAGCAGCGCGTGGGTTTCTCAGCGTGCTGGCTGAGCAGCGCGTGGGTTTCTCAGCGTGCTGGCTGAGCAGCGCGTGGGTTTCTCAGCGTGCTGGCTGAGCAGCGCGTGGGTTTCTCAGCGTGCTGGCTGAGCAGCGCCTGTGTTTCTCAGCGTGCTGGCTGCTCGTGGGTTTCTCAGTGCGCTGGCTGCGCCTGGGTTTCTCAGTGTGCTGGCTGTGCATGGGTTTCTCAGCGTGCTGGCTGCGCGTGGGTTTCTCAGCGTGCTGGCTAAGCAGCGCATGGGTTTCTCAGCGCGCTGGCTGCTCGCTGCAGAGCACTGGCTCGAGGGCGCACGAGGCTTGGTTGCTCTGCGGCCTGTGGAATCTTCCTGGACCAAGGATTGAACCCATGTCCCCTGCACTGGCAGGCGGGGTCTTAACCACTGGACAACCAGGGAAGGCCTAGATAATTTTGTTTTAGACCTGTCTTTTGTATAAAACATATAGTTGGGTATTATTTTGTGATCTAATCTGAAAATCTTTCTTTCAATACATAAATTTATATTTATTGATAGTCAGATAAACAATATTTGTTCCACTGTATCATTTTACGTATTCTATTTTAGCAGTTTTTAAACTGTCTTGCAGTGTGTGGCTTGTTTTCTTTGCACGTAAATATGCCTCTGGGTGTATATTTTGTCTGTAAGAAGTTTGTGGGTTTTCTTTCCACTACTACCTAGTATTCTTACTTAATCTTCCACTATTTGGACAATATCTACTAATTTCCTACCCTGCAGTGTTAAAAAAAATTAGCATCTTTCTTCCCCCATCCCTCTTCTTTTCTCCAACAAATTTTAGCTGATATTATCTTCTTTGTTATATTGTTAAATGTTATTATATTTCTGCTTCTTGGGTCATTGGCCTTAAATGATATCTTTTAATTCTAAACTATTACAGATGAAGAAATTAATGTTCTTACAATGGCTATTTCATTCTCCCTTCTTTCCCCAAGTTTTATTAGTTTCCTCATTTCCCTAATGCCAGGACATAAAACATTTACACTCTGTTCCGACACCCTGCATTTGCTTTAGTCTTAATTCTAAAGTTAAATATACTCAGCACTCGTAGGCAGCCATCCTTTCCTGGCAATATTCTCAGTCCTGTCTCAACAACCTGAAGTTCATCCCCCCACAGTAGGGTTCTTATTGCCACCTGACTGGTGAATTGGGTTTCAGATACCATCCTGAGGGTAAACTTTCTAGAACCTTGCTTGATCTAACTTGTATTCCTGGGAAAGGAACAACTGCGCCTGAGACAAGAGTTTGTGTACAAGTAGTTGTTTGGGAAGTAACACCAGAACCAGGTGGACTTCCCCGGTTGGTGAGACAGTAAATAATCCACCAGGAATGCAGGAGAGGCAGGAGATGTGGGTTCTATACTGGGTTGGGAAGATCCCCTACAAGAGAGCATGGCAATCTACTCCAGTATTCTTGCCTGGAGCATTCCATGGACAGAGGAGCCTGGTGGGCTACAGTGCAAAGGGTCGCAAAGAGTCAGACACGAGTGAAGTGACTGAGCAGGCACGCACGCACACACCAGGAGCAGGAGAGTCCAGGGAAAGAAGGGACATTCAATGCACGTGTGCATTACTGAATTGATGATCATTATGTGAAAAGAAAGCTGAGCGCCGAAGAATTGATGCTTTTGAACTGTGGTGTTGGAGAAGACTCTTGAGCGTCCCTTGGACTGCAAGGAGATCCAACCAGTCCATCCAAAGGACATCAGTCCTGAATGTTCATTGGAAGGACTGATGTTAAAGCTGAAACTCCAATACTTTGGCCACCTGATGCAAAGAGCTGACTCATTTGAAAAGACCCTGATGCTGGGAAAGATTGAGGGCAGGAGGAGAAGGGGACGACAAAGGATGAGATGGTTGGATGGCATCACCAACTTGATGGACATGGGTTTGGGTGGACTCCGGGAATTGGTGATAGACAGGAAGGCCTGGTGTGCTGTGGTTCATGGGGTCGCAAAGAGTCAGACACAATTGAGCAACTGACTGAACTCAGCTGATGTGAAAAGGGCCCTTGATTTTAGAAGGATATTCTGAGGACTGCATTGAATGTGTCATAGAATTGTCTCCCCAAAGGACAGGAGTAAGAATTTCTTTTCCACTGACTGCCATCCCCATTGGTTGAGGTCTTAACTTACCCACATGTCCTGGTTGAGAATCCATGAGCGCTGAGTATACCCACCCTTGAGGGCCATGGCTGTCCACACAAAACAAGCTGAAGCCTGTGGGGAAATACTTGCTCAGATACAGATGGAATTAGAGATGAAACCAAGAAGGATGCAAGGTGCACAGGCAGCATCTGATGTAATTCATCTTAACTTTCTGAAACTGTGACTAGAGTTGTCTCTTCCACTAGCAGGTTTTATCGCTGTGGTTCAATTGCTAAGTTGTGTCGGACTCTTTGCAACCCCGTGCACTGCAGCGTGCCAGGCTCCTCTGTTCTCTGTCTCATGGAGCTTGCTCAGATTCATGTCCGTTGAGTTGGTGATGCTGTCTAACCACCTCATTCTCTGCTGCCCTCTTCACTTTTGCCATCTGTCTTTCCCAGCATCGGAGTCTTAGTTCTCAGTCAGCTCTTCGCATCACGTGACCCAGTGTATTGGCGCTTCAACTTCAGCACCAGTCCTTCCAATAAATATTCAGAGTTGACTTCCTTTAGGATTGAATAGTTTGATCTCCTTGCAGTCCAAGGGATTTGTATGAGTAATCTCCAGTGACACAATTTGAAAGCATTAATTCTTGGGTGCTCAGCCTTCTTTATAGTCCAACTCTCACATCTATCCATGACTACTGAAAAAACCATAGCGTTGACTATACAGACCTTTGCTGGCAAAATGATGTCACTGCTTTTTAATATGCTGTCTAAGTTTGTCACAGCTTTTCTTTCAAGGAGGAAGTGTCTTTTAATTTCATGGCTGCAGTCATCTCCACAGTGATTTTGGAGCCTAAGAAAATAAAATATGTCACTGTTTCCACTTTTCCCCCTCCTATTTTCCGTGAAGTGATGGGACTGGATGCCATGATCTTAGTTTTTTAATGTTGAGTTTCAAGTCAACTTTTTCACTCCTCTTTCACCCTCAGAAACTAGGATTATGTAATATTTTAAATTTATTTAAATTTTTAGTTTACTGTTATTTGTATTGGTAATTTTCAGTTTTATTTTTTACAGTCATAGGATATAGCAGGTAGAATTGTCACTTGTTGAATTTTATTGAGTTTCTATTTGGGCCTTAGTATATGAACAAATTTTGTAAATTTTCCTAAGAATACATAAAAAGAATGAGTATCCTCTCTGTTCGCAGAGCACAAATTTCAACATACTTTTTCCTTTCTATTCTTATTATTTGTTCAAATTCTCTATCTCCTCTTCTACTTTTTGTCCTTTCATTAAGGATTGAAACAATGTTTAAGTACTCCTTCTAGAATGTGGTTTTGTCAATTTCTGATTATACACTGCTTTAATGCATTTTCATTAAAGTTAATGGTCCCCATTTTGGAGGTTTGAAGGGTATAATTACCCACAGCTCTCTCTTTTCTAGTTTGTAAACCAATTGGGAAAGATACTCAGAAATCAGATTGAAATGAAATATTAACTTTGTTGTGTACTAAACTGAACTGGAAGATTTAGCTTGGATTTCTGCCAAACTGGGCTTCCCTGGTGGCTCAGATGGTAAAGAATCCCAGTTCAGTGCAGAAGACGCAGGGTTCGATCCCTGGGTCATGAAGATCCCCTGGAGAAGGGAGTGGCAACGCATTCTACTATTCTTGCCTGGAGAATTCCATGGACAGAGGAGCCTGGCAGGCTACAAGTCCATGGGGTTGACAAACGGTTGGACAGGACTGAGCAAATAACACTTTCACTTCTAGCCAAATTATATCCACTACTGACTTCATTTAGTCATTAACTCAGCAGTGGCCACAGGACTGGAAAAGGTCACTTTTCATTCCAATCCCAAAGAAAGGCAATGCCAAAGAATGATCAAACTACTGCACAATTGCACTCATCTCACACGCTAGTAAAGTAATGCTCAAAATTCTCCAAGCCAGGCTTCAGCAATACGTGAACCGTGAACTTCCAGATGTTCAAGCTGGTTTTAGAAAAGACAGAGGAACCAGAGATCAAATTGCCAACATCCACTGGATCATCAAAAAAGCAAGAGAGTTCCAGAAAAACATCTATTTCTGCTTTCTTGACTATGCCAAAGCCTTTGACTATGTGGATCACAATAAACTGGAAAATTCTTCAAGAGATGGGAATACCAGACCATCTAACCTGCCTCTTGAGAAATCTGTATGCAGGTCAGGAAGCAACAGTTAGAACTGGTCACGGTACAACAGACTGGTTCCAAATAGGAAAAGGAGTATGTCAAGGCTGTATATTGTCACCCTGCTCATTAAACTTATATGCAGAGCACATCATGAGAACCCTAGGCTGGAAGAAGCAAAAGCTGGAATCAAGATTGCTGGGAGAAATATCAATAACCTCAGATATGCAGATGACATCACCCTTATGGCAGAAAGTGAAGAGGAATTAAAAAGCCCTCTTGATGAAAGTAAAAGATGAGAGTGAAAAAGTTGGCTTAAAGCTCACCATTCAGAAAACTAAGATCATGGCATCTGGTCCCATCACTTCATGGCAAATAGATGGGGAAAACAGTGGCTGACTTTATTTTTCTGGGCTCCAAAATCACTGCAGATGGTGGTTGCAGCCATGAAATTAAAAGACGCTTACTCCTTGGAAGAAAAGTTATGACCAACCTAGACCACATATTAGAAAGCAGAGACATTACTTTGCCAANTGCAAAGAGCTGACTCATTTGAAAAGACCCTGATGCTGGGAAAGATTGAGGGCAGGAGGAGAAGGGGACGACAAAGGATGAGATGGTTGGATGGCATCACCAACTTGATGGACATGGGTTTGGGTGGACTCCGGGAATTGGTGATAGACAGGAAGGCCTGGTGTGCTGTGGTTCATGGGGTCGCAAAGAGTCAGACACAATTGAGCAACTGACTGAACTCAGCTGATGTGAAAAGGGCCCTTGATTTTAGAAGGATATTCTGAGGACTGCATTGAATGTGTCATAGAATTGTCTCCCCAAAGGACAGGAGTAAGAATTTCTTTTCCACTGACTGCCATCCCCATTGGTTGAGGTCTTAACTTACCCACATGTCCTGGTTGAGAATCCATGAGCGCTGAGTATACCCACCCTTGAGGGCCATGGCTGTCCACACAAAACAAGCTGAAGCCTGTGGGGAAATACTTGCTCAGATACAGATGGAATTAGAGATGAAACCAAGAAGGATGCAAGGTGCACAGGCAGCATCTGATGTAATTCATCTTAACTTTCTGAAACTGTGACTAGAGTTGTCTCTTCCACTAGCAGGTTTTATCGCTGTGGTTCAATTGCTAAGTTGTGTCGGACTCTTTGCAACCCCGTGCACTGCAGCGTGCCAGGCTCCTCTGTTCTCTGTCTCATGGAGCTTGCTCAGATTCATGTCCGTTGAGTTGGTGATGCTGTCTAACCACCTCATTCTCTGCTGCCCTCTTCACTTTTGCCATCTGTCTTTCCCAGCATCGGAGTCTTAGTTCTCAGTCAGCTCTTCGCATCACGTGACCCAGTGTATTGGCGCTTCAACTTCAGCACCAGTCCTTCCAATAAATATTCAGAGTTGACTTCCTTTAGGATTGAATAGTTTGATCTCCTTGCAGTCCAAGGGATTTGTATGAGTAATCTCCAGTGACACAATTTGAAAGCATTAATTCTTGGGTGCTCAGCCTTCTTTATAGTCCAACTCTCACATCTATCCATGACTACTGAAAAAACCATAGCGTTGACTATACAGACCTTTGCTGGCAAAATGATGTCACTGCTTTTTAATATGCTGTCTAAGTTTGTCACAGCTTTTCTTTCAAGGAGGAAGTGTCTTTTAATTTCATGGCTGCAGTCATCTCCACAGTGATTTTGGAGCCTAAGAAAATAAAATATGTCACTGTTTCCACTTTTCCCCCTCCTATTTTCCGTGAAGTGATGGGACTGGATGCCATGATCTTAGTTTTTTAATGTTGAGTTTCAAGTCAACTTTTTCACTCCTCTTTCACCCTCAGAAACTAGGATTATGTAATATTTTAAATTTATTTAAATTTTTAGTTTACTGTTATTTGTATTGGTAATTTTCAGTTTTATTTTTTACAGTCATAGGATATAGCAGGTAGAATTGTCACTTGTTGAATTTTATTGAGTTTCTATTTGGGCCTTAGTATATGAACAAATTTTGTAAATTTTCCTAAGAATACATAAAAAGAATGAGTATCCTCTCTGTTCGCAGAGCACAAATTTCAACATACTTTTTCCTTTCTATTCTTATTATTTGTTCAAATTCTCTATCTCCTCTTCTACTTTTTGTCCTTTCATTAAGGATTGAAACAATGTTTAAGTACTCCTTCTAGAATGTGGTTTTGTCAATTTCTGATTATACACTGCTTTAATGCATTTTCATTAAAGTTAATGGTCCCCATTTTGGAGGTTTGAAGGGTATAATTACCCACAGCTCTCTCTTTTCTAGTTTGTAAACCAATTGGGAAAGATACTCAGAAATCAGATTGAAATGAAATATTAACTTTGTTGTGTACTAAACTGAACTGGAAGATTTAGCTTGGATTTCTGCCAAACTGGGCTTCCCTGGTGGCTCAGATGGTAAAGAATCCCAGTTCAGTGCAGAAGACGCAGGGTTCGATCCCTGGGTCATGAAGATCCCCTGGAGAAGGGAGTGGCAACGCATTCTACTATTCTTGCCTGGAGAATTCCATGGACAGAGGAGCCTGGCAGGCTACAAGTCCATGGGGTTGACAAACGGTTGGACAGGACTGAGCAAATAACACTTTCACTTCTAGCCAAATTATATCCACTACTGACTTCATTTAGTCATTAACTCAGCAGTGGCCACAGGACTGGAAAAGGTCACTTTTCATTCCAATCCCAAAGAAAGGCAATGCCAAAGAATGATCAAACTACTNGATAGATCACATCTTGGGTCACAAATCAAACCTCAGTAAATTTTAAAAAGTTGAAATCATATCAAGTATCTTCTCTGACCACAATGCAAGAAAAAAAACTGTAAGAAACACAAACACATGGAGATTAAACAATACATTTCTAAATAACCAACAGGTTACTGAAGAAATCAAAAGGGAAATTTTAAAAATTTCTAGAAAGAAATGACAATGAAAACATGACAACTCAAAACCTACGGGATGCAGCAAAAGCAGTTTTACCAGGGAAGTTTATATCAATACAATCCTACCTCAAGAAACAAGAAAAACATAGAATAGACAACTTCACTTTACACCTAAAACAACTGGAAAAAGAAGAACAAAAAAACCCTAACATTAGTAGAAGGAAAGAAATCACAAAGATCTGAGCAGAAATAAAAGAAAAAGAAATGAAAGAAACAATAGTAAAGATTAATAAAACTAAAAGCTGGTTCTTTGAGATGATAAGTAAAATTGACAAACCATGGCCAGACTCATCAAGAAAAAAGAGAAAAGAAATCAACAAAATTAGAAATGGAAAATGAGAGGTTACAACAGATAATGCAGAAATAAAAAGGATTATAAGAGATTATTATGAATAACTATATGGCAATGAAATGGATAACCTGGAAGAAATCGACAGGTTCTTAGAAAAATTCAATCTTCCAAGACTGAACCAGGAAGAAACAGAAAGTATGAGCAACCCAATTACAAGCACTGAAATTGAAACCAAGATAAAAAATGTCCCGAAAAACAAAAGCCCAGGACCAGATGGCTTCATAGGAGAATCCTATCAACATTCAAAGAAGAGCTAATGCCTATCCTTCTAAAACTCTTTCAAAAATTGCAGAGGAAGGAACACTTCCAAACTCATTCTACAAGGCCACCATCACCCTGATACCAAAACCAGACAAAGACAACACAAAAAAAGAAAACTACAGACCAACATCCCTGATGAACATAGATGCAAAAATCCTCAACAAAATTTTAGCAAACAGAATTCAGCAACACACCAAAAAGCTCATACACCATGATCAAGTTGGGTTTATTCCAGGGATGCAAGGATTCTTCAATAAACAGCAATCAATCATGAAAGATAAAAAACATATGATACATTCAATAGATGCAGAAAAAGCCTTTGACAAAATTCAGCACCCACTTATGATTAAAACTCCAAAAAAATGGGCATGGAAGGAACCTACCTCCACATAGTAAAGGCCATATATAAGCCCACAGCAAACATTATTCTTAATGGTGAAAAACTGAAAGCATTCCCCCTAAGATCAGGAATGAGACAAGGGTGCCCACTTTTCCCACTATTATTCAATATAGTTCTGGAAGTCCTATCTACAGCAATCAGAGAAGAAAAAGAAACAAAGGAATCCAGATTGGAAAAGGAGTAAAGCTCTCACTATTTGCAGATGACATGATACTACTGTACATAGAAAACCCTAAAGATAGCATCAGAAAATTAGAGCTAATCAGCGAATTTAGCAAAGTTGCAGGATACAAAATCAATACACAGAAGTCACTTGCGTTTCTCTATACTAACAATGAAAAATCAGAAAGAGAAATTAAGGAATCAATACCATTCACCACTGCAACAACAAGAATTAAATATCTAGGAATAAATTTACCTAAGGAGGCAAAAGAACTACACACAGAAAATTATAAGACACTAATGAAAGAAACTGAAGACTACATAAACAGATGGAGAGATATTCCATGTTCCTGGGTAGGAAGAATCATTATTGTGAAAATGACTATACCACCAAACACAATCTACAGATTCAACCCCATCCCTATCAAATTACCAATGGCATTTTTCACAGAACTAGAACAAAGAATTTCACAATTCATATGGAAACGCAAAAGACCACAAAGAGCCAAAGCAGTCTTGAGAAAGAAGAATGGAGCTTGAGGAATCAACCTTCCTGACTTCAGATTATACTACAAAGCTATAGTCATCAAGACAGTACGGTACTGGCACAAAAACAGAAACACAGACCAATGGAACAAGATAGAAAGCCCAGAAATAAACCCATGCACCTATGGGTACCTTATTTTTGACATAGGAGGCAAGAATATACAATGGGGCAGAGACAGCCTCTTCAATAAATGGTGCTCGGAAAATTGGACAGCTACATGTAAAAGAATGAAATTAGAAACACTTCCTAACACTTTACACAAAGATAAACTCAAAATGTATTAAAGACCTAAATATAAGACCAGAAACTATAAAACTCTTAGAGGAAAGCATAGGCAGAATACTTAATGACATAAATCAAAGCAAGATCCTCTATGACCCACCTCCTAGAATAACAGAAATAAAAATAAAAGTATACAAGCAGGACCTGATTAAACGTAAAAGCTTTTGCACAGCAAAGGAAACTATAAACAAGGTGAAATGACAACCGTCAGAATGGGAGAAAATAACAGCAAATGAAACAATGGACAAAGGATTAATTTCCAAGATATATATACAAGCAGCTTATACAACTCAATACCAGATAAACAAACAACCCAATTAAATAGTAGGAAAAACACCTAAACAGACATTTCTCCAAAGAAGACATACAGATGGCTAACAAACACATGAAAAGATGGTCAATATCGCTCATTATTAGAGAAATGCAAATCAAAACTACAATGAGATATCACCTCACACTGGTCAGAATGGCCATCATCAAAAAGTCTACAAACAATAAATGCTGGAGAGGGTGTGGAGAAAAGGGAACACTCTTGCACTGTTGGTGGGAATGTAAATTGATACAGCCACTATGGAAGATGGTATGGAGATTCCTTTAAAAACTAGGAATAAAACCACCATATGACCCAGCAATTCCACTTGTAGGCATACACCCTGAGGAAACCAAAAGTGAAAGAGACACATGCATCCCATTGTTCACTGCAGCACTATTTACAATAGCTAGAACATGGAAGCAACCTGGATGTCCACAGACAAATGAATGGATAAAGAAATTTTGGTACATATACACAAAGGAATATTACTCAGCCACAAAAAGGAATGCCTTTGAGTCAGTTCTAATGAGGTGGATGAACCTAGGACCTATTATACAGAGTGAAGTGAGTCACAAAGAGAAAGATAAATATTGTATTCTAATGCATTTATACGGAATCTAGAAAAAGGATACTGAAGAATTTACTCTCTGGGCAGCAATGGAGAAGCAGACATAGAGAATAGACTTGCATCATGGGGAGAGGGGAGGAGAGGGTGAGATGTATGGAAAGAGTAACATGGAAACTTATATTACCATATGCAAGACAGACAGCCAACAGGAATTTGCTGTATGGCTAAGAAACTCAAACAGGGCCTATGTATCAGCCTAGAGGGGTGGGATGGGGAGGGAGATGGGAGGGAAGCTCAAAACGGAGGGGATATATATACACCTATGGCTGATTCAGGTTAAGGTTTGACAGAAAACAACAAAATTCTGTAAAGCAATTATCCTTCAATAAAAAATAAATTAAAAAAAAAGACTGAAGCAAAGTTTTCAAAACACATATAATGCTCTCTATGTGTAGTTTTGGCCACAGAAGAAATAAAATATTTTGAACTTTATCCTCAGCCATCTCAGAATGACAATAACTTGCTTCAGCAATTTATATCTGGGATTCACATCTCCTGTACTTATTGGCTTTTAATGTCTCTAGGGCAGATATTAATCTCCAAAGCTTATCCCACTCCTAATCAATAGTAACAATACAAAATTGTGCCCAATATTTCTTGTAACATTATCAAGTCATTTGTGACTAATTCCCTGTGTATCATGCAAGATAGAGGAAAGATGAAAGATTAAATCACAAAATTAAATGGACAGATACAAATCCATAAATGTTTCATTTCACTATTTTCTATTAATTTATGTGTGTTTTAACCAGACAAGACTGCCGACTGTCCCCTTTGAATTCAGCTGATTTGGCTGCCTTCCCAATATACAGGTTCTACGAGTTGGCCCAGGGCAAAAAGTTGATGAGGCTTCCTTGGAACTCAGTCCTACACACTTTTTCCTTTTAGGTAGCACACCTTCCCACCCAAGACACATACCTGGATTCCCTGCAGAAACTGTCACTTTTTCCCTTTCCGGGAACCTTCCACCAGGATGGTGACAACAGATGACGATGAGCAGAAGAATGGTCTGTCTGCTCCAACAGTCCCAAACTGGGGTGTGCAGCTCCCTAAGACACTTATGACAAGGGCTGGCCCTGCATTTTTTTTTATAATTTTGAATTCATTTTTGGATTTACCAATTGAGTAACATTTTAGCAGAATGGCTGCTGAATTAAACCTGGATATGGAATGTACCTCACATGAATTTCCTTTAGAGGGCACTATTGATTCTCTGGAACCATGGAAACCGTCACATTTTCTTGGTAAAGTTGGCCAATTCTGAAATCATATTGGGTTTCATATCTACTCATGCAGAGAATAGTGGTGCAATACTCATTNAGTTTATATCAATACAATCCTACCTCAAGAAACAAGAAAAACATAGAATAGACAACTTCACTTTACACCTAAAACAACTGGAAAAAGAAGAACAAAAAAACCCTAACATTAGTAGAAGGAAAGAAATCACAAAGATCTGAGCAGAAATAAAAGAAAAAGAAATGAAAGAAACAATAGTAAAGATTAATAAAACTAAAAGCTGGTTCTTTGAGATGATAAGTAAAATTGACAAACCATGGCCAGACTCATCAAGAAAAAAGAGAAAAGAAATCAACAAAATTAGAAATGGAAAATGAGAGGTTACAACAGATAATGCAGAAATAAAAAGGATTATAAGAGATTATTATGAATAACTATATGGCAATGAAATGGATAACCTGGAAGAAATCGACAGGTTCTTAGAAAAATTCAATCTTCCAAGACTGAACCAGGAAGAAACAGAAAGTATGAGCAACCCAATTACAAGCACTGAAATTGAAACCAAGATAAAAAATGTCCCGAAAAACAAAAGCCCAGGACCAGATGGCTTCATAGGAGAATCCTATCAACATTCAAAGAAGAGCTAATGCCTATCCTTCTAAAACTCTTTCAAAAATTGCAGAGGAAGGAACACTTCCAAACTCATTCTACAAGGCCACCATCACCCTGATACCAAAACCAGACAAAGACAACACAAAAAAAGAAAACTACAGACCAACATCCCTGATGAACATAGATGCAAAAATCCTCAACAAAATTTTAGCAAACAGAATTCAGCAACACACCAAAAAGCTCATACACCATGATCAAGTTGGGTTTATTCCAGGGATGCAAGGATTCTTCAATAAACAGCAATCAATCATGAAAGATAAAAAACATATGATACATTCAATAGATGCAGAAAAAGCCTTTGACAAAATTCAGCACCCACTTATGATTAAAACTCCAAAAAAATGGGCATGGAAGGAACCTACCTCCACATAGTAAAGGCCATATATAAGCCCACAGCAAACATTATTCTTAATGGTGAAAAACTGAAAGCATTCCCCCTAAGATCAGGAATGAGACAAGGGTGCCCACTTTTCCCACTATTATTCAATATAGTTCTGGAAGTCCTATCTACAGCAATCAGAGAAGAAAAAGAAACAAAGGAATCCAGATTGGAAAAGGAGTAAAGCTCTCACTATTTGCAGATGACATGATACTACTGTACATAGAAAACCCTAAAGATAGCATCAGAAAATTAGAGCTAATCAGCGAATTTAGCAAAGTTGCAGGATACAAAATCAATACACAGAAGTCACTTGCGTTTCTCTATACTAACAATGAAAAATCAGAAAGAGAAATTAAGGAATCAATACCATTCACCACTGCAACAACAAGAATTAAATATCTAGGAATAAATTTACCTAAGGAGGCAAAAGAACTACACACAGAAAATTATAAGACACTAATGAAAGAAACTGAAGACTACATAAACAGATGGAGAGATATTCCATGTTCCTGGGTAGGAAGAATCATTATTGTGAAAATGACTATACCACCAAACACAATCTACAGATTCAACCCCATCCCTATCAAATTACCAATGGCATTTTTCACAGAACTAGAACAAAGAATTTCACAATTCATATGGAAACGCAAAAGACCACAAAGAGCCAAAGCAGTCTTGAGAAAGAAGAATGGAGCTTGAGGAATCAACCTTCCTGACTTCAGATTATACTACAAAGCTATAGTCATCAAGACAGTACGGTACTGGCACAAAAACAGAAACACAGACCAATGGAACAAGATAGAAAGCCCAGAAATAAACCCATGCACCTATGGGTACCTTATTTTTGACATAGGAGGCAAGAATATACAATGGGGCAGAGACAGCCTCTTCAATAAATGGTGCTCGGAAAACTGGACAGCTACATGTAAAAGAATGAAATTAGAAACACTTCCTAACACTTTACACAAAGATAAACTCAAAATGTATTAAAGACCTAAATATAAGACCAGAAACTATAAAACTCTTAGAGGAAAGCATAGGCAGAATACTTAATGACATAAATCAAAGCAAGATCCTCTATGACCCACCTCCTAGAATAACAGAAATAAAAATAAAAGTATACAAGCAGGACCTGATTAAACGTAAAAGCTTTTGCACAGCAAAGGAAACTATAAACAAGGTGAAATGACAACCGTCAGAATGGGAGAAAATAACAGCAAATGAAACAATGGACAAAGGATTAATTTCCAAGATATATATACAAGCAGCTTATACAACTCAATACCAGATAAACAAACAACCCAATTAAATAGTAGGAAAAACACCTAAACAGACATTTCTCCAAAGAAGACATACAGATGGCTAACAAACACATGAAAAGATGGTCAATATCGCTCATTATTAGAGAAATGCAAATCAAAACTACAATGAGATATCACCTCACACTGGTCAGAATGGCCATCATCAAAAAGTCTACAAACAATAAATGCTGGAGAGGGTGTGGAGAAAAGGGAACACTCTTGCACTGTTGGTGGGAATGTAAATTGATACAGCCACTATGGAAGATGGTATGGAGATTCCTTTAAAAACTAGGAATAAAACCACCATATGACCCAGCAATTCCACTTGTAGGCATACACCCTGAGGAAACCAAAAGTGAAAGAGACACATGCATCCCATTGTTCACTGCAGCACTATTTACAATAGCTAGAACATGGAAGCAACCTGGATGTCCATAGACAAATGAATGGATAAAGAAATTTTGGTACATATACACAAAGGAATATTACTCAGCCACAAAAAGGAATGCCTTTGAGTCAGTTCTAATGAGGTGGATGAACCTAGGACCTATTATACAGAGTGAAGTGAGTCACAAAGAGAAAGATAAATATTGTATTCTAATGCATTTATACGGAATCTAGAAAAAGGATATTGAAGAATTTACTCTCGGGGCAGCAATGGAGAAGCAGACATAGAGAATAGACTTGCATCATGGGGAGAGGGGAGGAGAGGGTGAGATGTATGGAAAGAGTAACATGGAAACTTATATTACCATATGCAAGACAGACAGCCAACAGGAATTTGCTGTATGGCTAAGAAACTCAAACAGGGCCTATGTATCAGCCTAGAGGGGTGGGATGGGGAGGGAGATGGGAGGGAAGCTCAAAACGGAGGGGATATATATACACCTATGGCTGATTCAGGTTAAGGTTTGACAGAAAACAACAAAATTCTGTAAAGCAATTATCCTTCAATAAAAAATAAATTAAAAAAAAAGACTGAAGCAAAGTTTTCAAAACACATATAATGCTCTCTATGTGTAGTTTTGGCCACAGAAGAAATAAAATATTTTGAACTTTATCCTCAGCCATCTCAGAATGACAATAACTTGCTTCAGCAATTTATATCTGGGATTCACATCTCCTGTACTTATTGGCTTTTAATGTCTCTAGGGCAGATATTAATCTCCAAAGCTTATCCCACTCCTAATCAATAGTAACAATACAAAATTGTGCCCAATATTTCTTGTAACATTATCAAGTCATTTGTGACTAATTCCCTGTGTATCATGCAAGATAGAGGAAAGATGAAAGATTAAATCACAAAATTAAATGGACAGATACAAATCCATAAATGTTTCATTTCACTATTTTCTATTAATTTATGTGTGTTTTAACCAGACAAGACTGCCGACTGTCCCCTTTGAATTCAGCTGATTTGGCTGCCTTCCCAATATACAGGTTCTACGAGTTGGCCCAGGGCAAAAAGTTGATGAGGCTTCCTTGGAACTCAGTCCTACACACTTTTTCCTTTTAGGTAGCACACCTTCCCACCCAAGACACATACCTGGATTCCCTGCAGAAACTGTCACTTTTTCCCTTTCCGGGAACCTTCCACCAGGATGGTGACAACAGATGACGATGAGCAGAAGAATGGTCTGTCTGCTCCAACAGTCCCAAACTGGGGTGCGCAGCTCCCTAAGACACTTATGACAAGGGCTGGCCCTGCATTTTTTTTATAATTTTGAATTCATTTTTGGATTTACCAATTGAGTAACATTTTAGCAGAATGGCTGCTGAATTAAACCTGGATATGGAATGTACCTCACATGAATTTCCTTTAGAGGGCACTATTGATTCTCTGGAACCATGGAAACCGTCACATTTTCTTGGTAAAGTTGGCCAATTCTGAAATCATATTGGGTTTCATATCTACTCATGCAGAGAATAGTGGTGCAATACTCATTACCAAATATATACTTTCAAAAAATTGTCCATATATACAGAACATTTCAGAAGCTAAACCAGAAAACTGGTTGTTAGCAGAAGTCATCAATATAACACATATAGTTCTATATTTGGAAACATCAACTGGTCTATTTGCTTTTGAAAATCCTTTAAATGGAAATTTTCTTTTATCTGGTGATGCGAAACAATCAATTTAGTCTTTTGTTTAGGAAGACAAATTAACACCTTTTGGAAACTAATGTTTCATTCTAGAAATGGATAATTATTAACATTTTTGGAAGAAACCATATTTATGGTATTTTCATTCAGATATTTATTAAAGACTGGAGATAGGTTTACTCAATTTGTCCTTCCAATTTCTTGTGTTTCATAGCCTCTGCAAGTTCACAGACTTTTGATAAAGGCCACGGGGAAATTTTTTCTTTTCTTTTCTCATTCTTTAAAGTAAACAGAAATAGAAATCTGTAAGCTAGTTCATTGCAGTCTATAATTTCAAAATAATAGGAAATTGAAAATAATTCAAAGCGCAGAAACACAATTTTTCAGACTATAAAATACATTCATGCCACCATCTACCAGAGTTCACTTACCTGTCATAGCCTAAGATACTATTTCAACACATGGGCCTTGTATAGTAATTTTTCACTACTTTACCAATATTCTGGGATAGTAATGGGTAGTAATTCCACAAGTGTTTTGCAAAGAATAAATAATAAAAATGTCATTCATGTATGCAATAAAAATAAGAGAAAAAGTGGTGGATCTTCAAAATTTAAATATAAGTTCATCAGACCAGCATTTAAGACTCTTCCCAGGATGGTTCTAGTCTGTCTTCCCGGCCTCAGCTTTCCCTACCAGTAACCGAAATTCCCAGCAAAAGGCACCACCTACTATTACCTGGACATTCCTGCCTCTATTCACCCAGAGTCTTTCACTAGAAATGTATTCTCTCTTTCAACTGCCACCCCATACCCAACAGAAGTCCAGTCCTTTGAGTGCCATTTTGAACACCCCTAATTGAACGAAAAGTTGCCTAATTGACTCAGTGGTAAAGAAATCTGCTTGCAATGCAGGCAGTTCAATCCCCGGGTTCGATTGCTGGGTTGGGAAGATCCTCTGGAGAAGGAAACAGTAACCCACTCCAGTTTTCTTGCCTGGGAAATTCACGGACAGAGGAGCCTGCTGGGCTACAGTCCATTGGGTCGCCAAGAGTCAGATGCGACTTGGCGACTGAAAAACAAAAACAACAGTTCAAACGAGCTCCCTTCAGAAGTGGTCTACCCATCCTGTGAATTTCCTTGGCTAGTCAGGTATCATTTCCATGTGAAATTTTTATCCATTTTTTGTATGTAAGTGGTGTAGGNGTCAGATGCGACTTGGCGACTGAAAAACAAGAACAACAGTTCAAACCAGCTCCCTTCAGAAGTGGTCTACCCATCCTGTGAATTTCCTTGGCTAGTCAGGTATCATTTCCATGTGAAATTTTTATCCATTTTTTGTATGTAAGTGGTGTAGGTGGTCATTTCATCACTTTTCTAAACTCCAAATTTTTTAGAGTTCATTTCAGGATCTNGAAGGAATGATGCTAAAGCTGAAACTTCAGTACTTTGGCCACCTCATGGGAAGAGTTGACTCATTGGAGAAGACTCTGATGCTGGGAAGGATTGGGGGCAGGAGGAGAAGGGGACGATCGAGGATGAGATGGCTGGATGGCATCACGGACTCGATGGACGTGAGTCTGAGTGAACTCCAAGAGATGGTGAACAGGGAGGCCTGGCGTGCTGCGATTCATGGTGTCGCAAAGAGTCAGACACAACTGAGTGACTGAACTGAACTGACCTGAATCACATAGTCACTTTTTTTGCGGTAACCTTTTTTTTTTTTTTTTTTAAGATATNTCCAAGAGATGGTGAACAGGGAGGCCTGGCGTGCTGTGATTCATGGTGTCGCAAAGAGTCAGACACGACTGAGTGACTGAACTGAACTGACCTGAATCACATAGTCACTTTTTTTGCGGTAACCTTTTTTTTTTTTTTTTTTTAAGATATCTCATTGAGAATATATGGCCCCAGAATAAGTCTTCAACACTCCATCCCTGGCAGAGACAGGTGGTCCCTATGTTACCAAGGAAATCAGACTTTTAGTCCTTGGCCCCCAAGGTAAATTTTGTTGTAATTTCCCAAGTTAGTAGAACTTTCAGATAACATTCTCCAGGGACCTGGCACCTTGAGATCTGCCCAGTGCCCTCCATGGAGTTCATCAAGCCAAGGATAAAGGCATGTCACTGACCCTGTTCTCATTTCTTGCAGTCCAGTCACTCCTGACTGTAGCCTGATCTGACAGCAGCTATGAAGAGGGAGATCAAGACAAAGATTGCTTTGAACCTTAAAAGATTTGGGGAAAGGAAAAATAAAGGGACAGAAATATGAGGCAGAAGGGAAAAAATGGGCGAGAGAGTGTGATTTCAGTGTGTGGTAAAGAATTAACCATACCCAAAGGGAGGTCTGGCTTTTCCCCTTGGGAGGTGACCTCTGAACCCTTGAAATGTTGTGTATGATCAGAGTGTCTGATGGCCACTGTCCAACAATGTGGCTCTCAGGGTGGAGGCTTTGGGTCATGTGATACAAGTGAGACCTCCAGAGGGGCTAGATACTGAAGTCAGCAATGTGGGTGGCCAGGTCTATATAACAGAGCTCTAATAAAAACTCTGGACATGAAGCCTGGGGTGAGCTTTGCTGGTTGGCATACTGCAGTCCACGGGGTCCCAAAGAGTCGGACTCCAGCGAGCAACTGAACAACAATACTTTGTGCTCATTGTTTCACATCGTTCCAGGGAAAGTTAACATGTTGCACACCCCAGTTGGAAACTCTGGGTTCAGACCTCTTCTGGACTCTGCCCCATGTATCTCTTCCCTTGGCTCACTTTCATCTGTATTGTTTCACTGTGATACATTATCACCCTGGTTTAATGCGGACAATAGCTTTCAGTAAGTTCTGTGAGAATTTCTGGCAAATTATTGAAACTGGAGTTGGCCTTGGGTCCCCCCAAACTTGCACTTGGGGGTCAGTATGAGGGTGGTCTTTTGGTCAGCTCCCTAGCTCTGCGCTTGGCAACCTACAGCTCCCCCACGTTGTTCCTTATCATGTTCCACCTGTGACCTGTCATCCCCTCTTTGGCTCCCATCTTCCCAGCCTATAACCCAGCACATCTACTGCTATATAAGATCACCCACCAAAATATTTCTCAACCTTCCATTATGCCCCCTCCAGGAGGAACCAGCTGTTCGAGTCTGGCTGCTCCTTCTCTGGTTTCCCTCCCACATGGATATACCGTCTTGGGATAATTTGGGGGAAGGGGTAATTTTTAAAAATCTTTTTATTTTGTATTGGCATATAGAGGATGAGATGGTTGGATGGCATTGCCGACTCAATGAACCTGAGTTTGGGTAAGCTCTGAGAGTTGGTGATGGACAGGGAGGCCTGGTGTGCTGCAGTCCATGGGGTCACAAAGAGTTGGACACGACTGAGCGACTGAACTGAACTGAATAGCTAATTAACCATGTTGTGACAGCTTCAGGTGGACAGCAAAGGGACTCAGCCACACACATACATGGATTCATTACCCCCTAAACTCCCCTCCTAGCCAGGCTGTCACATAATATTGAGCAGAGCTCCCTGCGCCATATAGTAGGTTCTTGTTGGTTACCCATTTGGGTGAATATACTGTCTTTTCTCAGGCTGCTTCTCTTCCTTGACNACTGAACTGAATAGCTAATTAACCATGTTGTGACAGCTTCAGGTGGACAGCAAAGGGACTCAGCCACACACATACATGGATCCATTACCCCCTAAACTCCCCTCCTAGCCAGGCTGTCACATAACATTGAGCAGAGCTCCCTGCGCCATACAGTAGGTTCTTGTTGGTTACCCATTTGGGTGAATATACTGTCTTTTCTCAGGCTGTTTCTCTTCCTTGATGGTCATTTTCCCCTCATTCAAATCCTACCCGGATGAACATTCAAAGAGAAAGGGAGAAAAACTACGATGTCTTGGAAAGCTTGCTTGAAATAAAGGTCAATTATAAACTAGTAGAACCCAAGGAGAGATAATATTCTACAGTGGAAGGCAAGAAAATAGAAACAATACTGGGTATCACCAGAATCCGAGCCACAAAATTCTTCATCTGTTTCTCAGAGGGACTGTCACTTGCCTATACTTTAGTCTACTAAGGAGCCTCACTATCCCAGCGAAGAATGCCACGCTTAGTGTTCTGTGCTCACCAGTGTCTTCCTCACACCCAGGCAGCAGCGGAATGTTTGGGACTTGAACATTCAACCTATTCCAGGTTGCTGGTATTTCTGATTTGAGGGTTCTCTGTGGGTTTGATTGAAACATTATTGGGCCCACTCCCAATTTTCTGAATGTATTCTTTTCTTTGTGCAAATATAAGGAATAAAGTAAAAATACAGTTACACTGCATTGCTGGTGACTCGGACAGTAAAGAATCTGCCTGCAGTGCGGGAGACCTGGGTTTGATCCCTGGGTCAGGAAGATCCCCTGGAAAAGGGAATGCCTACTCTCTCCAGTATTTTTGCCTGGAGAACCCCCTGGACAGAGGAGCCCAGCGGGCTACAGTGTATGGGGCTGCAGAGTTGGACACAACTCAGCACCTAACATACACAGTTTTAACCCAATAGCACCAAAACATAGAGACACAAATGACCTAGACCCATCACAGCTTTTGAGTTGCTGAAAAGACTGCTATGTTATTTCTTTGGTTACCTGTATAACATGCACAGCCGTTTCCCTAGGGCTCAGGTGGGGTTGGTGACATCAGAGATTGGTCATTTAAAGATCAGAGGATACATACATCTCGCTTAAAGCTGCACATTACTACAAGTCATCCATAATGGTTTTATTATGTGATTTATGTTATAAATATAATAATAGAGTAACAAAATGGATAATCACTCAAAAAGGTCCTTTTGAAACATTCCATGTCAGGTTGGCTTTCAATTCTGTAGTAAATGACCTTGTTCCATTTCTGCACTTGTTTGTTCACAAACAAAGAATCTCTACGACATTTAAAAAAAAAACAAAAAACCCTTTTCACCTCTCTGGGGAAATAAAGTTCTTAAAATGTCATGTCCTGACTTTAGTGGGATGTTTCCAGATTTTTCCTGCTGCCCATTTATCTCCATATAGACGAGGGGGTGAGACATCTGGAAAGAGCGGGCTACTTGGCCTTGGACCCACTGAGAGTTCTGGCGGTAGCCCTGCCCTTGTGTTTAGAAAAACCCCAGTTCATCAGCTTTGGGGAGGAAGCTTTAACTCAGCATACAGGTTTCCCACCTCTTTTCATTTCAGAGCTGCTCCAAAGTTCACATGTCCTTAGGCAACTGTCAGGTTTCTCAGATAATGTGTGAATAGCTGTCAGGTTTTTGCTAAGCTCACCACTGCCTCAAACACAGTTCAGCTGCTCCTTTCTCTCAAGGGGAGTCTTTCTAGCATCTTTCTTTTCTCCTCTATCGACATCAGTTGCCCTCTTCATCCCCCTGCACCTGCCTAGCCTCTTTCACACCTTTGACACCCAGATAATTTTTTCTCTTTGCCTCCTCTCCCCAACCTAGCAGTCCTTCATAGCAAGCCCCAGTAACCTCCTCCATCAGGAAGGTCTCTCTGCAAAAACTCCTTCCATTTTAATTTCTCACCTCTCTGACCTCCAAAGGAACTCAAATATTCACACACTCATGAGTGTTTAGTTGGAAGGGACTTGGGAGGCTTTTCAGTTTAGCCTCCCTCTGAATGAAGAACTCAGTCTGTGTCTGAACTGGGAGGAAATCCCAGCCAGCTGGTGTGCCTCCGGTTGGCTGTCCCGTTAGGAGCGTTCCCTTACGCTGAGCGATGGCTGCTACCTTCTGCCTCGGTCTGTCNTCACCTCTCTGACCTCCAAAGGAACTCAAATATTCACACACTCATGAGTGTTTAGTTGGAAGGGACTTGGGAGGCTTTTCAATTTAGCCTCCCTCTGAATGAAGAACTCAGTCTGTGTCTGAACTGGGAGGAAATCCCAGCCGGCTGGTGTGCCTCCGGTTGGCTGTCCCGTTAGGAGCGTTCCCTTACGCTGAGCGATGGCCGCTACCTTCTGCCTCGGTCTGTNTGAGTGTTTAGTTGGAAGGGACTTGGGAGGCTTTTCAGTTTAGCCTCCCTCTGAATGAAGAACTCAGTCTGTGTCTGAACTGGGAGGAAATCCCAGCCGGCTGGTGTGCCTCCGGTTGGCTGTCCCGTTAGGAGCGTTCCCTTACGCTGAGCGATGGCTGCTACCTTCTGCCTCGGTCTGTCCCCTACAGCAAAACCAAATTCAGCAAAATCACACTTCAGGCAGGGTTTTTATTTTAAAGTAAGCAGATGAGTTCAGTGTGACCCTTGAAAATCTCAGTCATCATTCAGAAATAAATGATAGTAAATCATTTCTGAATGATAATGTACATAGTACCGTCACTGAGAAAATCCATCATGGCCCGTCTTCCCTCCATTCTGGGGACAGATTTCAATTTCTTTGGCTGAACAGAGGCTGCAGTTGTTGACTTGCAATTAAAGGTCATATATACAAAACACTTAAAAAAAAAAGAAAAGAATTACCATCACATTGATAAGAGAGACTGACAAGACAGTCGAAATGATTCTGGTATACATTTCCTCCAGGACACACCTATTCCCTGTCATATATGATGGGATATATATATATATATATGGAAGTGGAAGTGCTAGTCGCTCAGTCGTGTCCGACTCCTTGGGACCCCATGGACTGTGGCCCGCCAGCCTCCTCTGTCCATGGAATTCTCCAGGCAAGAATACTGGAGTGGGTAGCCATTCTCTTCTCCATGGGATCTTCCTGACCCAAGGGGGATTCAACCTAGGGTCTCCTGCATTGCAGGCAGATTCTTTACCATCTGAGTCACCAGGGAAGCTCCATACATACAAACACATGCACACACATATTTAAGTCTTCTTTCTTTCATTTTTCTGTTTAACTTTTTACCCATGTCACGCGGCATGAGGGATCCTATTTCCCTGACCAGGGGTTGAACCCACACCCTCCGCAGTGGAAGCTGGAATGCCAGAGAAGCCCCCAGCTTCACATACTTAAAGGTAAGCCTCCCCAATTATTTGTGTTGCTTTGGTCACTTTGATGATCCTCCCTGCCTCTCACTACGCCCCAGTGCCTTTGTTCTTTTACCAGACAGCTCTGATGTTGATGTTGTAAACCTTCTGGGTTTTCTGAGAAACAATATAGCTTCATGTTTAGAAATTTTGAGTTCCGTTGAGAGTGGAGCAACCAAAAAAGAGACACAGACTGGGAGGCAGAGAGACAGGCAAAGTATTATTACCTGGAGTTCAGGCAAGAGATCAGAAATGAAAACCTAAACATTTAGAACCATGCTTAGGAAGGTGACGATCTTGGCTTCCCAGTGAGACTATATACATTCCAGAGGCAGGACTGCTCCATATATTTCTCTGAAGCGTCACATCAGGAGAACAACTCAGCAAGAACTAAACATATGTGTGCTTGATTACCAGTCAATCCAAGTTCTAGGGAGCCCCGAATAAAAACACAAGTAATTTAGAAAAGAGACAGCTACTGTTGCGTGTGTTACATTGTTATGAACAAGAGCATCACTTTCGTCTCCACTGGCCTCTAGACAGGGCTTCCCAGGTGGTGCTAGTGGTAAAGAACCTGCCTGTCAATGCAGGAGACATAAGAGCCACAGGTTTGATCCCTGGGTTGGGAAGATCCCTAGAGAAGGGCATGGCAACCCACTCCAGTATTCTCACCTGGAGAATCCCATGGACGGAGGAGCCTGGTGGGCTACAGTCCATAGTCACAGAGTTGGTCACAACTGAGGTGACTTAGCATGCACATACACACCTCTAGACAGGCCTGCACACATACATGCTCCCTGCACAGCCCTTGAAAGCAGGTTGGTGCAGAATCCCTCAGATGCAGGGAAGAGGACAGGTTGCGGGGAGGGGCGGGGGGTGTGCTCTCCACCTCCAGCAAAGCAGCCCTGTTTTTAATCTATTCTCACAGAGCCTTCTGGTAAGAATTTCTTTGACAAAAGCATTTGCAAGAAGTAGCATCTGGAAGATGACAATGAGGAAGAAGGAGGATAAGGACGGGAGAAAGAGGAGAAGGAGGGAGAGGAATGGGGAGGAAGGGGAGGAGGTTATAACTACCACTCCAGCCCCCAAAAGAAAACCAATATGAAAGCCATCTGGGCAAAAAAAAATCTCAGGCTGAGGCTGTCTAAGTCCTCATTCTCAGGGTTAATGGTGGTGAAGTCGCTCAGTCATGTCCGACTCTTTGCGACCCTGTGGACTGTAACCTACTAGGCTTCTCCGTCCATGGGATTCTCCAGGCAAGAATACTGGAGTGGATTGCCATTTCCTTCTCCAGGGGATCTTCCTGACTCAGGGATCGAACCCGGGTCTCCTGCATTGGAGGTAGACGCTTTAACCTTTGAGCCACCAGGGCTAAAGGATATTCAGTCCACCTCTTGCTTCCACTATGCTCACTTCAGTCCAATTGCTCAGTCGTGTCTGACTCTTTGCAACCCCATGGACTACAGTATGCCAGGCCTCCTGTCCATCACCAACTCCCGAAGTTTACCCAAACTCATGTCCATTGAGTCAGTGATGCCATCCAACCATCTCATCCTCTGTTGTCCTCTTCTCTTCCCACTTTCAATCTTTCTCAGCATCAGGGTTTTTTTCAAGTAAGTCAGCTCTCTGCTCACTAACAATCCCTTTTTTTTTTTTTTTACTCTATTACTTCCTATATATTTTGTTGCAGACACATTACTTTGTCAACAAAGGTCCTTCTAGTCAAGGTTATGGTTTTCCCAGTGGTCATGCACGGGTATGAGAGTTGGACTATAAAGAAAGCTGAGTGCCAAAGGATTGATGCTTTTAAACTATAGTGTTGGAGAAGACTCTTGAGAGTCCCTTGGACTGCAAGGAGACCCAACCAGTCCATCCTAAAGGAGATAAGTCCTGAATATTCACTGGAAGGACTGATGTTGAAGCTGAAACTCCAATACTTTGGCCACCTGATGCAAAGAGCTGACTCATTTGAAAAGACCCTGATGCTGGGAAAGATTGAGGGCAGGAGGAGAAGGGGACGACAGAGGATGAGATGGTTGGATGGCACCACCAACTTGATGGACATGGGTTTGGGTGGACTCTGGGAGTTGGTGATGGACAGGGAGGCCTGGCGTGCTGCGATTCATGGGGTTGCAAAGAGTCAGACACGACTGAGTGACTGAACTGAACTGAGTACTTTTTTGAACTCATAACATGTACCGTGGGGCACCACTGAAGAAGAGAAAGCAACGGTATAGCTCTGGCAAGTGTAGATTTTGTGCTTTGGAAAACTGGATACAATGCTTCTCTCTCCAGAGTCTGTATCATGACAGAGAAGTCTTGATTGTCTCTAGAAAATGTCTGATCTATGGCTCTGGTTGAGTGAAAAACCTAAACACTCCTTTGCAAAGGAGAATATACGCATGGCAGTTGGGATGAGTAGTGAGATGTGAAAATAGAAGTTTGAACTCAGATGAGTGGAGGCAGGACCTGGGAGCACAGGTGGGGGTGGATGAGGTAGGAGACCCATCCAGCCAGAGTGACAAGTGGCAAGTAAAGCTGAAGAGGGTGGGTGTCAACTGGGGAGCCCTAAGCACCCACCCAAACAACTTGGACTTTGTTCTCTGGGCAAATCCAGAACTGCATATAAACTCTGTGACCTCAGGAAAGCTACTGCAAAATGGGATGATAAGAAGAGGACCTACCTTCTAGGGCTGCTGTGAGAATTACATTTGGGGAATGCAAAGCACTTAGTAAGTATACTGCTATCAGCAAAGTGAGAGGTATAATTAGGATATTGTTAGAGGGAATGGAAAGGCGCAATTAAATGTGAGTAACATTGTTAAGATGGAATATGATGATGACTGTCTGTGAAAGATATGGTACCCTCAAGATAACAGTGAGAAATCCCTTCTTAATGGCTTAGAGAAAGTCGTGTCATTAAAAGGAACAAAGCCAGAAGTGGGATAAGCCAACTTGGAGGACTCAAATTCATGAGCTTGTCTTGGGGTTTCTTGAATGTGCTGACAAGACATCCATACGGAGCTGTCCAGAAGATGGACTGCATTGCAGGAATGAAACAAAAGATCAAGGCCAGAGCTGCCTACACAGGCCACAGGTGTTTATGTGTCAGAATCAATATCTGAAGTTGTGACATTGACTGAGATCACCAAGAAGAATGTGAAGGAAAAAAATGACAGAAGACAGACATTTGGGGAAGTTTAGAAAAGTCTCTCCCTCCCCCTTTTTAAAAAGCTTTTAAAATTGAAGTATAGTTAATTTACAATGTTGTGTCAATTTCAAGTGTACAGCAAAGTGATTCAGTTACACATATACATATCTATATTTTTTTCAGCTTCTTTTCCATTACAAGATATTGAATACATAGAAATGTCCCTTTAATAACTAGTTTTTAATGTGTACAATGTTATCTTTCCAGAATAGTTTAAGAATGAGGAGGGAGAAAGCTGTGTCTCATGATTTTTAGGAACTTTTGAGCTAGTATAATAGCATTTGCTCCCTGTAAATAATTCATAAATACAGGAAAGTACAAGAGAAGGAATAACAGTAGCTCCAAAGCCCACTATTAACATTTAAATACATTTACTTCCAGATAACTTTATTTCTGTCTCAATGAGAATTGTACTATTTTAAAAGTTTTATATCCTATTTTCTTTGTGTAGAAATTGTCTGATCCTCCCAAGAGAATGTTCTCCTGTCACTAAAAGATTTTAAGGAAGTATCATAGTGAATGGCTGTGTAGACCTTATACACACATTTCTGAAAATAGAGAAGTCAAACATGTCATCAAGTGGAGCATAAATATTTCTGTCTGAATTTGAGAGGAAAGAGGAGTAGCCGGGACATCTTGTGACATGACACCTCCGATCTCTATGGTGAGGCTTCTAGCATCTCACTCTAAGGAAGCAACCACCCCATGAAACATTTAAGCTGGAATGAACAAGAACAGCTGCTAAAAAAACACGGATATTATTCACACTCAGTCACTGCCAATTAGAATTTTCTTTCTAGAAACAAGTATAATCCACCAGCGTTTAAACACCATTTCTGAAGAAAGGAATTCTTTGGCTCTTTAGCCAGTAGACTCTACCATCTTCCACATTAGTAGTAAAGACTTGATCTCAGTAGATGCTTTCAGCCTGTCCAAGAGCATGAGATTATCTCTCAGACAATTTACAGCAATACTAGATGAAAAAAAGTGTTTATTAACTTTATTATCAGAATCTTACAAGTTAAACAGACAATTTGGGAGGAAAGAATCAGTAAATTGTTCCCCTAAGCTCATAAATCTGAGTTATCTGCAAAGGTGTAATACATCAACTTCTCCCGTTAGGTCTCTTTATCAAAACAATTATACTTTGTTTACTCACCAGAAAACAGAAGAAGGTGAAATTAAAACTTCGTTGGCTTGTGATAATAAAACATACAGGCCGAATGATGGGAGGATCCATAAATTCCCCTTGAGCCCTGCCTCATCTGCTCAGGTGCAAGATAAGTCTGTTAGCTAGCACATATGATGGACTCCCCAAGTTATTTATGTTCAGTAGATGCTACGGAATTGCTCAGAGAGTCCAAAAGGCAGGTTTATCAAAAGAAGGAGAGAAAAAAATTATTTTCAAAATGAATTTAGAATCTAAGTAAGATGATATCTCTCCATTTTCTTTCATGTTGTTCAGGATTCCTATAGTTTGTTTGTGCAGACAAGAGGTAGACTCTTGCAGAAAACAGAATATACTGGCCTCTTGACTGAAGCATAAAGTTGGCTTACGATCAAGGTATTTTTAAGATAATAATGTATTCTCTATTGAAATTCCAATAAAAATACAAGATTTCAGAATGACATACAAAGCAAAAGAAAATTGAAAACCTCAGCAAAAAACTTTATTTCAAAGAAGACTAATATCTCATGTTNTGGCTGTGTAGACCTTATACACACATTTCTGAAAATAGAGAAGTCAAACATGTCATCAAGTGGAGCATAAATATTTCTGTCTGAATTTGAGAGGAAAGAGGAGTAGCCGGGACATCTTGTGACATGACACCTCCGATCTCTATGGTGAGGCTTCTAGCATCTCACTCTAAGGAAGCAACCACCCCATGAAACATTTAAGCTGGAATGAACAAGAACAGCTGCTAAAAAAACACGGATATTATTCACACTCAGTCACTGCCAATTAGAATTTTCTTTCTAGAAACAAGTATAATCCACCAGCGTTTAAACACCATTTCTGAAGAAAGGAATTCTTTGGCTCTTTAGCCAGTAGACTCTACCATCTTCCACATTAGTAGTAAAGACTTGATCTCAGTAGATGCTTTCAGCCTGTCCAAGAGCATGAGATTATCTCTCAGACAATTTACAGCAATACTCGATGAAAAAAGTGTTTATTAACTTTATTATCAGAATCTTACAAGTTAAACAGACAATTTGGGAGGAAAGAATCAGTAAATTGTTCCCCTAAGCTCATAAATCTGAGTTATCTGCAAAGGTGTAATACATCAACTTCTCCCGTTAGGTCTCTTTATCAAAACAATTATACTTTGTTTACTCACCAGAAAACAGAAGAAGGTGAAATTAAAACTTCGTTGGCTTGTGATAATAAAACATACAGGCCGAATGATGGGAGGATCCATAAATTCCCCTTGAGCCCTGCCTCATCTGCTCAGGTGCAAGATAAGTCTGTTAGCTAGCACATATGATGGACTCCCCAAGTTATTTATGTTCAGTAGATGCTACGGAATTGCTCAGAGAGTCCAAAAGGCAGGTTTATCAAAAGAAGGAGAGAAAAAAATTATTTTCAAAATGAATTTAGAATCTAAGTAAGATGATATCTCTCCATTTTCTTTCATGTTGTTCAGGATTCCTATAGTTTGTTTGTGCAGACAAGAGGCAGACTCTTGCAGAAAACAGAATATACTGGCCTCTTGACTGAAGCATAAAGTTGGCTTACGATCAAGGTATTTTTAAGATAATAATGTATTCTCTATTGAAATTCCAATAAAAATACAAGATTTCAGAATGACATACAAAGCAAAAGAAAATTGAAAACCTCAGCAAAAAGCTTTATTTCAAAGAAGACTAATATCTCATGTTTCTGCTTTTTTGCCATGAGAAGAACATGCTTTGTTTAGCTGTTGGTCTAGGGAGAATGACAGGCTCTTGGAGCTGACCTGAGCCCAACCTGTAGTGTGAGGCAACTCTAAGCAATCCACAGGTGTGGAGTGAGAAATGAATGCTTATTGCTTTATGCTATTGGAATTTTATGGTTGTTTGTTACACAGTGGTATTGCAGCAATGGCTGACTGATACAACACATATTTAAACAGTACTGTAAAGTGCCATGTGTTCATTAGGTATTTAATCCTCACAACAACCCTATGAGGTAAGCACTAATATCATCACTATTTGCAGTTAGGAAGCTGAGGCACAGAACTTAATGAACTTACCTGCTGCTCCTGAGCAAACAAGTGGTGGCAGATTAGAACCCAAGCCACCCAGCCCAGAGGCTGAGAGCACAATGGCTGCCTCATCACAAACTGCTGATGCTTCCATCCACCACCTTTGAAAAGTTTTTCACTCACCTGAAGCTAATTATAAGAAAACTCATTATTGATTCAAATATCTAAACACATTAAACATTTGCTAAGTCTAATATTTTTGTAAGATGTGAGCTGAATGGGGCTTTTCCTTCCATTCAGTTTTGTATACCTTTGGATGAATCACTTACTGCTCAAATGACACAGAATTCAGATTGAAAAAATCTTGTTCACATAAGTAAGAAAGAAAGAATCTGTTACAACAATGTCACTTAATTCTTTGAATTCCATTTGAGTTGCATGCCAAAAACAGAGTAATTTATTTTAATATATCTTTATTGTTTATTTTTTGGCCATGTTGCATGGCACGCAGGGTCCTAGTTTCCCAGCAAGGGATCAGACGCATACTCCTGCACTGGAAGTACAGAATCTTAACCACTGGACTGACAGGGAAGCACCTACATAGTAATTTATAACACAGTATTGTTTTAATGTTTTTACATACTGTGTATCTTCTACTTATCTTTCTAAAACCAAGTTATCCTCTTCAACTCCACCTTGTGTCTGGAGGTTGACCAGTCCAGACTACATCAACGTGCTTTCTTTCCTTCTTGCTTCCAGTTGGGTTTGGCCAGTGAAGATCTTTTGGCAGGAGATGATGCGAAGAAAAGGACATCTATTCTCCTGGCTCCTTCCCTGCTAAGTTCTCTCTCCTTTCAATGTGATGCTTGTGATTATTTCCTTGTGAGTTCTGGGCAACTCTCCATCCTCTTATTCCTTCGGGCCCAAAGACAGTAACAACTTTCCTGTTACTATCCCTAGGGCATTGTACTATTTGAAGGCATTTCTCTATAACCTACTTATACTTATCAATAGCTCATTTAGTAAATCTTCCTGGAATTATTCTCCTAATGTGCATACACCATATATTCCTTGCCATGTGACCATGGGTGGTTGCCATGCCTCATCCAAAGTATTAGCAGACAACATGGTTATGTTCTCCTTTACGTTTTTTTGAAAGAAAAGAATTATATACCACTTAACCAGCAAAAGAACTTGTTAGATCTGAACTGTCCAGTATAGTCATCACTAGTCACACCTGGTAAAATTTAAATTAATTAAAATTAGCATTTAAAATTTAATTCCTCATTTATATAAACCATATTTCAAGTGCTCAATATTTAAATATGGCTGATTGCTACAGCATCAGATAGTGCTTCTATCACTGCAGAAAGTAATATACTAGACAACTGGGAAATGGTGATTATAAAACTAAAAATATATACTAGGACATTTACAGTTTCTAGAAAAATTCATTTATAAGATGAAAAATTATTTTTCTTACATTTATTGACCTATAAAATCATTCAACTCAAAAAACATTTTTTTAAATAAAAAAATTCTGAAAAGTAACAAATAATAATGCATATCAACATAGGTCAAGAAATTCTGGGAATAGAACCTAGTATCAAATTGGACAAGACTTGGAGAGTCTTTGCAGGAGCTGACTAAGGTTTACATGTGGAAGTGATGTAAATGTTAGTCCCCTGAGGGCAGACTGTGGTGGGTTTGTCTGCAACTGGAGTCAGTGATAACTCATCTCATCCCTGTATGCCTGTTCTACTTCTCTGACCAAGAAGGCAGATCTGTCTCCCCGTGCCTTGGATCTGCACTGGACTTGTGATTCACTGTGACAAGTTGAATGCAGCAGAAATGATAGTTGGGGATTTCTGAGCCCAGGCCTTCAAACTGTGTATACCTTCTGTTTTCAATTACAGGGGAAACCAGAGGACATTTAAAGAACCCTTGTAAAGAGAGGCCACGTGGAGAAATAGAGGCTTTGGAGTAGAAGAGCCTATGAGGAGGGAGGAAGTAAATGAGAGAGAGAGAGAGAGAGCCAGAGAGTGAGACCTAGCCAGACCCCAGTCATTTCAAGCAACCAGTTAAGAAACCAAACATGTGAGGAAGGCTATCACCGATTCTGCAACCAACACCACATGATGCAGAAACGAACTTTCCCTTCTGAGTACTATCTGAATTCTTGAACACCAGAATTGCGAGGATTAAATAGTTGTGTGTGTACGTGTTCAATCATGTCTGACTCTTTGCAGACACATGGACTGTAGCTTGGCCGCCAGGCTTCTCTGTGCATGGAATTTTCTAAGGAAGAATACTGGAGTAGGTTGCCGTTTCCTTCTCCAGGGCATCTTCCCAATCCAGGGATCGAAACTGCATCTCCTGTGTTTCCTGCACTGGCAGGTGGATTCGTTACCATGGCACCATTAAATAGCCCATTAAATAGTTATTTTAAGTCAATTAGTATTGGGAAGATCTGTTATGCAGGACTGCTCGGTTTCTATTTTTTGCATTTATTTGACAGGAACTTGATTATTATTTCCCATGTGTTACAGACTGATGTTTGCATCCACTCCCTCAATTCATATGTTGAAGTCTTAACCCCTTGCTGTGACATATTTGCAGCTAGGACCTCTAAGGAAGTAATTAAACTTAAATGAGGTCATGTGGGTGGGCCCTTATCCAATAGAATTAGTATCCTTTTAAGAAGAGATACCTCACGAGCACAGAGGAAAAGCTATGTGATGGTGCTGGGAGGAGGTGGCCTGAAAGAGAGGTCTCACCAGGAAGCAAACCAGCTGGCACCTTGATCTTGGATATCCCAGCCTTTATACTTCAAGAAATAAATTTTTGTTGTTTATACCAAAGTCTATGGTTTTATTGTGGCAGACTAAGGTACCACATTTGTCACCAGGTTTGTTTTATCAGGAAAGCTTTGCATGCTGTCTCTGATGGGTGAGTGTTAGTTATGTCCATGCGAAAAGGTTAAGAAAAGAGGGAATAGGCTGTTGCTGGCCATCCTTCAGATCTAACCCATGTCAAAGCAAAAGCTCTTCTCTGCACACACCTGTCAGAAGTTGAACATGCAAAGTGGAGGTCTACCAAACCCATTCCAGGTGACTTTCATTCAGCTCTTGGTAATAATATTGAGGTAGATATTAAAATATCCAGGACAAATGCTAAACTGGATGGGATGTTGAGGCCATCATCCAGTATTCTACCAAACTAAAAGCCTTCAGTGTCTCAGTTTTTAGTAAATATTCTTTGATACTATATACAAGACTTTAACTGGAGAAGGCAATGGCAACCCACTCCAGTGTCCTTGCCTGGAGAATCCTAGGGACGGGGGAGCCTGGTGGGCTGCCTTCTATGGGGTCGCACTGAGTCGGACTGAATTGACTTAGCAGCAGTAGCAAGACTTTAACCAATTGATGGTTAGTTACACCTGTTATACTCTCTTTAGGGACGTCTCATTCGTGGAGCTGGATTTGAACCAAACCTGGTAAAATAAAATCTCATAAAACTGGAGACTGAAATGATTTTTTTCTTTGCCCACAAACAAAGACCTATTTTATGCCAATTTCAATATTCTAGGCTGACTCGAAGGACCTTAAAAAGGCATGACAGATGGCTCTAAAGACAGACAGTTGAGAATGATTACATATGGACTGTTTAGGAATTTCATTTCCTGGATGAAAATTACTAAGTTTATGATTACACACTTGACAGTATTAAAATATCAACATCTGAGTGGAAGGGACTAATTCTTTTTTTCTTTTTTTTTGAAGTTTTATTTTTTATTTTTTTTCCTTTTAATACTTTATTCTATTTTACAGTACTGTATTGGTTTTGCCATACA
>SJYW01056065.1:81856-105125 GCA_006410735.1 Raphicerus campestris | reverse complement strand
GGCTGTTGTGAATAATGTTGTAGTGAGCTTGTATACTTGCACTGGTGTACAAGTAACTGTTAACAAGTATGAAGTGATATTTCATTTGATGTTTTGATTTCCACTTGATGCTGAGCTGGAAGCAGAACAACTCTTACTATCTGAATGTGTCTTTCTTTTGGATGTTGTAGGCCCTGGGTATCAGTGTGTTGAGTGAATGCTGGAATATACTCTATCAAAAGGTGAAAAAAACAATCACAAAAGATTAAAATACAAGTTAAATGTTGAGTCAATTATTTTGTTTTGTTTTTGCAATATATCAAAAAACTTTTTGATTGAGAATTATAAGATTGTTGGCAATATCTAATAAAATTGTTGGATTTAAGAAAGTAAACTTTAACTTTTTTTTATGACTGGAGAAACACCATGATTTTATTGTTTTCCTGCATCATTGTGCCTTGTGGAATAAAGGACACTAATCTGTGGTTTGTAGGCACTTGACTGTGTCATTAGAAAAAAAAAAAAGAAAAGATTGGTAAAGGGAGAGGAGAAAAGACGCTAGATCTGAAGAATAAGAAAATTTACTAGAAAGGCAGACTTCCCAGTCAGTGAGCTGCACAAACCATTTCATGACTCTCTGATGAGCCTCTAATTGAGAGTCAGTATGTTGCAATATAGCCCAGGGCACAGACTTCCAGTGTAAACAGGAATCCTCAAGGTTGCCAACTGTTGCCTGGAAAACTGTACGTCTTCCTGTAAGAAAGGTAAATATCTGCAATCCTGCCTAGGAGCATTGCCTAACTACTCCTGAGGACCTGGTGTTTACGTTTTGCATTTACAGGAAACAGAGTAATACCTGTATACGGTCAGGAGAGGTAGGTAGGAATGTGGCTTGACCGTCAGGAAGAGTAGAGATCATGAAACTGATTGCCAGAAATCCCAGTATTGTTTTCTTTTCTCCATTCATTCCGCAAGAACAGACAAATGTTCTCTGTGAAAGGCCTTCCAGAGAGTGAAACCCAGCGACTTTTCCAACTGGCAAAACTAAAAGTATTAGAAATGAATGAATCATTTTTTTTGCAAAAGTCTTCTGAAAAGACCTTTTAAACAGTAACACATGTGCACTGCAGAAAGTTTGAAAATAAAAGCATAAAAGGAGAAGTCACCTGTTTAACTACTATACAGATATAATAATTTTTATTATTACAATATGTTCTCTCTTTTTCTATATGGTTTTTACATGTGTGTAGTACTCACATATACCCTTAATAGTCTGCACAAATACATGTAAGTGCTTAGTGAAGTGAAGTTACTCAGTCATGTGCAACTCTTTGCGACCCCATGGACTGTAGCCTACCAGGCTCCTCTGTCCATGGGATTTTCCGGGCAATAGTACTGGAGTGGATTGCCATTTCCTTCTCCAGGGGATCTTCCCAAACCAGGGACTGAACCCGGGTCTCCTGCATTGTAGACAGACACTTTACCGTCTGAGCCACCAGGGAAGTAAGTGCTTATATAGAGTTTTATTTGGGAGTAATCTTCCCTTTTAACACTGGTTATAAAGGAATCTTTTTGTTTCTATTCAGTTTGTTTGTTTACCAGAAGAAATAAACATCACAGCTATAATGATCCGTACTCTGACTTTACCATATTGTTATGTTTCCTTCTTTATAAGAGCCTGATCTAAGGTAACACCAGTATTCTGTCAGCATACTCCATGAATGTGAAGAAGTCTCCATTTTACAAAACAGTTCACTGGAGCATTCTGTGTAAAGTTGTTTAAAGAGTGCTTTTTCCTGACGGTGTGTGAAATACGGTTTGATTTAAAGAAATCTTATTTGTACACATCTTCTCAGGAATATGTCTTGTTCATAAAGGTGACTCTATCTGTACTTTTGACCTAATTGTTTTTCCTGGTAGGTAAGATGGGGGAAAAAGAAAAGTAAAACAAACTTAATTTTAATTTTGTAGTAAAGGAACATTTTCTAAGAAGCATTCCTGTATATATTTGTACAGATTCTTGATCTTTGTATTAAGACCACACAGATCTCTCCATCTTTACCACCTATTAGGCATTTTTAAAATCCAGGGGAAATGTATTATTGCAAAATGATAAACACTAGAAATACAAGGATAAGTAAGACATAATCATAATAACGACTGTCTCATTGACTTTTTTCCTTGTTTGTGGCAGAATTTACATTACCACAGTTAATGCTTGGAATAATCCTGCTAGGTAGAGTCTATTATTAGAACCCCTGTTTTATAGATAAGAAAAACAAGTTTCAGAGAGGAGAAGTAACTTTCCAAGAACACACAACTATTATTTGTCTGATTCCAGAATTTGTGATATTATTGGGAAACATTTTGCATATTTCAGGAAATGTAGTGAATAAGTACATTTTCCTTATCTTGTAGGGTTTTGACCTGTCCCTCAGAAAACAGAGCTGAAGATATAGCCTAGGTGCTAAGTTTTTAATTGAATGATACAGACCCAAAGCAGCAGGAATGTTGGGAAGTGAGGTGAGAAAAGACATTAACAAGCAGGCCTTACAGGTTAACCTGTAGGAAAACTGAGCTCGTTGTCTGGTCGTGTGGCGTTTCTCCTAGTCAGGCCGGGTGAAAATACCAGCTCTGGAAACAGTCCCACCCTCTGTCTCTCCTGGTCAAAGTTCACAATGTGGGCAGGTGTTGGCATCACCCTTGGGCAGCTGCTAGAGAAGCCAGATCCAGTGCCACATGGCGCAGAGTCTCATCCGAGTCTGCAAATGGATGAATGAGCCGCAGCCACCGTTGGTGTCTGAGGTTTGACGCTTGCTGTTGAGAAATCCTGCCTGAGAGAGTTTCACAGTAGGGGGATGATGGGATTTGACTGATAGAGTGAAAAATGGAGTCTTGATTGTGAGGTGAGAGGAGGTGGAAAACCACCCAGGAAGATATTGTAATAATTCTGCCAAGTGATGATGGTGGCTCAGAATAGAGAAATATGAGTAAAGGTGGTGGCAAGTGATAATCTTCAACACATATGTTAGATGACGCTTGTTTAGTTAAAAATTAGGTACCAAACGTAATTTTCTAGGTGTGTATACCCATGGAAACTGAGAATTTTCCAGGCAAGTTTTGGAATCGGAGACATTTCCTCATTGCTGGACAGGTAACTCATCTTTTTAGTTTGCCTGGAAGCTCTGCTGAGTAGGCCACATTAGGGTCCTTCCAAGACCCACACCAGGTTTATATTACTATCTCGTCCATCTGACTTTGCATCTCTTTGGGCCACCTCTGGTTTACATTATGCAGCGGGTTTCAGAGGAGAACAAAGAGCCTTTCAGATCTTCCCAGCAGGGCTGCCCTGTGCACTGTGTGCCCCTGTTGGCACTGTCTGCAGGCCCTCTGGTGGTTGTGAGGTTGCTGCAAGGGTGCCAGGCTGAGAGCTGTGCGGTGCTGAAACCCAGCCATGCTCTGCTTATTATACTACATGCCATGGCGTAGAGTTTTAGTCACTCACAGGAAGAGTGCTTTTTCTTTAATTCATCCATAGGTGATGTATGGGCTATTGGAAGCTCTGTCTCTTCTTTTCTCTTGTGGGAAAAGTGTCTTGTTACTTTGGAAGAAAGTCACTCCAAATTCCAGTCAGTGCTAACCCTCCCCCTAATCATAGGACCAGAAATCCTAGTACGGTTTTCCTAGATTGCAGATGAGGGATTTGAGACTTGAAGTTTTAGATGTTGTTTTCAAGGTCCATGGCTAAGAAGTGATGGAAGGTGAATTAGAATCAAAATCCCATTTAATTTTTTCAGAAAGATTTCCTTTTAGGAAAAATTGGCACTGTGTGCACTAGACAAAATATTTCATAATTCCACTCTCAAGGATATGACTGTCCATGAAGAGTGAAGATACATGGTATGTAAATGATCAGACCACATAGTGATTACACATGATAGGTTCTCCATTCATATTTTTAAATATTTGTTAAGGCAGCATTCTTATTATATAAGAAATTCATGTTATATAAGAAGATACAAATGTATAATATAGGGCTTTCTTAGTGACTGACCTTTGGACTGCAAGGAAATCCAACCAGTCCATTCTGAAGGAGATCAGCCTTGGGATTTCTTTGGAGGAAATGATGCTGAAGCTGAAACTCCAGTACTTTGGCCACCTCATGCGAAGAGTTGACTCATTGGAAAAGACTCTGATGGTGGGAAGGATTGGGGGCGGGAGGAGAAGGGGACGACAGAGGATGAGATGGCTGGATGGCATCACCGACTCGATGGACATGAGTCTGAGTGAACTCCGGGAGTTGGTGATGGACAGGGAGGCCTGGCGTGCTGCAATTCATGGGATTGCAAAGAGTCGGACACAACTGAGCGACTGAGCTGAACTAGTGACTAAAACAGTAAAGAATCTGTCTGCAATGCAGTAGACCCTGGTTCGAACCCTGGGTCGGGAAGATCTTCTAGAGAAGGGAATGGCTACCCACTTCAGTATTCTTGTTTGGAGAATTCCACGGACAGAGAAGCCTAATGGACTACAGTCTGTGGGGCTGCAGAGTCAGACATGACTGAGTGACTAACACAGACATAATATATGTGCACATGCATACATACGTCATATATACATACTCAGAAACACACACACACTGCTTTGTGCAACCTTATTTTCATTAACCTAGCTCTTCTATATCTCACAGAAATCTGTATGAAAACTATTTCATACTAGAAAGGAAAGAAAAACGGTATGTACTCAGGAAAAACTTTGGTAGCAGTTGTCAGTTTGTAGCCAAATACCAAATCTGTCTGAGCCATATGTTGGGGGTGTGATGGAGAAGGCAGTAAGGGAACAGGTTTTCTGGTATTTTGTTTGTGATAAGGATTGATTATAGCTAGAGCTATTTGGGAACCATTCTATTCTGTCCATTTCTAACTTTATCTCGACTTACTCTTTTCTGTCATTCCTTTCCTTTAAATTTGCATTCTCTTTGGTCCTTCCTTGCTAATAAGCAGGACTGTTTTCATTGCCATTCCTGCTGTGAGTTTTTCAAAATATGCTATCGCTGTATATGAACTTTTTCATTACCCATGTTAAGATTTAACATCTGTGAATCACAGTATTTACTATCAGTGTTTTAGGAGTTGATGATGCAGTTTGTCAGTCACAAACTTTTTCTCAATTGTACTTCTTAGTTCTCCTCCTCATTAGCTTTAGACTGAACAAGGACATGCTATGCTAAAGCCTTTGACCATGTGGATCACAGCAAACTGTGGGAACTTCTTAAAGAGATGGGAGTACTAGATCACTTCACCTGTCTCCTGAGAAACCTGTGTGCAGGCCAAGAAGCAACAGTTAAAAACTGGAAATAGGACAACTAACTTGTTCAAAATTGGGAAAGGAGTATGACAAGGCTGTGTATTGTCACTCTGCTTATTTAACTTATATGCAAAGTACATCATGCAAAATGCTGGGCTGAATGAATCACAAGCTGGAATCAAGATTACGGGGAAAAATATCAACAACCTCAGATATACAGATGATTCCACTCTAATAGCAGAAAGTCAAGAGGAACTAAAGAGCGTCTTGATAAAGGTGAAAGAGGAACGTGAAAAAGCTGGCTTGAAACCTAGCATTTAAAAAACTAAGATCATGGCATCTGATCCCTTCACTTCTTGGCAAATAGAAGGGGAAAAAGTGGAAGCAGTGACAGATTTTATTTTCTTGGGCTCCAAAATCACTATGGATCATGGCTGCAGCCATGAAATTAAAAGATAGTTGCTTCTTGGAAGGAAAGCTATGACAAACCTAGACAGTCTATTAAAAAGCAGAGACATCATTTTGCTGGCAAAGGCCTGCCTAGTTAAAGCTATGGTTTTTCCAGTAGTCCTGTATGGATGTGAGAGTTGTACCATAAGGAAAGCTGAACACTGAAGAATTGATACTTTCAAACTGTGATTCTGGAGAAGACTCTGAGAGTCCTTTGGACTGCAAGAAGATAAAACCTGTCACTTCTAAAGGAAATCAGTCCTGAATATTCATTGGAAGGGCTAAAGCTGAAACTTAATACTTTGGCCATCTGATGTGAAAAGCCTACTCATTGGAAAAGACCCTGATGCTAGGAAAGCTTGAGGGCAAAAGGAGAAGGCAGCAGAGAATGAGAAGATTATATAGTATCACTGAGTCAATGGACATGAATTTGATCAGACTCCAGGAGATGATGAAGGACAAGGAAGCCTGGCATGCTGCAGTCCATAGGGTTGCAAAGAGAGTTGGACATGACTTAGAGACTGAACAGCAATGCCACAGGGACAGAAACTATTAGAAACTATGGGTGAACTATTAGAAAATAAAAAGGGGTACCTAAAACAGATATTCTTGAGCTACTAATAGCATCACACAGAAACAAGGACACTATTCTATCTTAAGTAACATATAGACTTCATGCTAGTTATTTTGGTCTACATTTACAATAACTTTTAAAAATACTATGTTGAATAATATCTACATTTTAAAAAACAGTATCTATACTTCAGCATATGAAAGTCAGTTAACACATAAGCTATATGAATAAAGAACGAAAAACCACATGATCATTTAAGCAGAGAGGCAAAAAAGCAATTGACACAATCTAATACTATTTCATGTTAAAAACACTTAATAAACTAGAAATGAAAGGAAACTTTCTCAATCTGATGAAGGCTATCAATGAAAAATCCATAGTTAACAATGTACTTAATGGTAAAAGACTGAAAGCTTTTACCTTCATATTTTGAACAGGACAAAGATATCCATTCTTATCACATCTATTCATCATTGTACTAGAGATTGTAGGTAGGGGAATTGGGCAAGAAAAAGAAATAAATATCAGCCAGACTGGGAAGAAGATACAAAACTATTTCTAATTTTTGATCGCACTTATATATAGAAAAGGGCTTCCCTGGTGGCTCAGAGGTTAAAGCGTCTGCCTTCGATGTGGGAGACCCGGGTTCGATCCCTGGGTTGGGAAGATCCCCTGGAAAAGGAAATGGCAGTCCACTCCAGTATTCTTGCCTGGAGAATCCCATGGACAGAGAAGCCTAGTAGGTTACAGTCCACGGGGTCGCAAAGAGTCGGACACGACTGAGCGACTTCACCTCACCTCACCTCATATATAGAAAATCCTAAGAAGTTTACACACACACACACAAAATTAGGGCTAATAAACAAGTTTAGCAAGGTTGTAGAACACAAAATCAGTGTACAAAAATCAGATGTATTTCTGTACCCTACCAATAAATAATCAAAAATGAAGTTAAGAAAACGTGTATTTATAGTAACATCAAAAATAAAATATTTAGGAATAGTGTAACAAAAGAAGTAAAAGATTTATTTGTGCAATGAAAGTTACAAACCATTGTTTAAAGAAATTAAAGAAGGCCTCAGGAAACGGGAAGATTTAGCAGCATTCAGGAATACAAGTCAAAAGCATCAGGAAAATACAAGTCAAAACCTTAGTGAGCTGTCCATTTCATATCCAGTGGGATAGCTATAATTTAAAAGGTGAACAGTAGCAATTATTGTGGAAGCTTTGGAGAACTAGTGAAAATGAAATCCTCTTATACTGCTGGTAAGACTGTAAATGGTGCTGTACACCACTTTGGCAGTTTCTCAAAAGGTTAGCATAAAGTTACCACGTGGCCCAGCAGGTTCATTTCTGGTGTATACCTGAGAAAAGTGAAAACACATTCACACAAAAACTTGTACACGAGTGTTTGTAGCACCCTTATCCATAATAGACGAAAAGTGGAAACAACCCAATACTCATCAAATGATGAGTAGATTTTTTAATGTAGTATATCCATAAAATGGAACATTATTCCGTCATAAAAAGGAATGACATACTGACAGATGCTACAACGTGGGTGAACCTTGAGAATGAAAGCCAAATATAAAAGGTTGCCTGAATGTGTGAAATGTCCAGAATAGGCAAATCCATAGAGACAGAAAGTCTTACCTAGAGTGGGAAGACGGAAAATGAATGTTAATGTATATAGAGTTTCATTTTGGAGTCATGAAAATGTTCTGGAATTAAGAAGTGGTGATCATTTCTACTTTGTGAATATAGTAAAATTACTGAAGAGTACCCTTTAAGATGGTGAATTTTATGATACATGAATTATATCTCAATAAAAGGAAAAAATTTTAAATGTCTTATAAGTTTGTCTTTTGGTCATCTTTGGAGATTACTATGGCATGAACTCATTATTCTGCATAGTGGTGAATTTATGGAAATAATTCTGTATTAACTGATAACAGAATGACGACTAGGGAAAGCTTTTTTTTTTTAATGGTAGTTTTTCTAAAAATTGTAACTATTTAATGACCACTAATTTGCTGTATCTACTGGAAAAATTAATGATAGTCATTGGATACTAATGAGGGAACTTGATGGTGAATGGATCAAGATGGTAATCCTTGTGATCCATCTTAACATTACTCAAAGACATGTGTCTCCTGCCTTCAGCCTATTGAATCAAGCAAGGGAGTTTTCCTTCTGCAGGTGCTCATTCAATCTGTAAAACAGTCCTCTGTAGTTTTGATAAAGTGTGCCTCCTCAGGCTTCCCCTTTCCTCTCCAGGCAGTCCTGTTTTAACTACTGCCNTGTGGAGTTTATTCAGCTTGAAATGTTCTTTTGATGAAGTAGTGAGGGAGAGAGTGTTCTCCCCGTCCTATTCCTCCGCCATCATTTGGGACCTCTATCGGGACTAATTCTTATTAAATAAAGATGATTGTCTAAAGTTCAGGTTATTTCATTGTAGATTGCATTTTGATAATATTTTGTCATATACCTAAGTAGATGCTCTACTTAAAAGAGTGCAGTTTACTCTCAGGGAATTAACGGCAAAGAGAAGTATTTAGTCCCTAGTAATTGTAGAGTTTACAAAAAGTGAATAAAATGGTTGTTGTTAACTGCATTATCNTATTTTGTCATATACCTAAGTAGATGCTCTACTTAAAAGAGTGCAGTTTACTCTCAGGGAATTAACGGCAAAGAGAAGTATTTAGTCCCTAGTAATTGTAGAGTTTACAAAAAGTGAATAAAATGGTTGTTGTTAACTGCATTATCTATAGAAGAGCAATGTGAAGCACATAAGTAAATGGAATGAATGATGAGTGTCAATGAGGAGGAAATTCGTGCTTATGTTAAAAAAATTTCTTTTATAATCTTTAAAAATTTTATGGAAGTAAACATGGACATTTTTATCTCTTCTTCCTTAAAATTATGCAAAATATGCAACTGAGACCAGGCCAAGACACAGGTTAACAACATGAATCACCAAACTCATTCTCGCTGTGAACTGTCAACAGGCAAAAAGAACACATTTCTTAGCTGATTGTAAATTCCCAGCATGCTTTTTCTAGTTCAATATTCTAATTCCATGATAAACAGATAAAACCTTTGATGAAAAAAATCATTTCCTAAATCTGTCACCTGCATGAATGAGGCATCTAGACCCTAGATATTTCTTACTGATGATTTTTTTTTCTGTGCCATTATTTTTTTATATGTTAAGTTGTCCCACTGTTTGGATGAGAGGTTTTTCTACCCTGAAAGACTGCAACATGGCTGGATTCAAGAAGAAAGACAACAAGAAGTTTGTTCTTGTTTGGTGAAGAGAGAGAAAGAGGGTAGTGACAAGAGGAGATGGGTGTCTGTCGGCAGACGACACTAGGATGCAGTTCACACAGAGGGTGAGGGTCTGGGGCCTTTAAAGCTGCACACAGGAGGGCTCTTGGGGCCACTGTCATGTCCACTAGTAACCACTTACGTTTACTTGAAGAGCACTGCCTTTCTTCGTCTTACATTTGGTAATCAAGCCCTTTTTAGTTGGTTTATCCATAATGGATTAATATGCATTGTCATAGCCTGAAGTGTTGATGTACTCACTTCTGCCCAGGAAGCCAAGAGTATTTCATGTGATTCTTATTTTTGTGACTTTCAATAGGATAAGAATTCAAATTTACACATTTTACATCATCTCTCTGTGCTATCCCGATGTGCTTAAATAGGTACATATTTTTTGAATCCAGGTGTCTTATATCTCAGTAATTACCAGAACTCACCTGATTTCATGATGCCAATCTGTTATTTTCAAGAATTTGATTTCAAAAATCCCCCTTTCCCTGTGAATATGTCTATGGATTTCTGAATTTAAGAACAGTTTCAGAAATATTACAGTTTTATGAGAGATCATTTAAACAGGTTTACTGAGTTTTTTTCTTATTCTGTAACAAAGCTTATTATTAAGCTTATTATAACAAAGATTATTATTTTGCAGATTAATATTTTGGGCAAATTCTAAAATGCATTTCTAACGATGATTTCCACACTTCCTCAGGAGTACAAAGCAATCTGTTTTTCTGGAACTAGAAGTGGATAGTACAGTGATAAAACTCCTTATTCAAAACACCATTATGGCTCCATATTAAAAACACTTTTGATTAAATAATTAACATTTTTTGCTTATCCTTAAAGAAGCCACATGAGAAAGGGAAAAAAAAGTTGTCCCAGATGGTTCTTTTTTCATTAATATTACTAACCCAGACATCAAACACAAACGGTAAGGTGTTGAAATGTATAATATGAGCCAGAATATCAAAGCCTTGAGTGTTTAAAGGACTTCGCAGTTTTAAGAGGACAGGTGGGTGTGCACAGGAAGTCAGCTTGGCTACGCCTCTCACCTCTCTTAACATTTCCCTTTTCTCTACAGTCATTCTGTGAACAGCTTCCTTCTCGTGGAAATGGAGGAAGATTATTGTTCAACCATTACTGAACTTGGGAAAGACACAGACGTGTTTATCTGTTGCCTGGTATACATTTTTTTTTCTAATAAAATAACTCATATTTTGGGGGGAGAACCACCACTTTTCCAATCTTATCCAAGTGAGAGTAGTAACTTCAGGGCTAAGCCTGTGATCCAGGTTGGCCGATCAGAGATTCAGATTTCTCAGTCATTGTGGTTGGTTCAGGAAGGAGACATGCTCCAAATTGGGTCAATGAAATAAATCTGGGTACTTTTATAGACTAGTTGGGAAAAGAAAAAAGTTATCTTGACCAGGAACTGCTGGAATTACTATTTGGTGATAACATCCAATAGGAAAGTTGATCTGAGATGTGGTAGAGGGAGATGGGGTGAGGGAGAGTGGGGGAATGAGAAGGGAAAGTGGATAAAGAACTGGTTTGGGGTATTTTAATCACATGAACCAAGAATTCATTCATCGCTTAAGTCAGTATGTGTTCCTCTGTCACTTGCNGGCCTTTAGGGATCAGCTCTGCCCAATCACACCCTCAACCCATTTCCACCCAGGACACACGCACAGTGCTGAGGTTACTGGTGCAAAGAGGTTTGAAGAAAGGCTGTGCCCTGAACTCAGCATTAGTGTTCTGCTCAGCTGATTAAAGCCTTGGCATGGAACCAGATGTGTATAAGAGACAGGTTTATAGCGAGTTATCACCTTGCATAAATCAGAATGGCCATCATCAAAAAGTCTACAAATTACAAATGCTGGAGAGGGTGTGGAGAAAAGGGAATCCTTATACTCTTGGTGGGAATGCAAATTGGTGAAGCCACTATGGAGAACAGTATGGAGACCCCTTAAACAACTAAAATTAGAGTTACCATAAGATCCAGTAATCCCATCCTGGGCATGTATCTGGAGAAAACCAGAATTCAAAAAGATTTGTGCATCCCAATGTGCACAGCAGCACCATTCACAACAGCCAAGACATAGAAGCAACCTAAATGTCCATCGACAGAGGAATGGATAAAGATGTGGTACATATACACAATGGAAAAGTACTCAGCCATAGAAAAGAATGAAATAATGCTATCTGCAGCAACATGGATGGACCTAGAGATTATCATACTAAGTCAAGTAAGCAAAAACAAGCATCATAGGATATTGCTTATATGTGGAATCTTTTAAAAGTGTTATAAAGGAAGTTGTATACAAAACTCCCCTAGATCCACAGATATAGAAAACAAACTTATGCTTACCAGAGAGGGAAGGAGAGGAGGGATAAATTAAGAGTTTGGGATGAACATATNTGGATGGACCTAGAGATTATCATACTAAGTCAAGTAAGCAAAAACAAGCATCATAGGATATTGCTTATATGTGGAATCTTTAAAAAGTGTTACAAAGGAAGTTGTATACAAAACTCCCCTAGATCCACAGATACAGAAAACAAACTTAGGCTTACCAGAGAGGGAAGGAGAGGAGGGATAAATTAAGAGTTTGGGATGAACATATACACTCTACTATATATACAAAAGATAAACAACAAGGACCTACTGTATAGCACAGGAAACTCTGCTCAAGATTCTGTAATAATCTAAACGGGAAAAGAATTTGGAAAAGAATAGATATATATATGTGTGTGTAACTGAATCACTTTGCTGTGTATACCTGGAACTAACACAACATTACAAATCAACAGAGTTTCAATTTTTTAAAAATGGAGCAATTCGTCAGATGTGAGGAGCTTCTATGTGCCAAACATTGTGCTGGTCCCCAGGTACATTCAAAAATCAAAAAGGTAGGGCTTCGCTGTACAAGTATGCTGCTTCAGAACACTTGAACTTTTTTCCAACCTCCCAGTGACCGTTGTGAAATCTCTTTCTCCAAGCCAGATGTCTTTTTATAAAGATTTTTGGAAGTAAGGGGAAAAAGCTAGGGGAGAGACTCCTGACTGTGTGTGTTACTATAAGGTAAACATATTTCTTAACTCCTAGAGAAATAGCTAGTGCTTAAAAACATTCTTTTTTTGGACTTGAAGAAGGGCCATTATTATCTAAATGATAGCCTTAGGCAGCAATCCTTGATGAGGATCGAAGACAGTTAATAGAACTGCCCAGTTGAAGTTGTAGTTACATATTCATTCTAATGAGATATCAGATGATCAGTAAAATACTAAATTACACTGCTAGGTACTCAACTACACATATTTCATGTATATATATATATATATATATATATATATATATATATGATTTTTTTGTGGAAGGACAAATATCTTAGATTGCTCGTAGCTTATACATGAAGAGTTTTATCTGCTTAAGATTTCTTTTTACTATTTCCGTAAGATCCCTATGTCTACCAAATATACATATACCTCATATCAGTAGAAAAGGATGATCATCATCATATTCTAAGATAAATTTTACATTTTAAAGACTCATGACTCAACCATTTTAAAAGAGCTGGTTATTGGAAGAAATAGAGCAGCAGAGATGGCCAGTCATGAATAGTCCTCAATAGGCTCAAACAATTCACGTACACAGAAGTATTCACAATTCAATGAGGTGAGGAAATAGCATCATTTAGAGACTCATAGTGAGTGGATCTTCTCACTGCTCCAAGTCAGAGGTTGTCAAGACCTGTATCTAGCTGTAAGATGACACCTGAACACTGGACATCCCCTCCTGCCCCCAGTAGGAAGTTGGGAGCAGCGAGCCATGCTTCTTCCTCCATATTCAGCCTCAGGTGTCCCACCACAGACACAACCTAGATGTCAAGGCCTTTAGGGATCAGCTCTGCCCAATCACACCCTCAACCCATTTCCACCCAGGACACACGCACAGTGCTGAGGTTACTGGTGCAAAGAGGTTTGAAGAAAGGCTGTGCCCTGAACTCAGCATTAGTGTTCTGCTCAGCTGATTAAAGCCTTGGCATGGAACCACGGTCACAGCTGCAAACTCGCCAGGCTTACGGCAGACTGTATCTCAGAACTTCATGGCCCTTGCTGGCCACCTGGCCTCTACTAGGGCTTTTGAGTCCCGTCAGGCCACTTTGGCAACTCTGACTCTGAGAGTGGAGGAGTCAGTTGGATGCCGACAGGCTACGAGACCCCCATCTACCCACAGAGCCAGAGCCAGGGCCCAGCCCCACAAACAGCCAGCTCGCTCTTCCCTCAGCACCTGGGTGCTATTTCCTCTACATTTTTTATCACACAAGGGACCATCTGGGAATTTTTTCTCCCCCAAAATGAGGCCAGTTCCAAAGGTAGGCTGACATTTTCATCATTAGAAACAGAAAATTACCAATGATTTTTAAGGACACTGTTTCCACTTTAAAAGCAAACAGGACTTCCTTAGTGGTACAGTGGATGGGAGTCTGCCTGCCAATGCAGGGGACATGGGTTTGATCCCTCCTGGTCAGGGAAGATTTCACATGCCACACAGCAACAAAGCGTGTGCACCACAACCACGAAGCCCACATTCTAGAACCTGTGAGCCACAACTACGGGGCCTGAGTGCTGCAACCACTGCAGCCCATGTGCCCGAGGGCCTGTGCTATGCAGCGAGAGAAGCCACTGAAATGAGAAGCCCATGCTTCGCAACAAAGAGTAGCCCCACCTNAAGAATTGATGCTTTTGAACTGTGGTGTTGGAGAAGACTCTTGAGAGTCCCTTGGACTGCAAGGAGATCCAACCAGTCTGTTCTAAAGGAGATCAGTCCTGGGTGTTCTTTGGAAGGACTGATGCTAAAGCTGAAACTCCAGTACCTTGCGCACCTCATGAGAAGAGTTGACTCATTGGAAAAGACTCTGATGCTGGGAGGGATTGTGGGCAGGAGGAGAGGGGGACAACAGAGGATGAGATGGCTGGATGGCATCACTGACTTGACGGACGTGGGTTTGGCTGAACTCCAANAGAGTTGACTCATTGGAAAAGACTCTGATGCTGGGAGGGATTGTGGGCAGGAGGAGAAGGGGACAACAGAGGATGAGATGGCTGGATGGCATCACTGACTTGACGGATGTGGGTTTGGCTGAACTCCAGGAGTTGGTGATGGACAGGGAGGCCTGACGTGCTGCAATTCATGGGGTCGCAAAGAGTCAGATACAACTGAGCAACTGAACTGAACTGAAGGGATTTACTATTGCCCCTCTTGTCATTTTGGTGGTGGGGGGGCTGTTTTGTAGTTTGGTTCTTCCTTTCTTCCATTCTTGCTGTCTTTCTTTATGAAATGATGATCTTCAACAGTGGTGTGCTATGATTCATTTCTCTTTCTCTTGTATGTAGTTACTTTAGTTTTTCGTTTTGTGTTTAGTTTATGCCTTATTTGAAGCCTCTTGCACATATAGATGTCTTTTTAAAACTCATGAATATTTAACTTTGATCATACACCCAAACTATCTTTTATTTTTCTTCCTCATGTTTAATGTTTGAATACTTTGTCAGAACATTCCTGTATCTCCATTTCTTTGGGGCCAGTTACTAGAGGTTTACTATATTCCTGTGGTGGAATCATGTTTCTCTGATTCTCCATGATCCTTGTAGCCTTGCATAGATGTCCTACACATTGGAAGAAGCAGTCATCTCTTCCAGACTTGCTGGATTGACTTTGTAAGAAATGACTTGTACCTGTGGGTCGGGGCATACTGAAGCATTCTGTGACTCCAGGTTTTGTGAGGCAGGGCACCAAGGGCTGGGGTGTGTGCTGGCACCAGGTCTTGGGGGGGCATGCTGGCTCAGTGGCTCAGGCCCTAGGGGGCCACATCATCTGTAACTGCATAGTGCTTAGGGATCACTGCAGGGTTATCTACAGATTTTTGCAAGCAATGTGGTGGTTCTCAGCAGTGCTTTGAGCTCCGGTAGTTAGGGATTGGGGCAAACAACAGTACTGGCCACAGCTGGTGGTGTACACACACTGAGCTATGAGGGCCTGCTGCATGTAGGCAGGGACTGGCTGCAAACAGACCCTCAGTGGTGGGTCCAGGGCCAGCAGCAAAGGCCAGGGCTAACTCAGCACACTGGCCGCTGTGGGGACCCTGCCTGCTGGTGTGGACTTCTCGGCTTCACAGTCTCCCCTGGGCATGCACGTGGCAGTAGAGACCAGTGGTGTGCACAGGTGGAGGAGCTAGCCCTGAGTGTGCACACAGCAATGGTCAGTGGTTGGGCCGAGGTGGCCATCTTGTCCTTGCACAGCTGCAGAGGCCTGGGCTCTGGCTGGGGCAGGGAGAGGGGAGAGCTGGGTGGCACTCAGGTGGCTGGTGTCAGCCAACACAAATACCTACAGGGTAAAAGTGAAAGTGTCAGTTCCCCAGTCGTGTCAGACTCCTTGTGACACTATGGACTATAGCTCGCCAGACTCCTCTGTCCATGAAATTCTCCAGGCAAGAATACTGGACTGGGTTGCCAGCTGGTGAAATCTGCAGGGGGTCCATGGTAGCTCTACTGGCCACTTAAGAAATCAATGGCAAAATTTGCCAAGGTCACCAGAAACCTCAGTCTCTCTCTTGCTCTGGGGCTAATGCTAGTATACCCCACTTTTCCTCCTTGTTTTGAGTCATCTACACATCTCAGTCTTTGAGTGGGATGAAACTGAAGTGCAACTTTTGTGTAGTGCCTGGAAGGCTGGGGAAAAGCTGGTCACTCACACTGCTCTTCCTTTTCCCGCAAGGAAAACTCTTTCTGGTTGGGGAAGCTCCCTCTTGGTGCTGAGCAATGCCAGCTCAGGAGCTGGGATGATGCAGCCAACTCTGTTTCATATAATGTGTATCAGTGGAAAAGAATGCGCCTGGCGATGCAGGAGACACAAGAGGTGGGTTTGATCCCTGGGTCATGCAGGTTCTTTGGAAACCCGCTTCAGTACTCTTGCCTGGAAAATTCCATGGACAGAGGAGACTGGTGGGCTACAGTCCATGGCGTCACAAAGAGGTGGACACACCTGAGCATGCACACACACACATATATAGATATTTAAATTTTTTGGCCATGCCGTGCAGCATGTGGGATCTTAGTTACCTGACCAGGGATCAAACCTGGTTTGGGAGTGTAGTGTCTTAACCACTGGACCACCAGGGAAGTCCCAATATTATATATTTAAAATAAGAAAATAAATTTTTATTCTTCATTTAAAGTCATGTTTTCTAGGCATCAAATAAGTATAGGCAATGAGGTCATTTGAACAAATTAATCTATACTTTAAAAGGGATATTATTTTTATAAATAGAGGGTAAGCAGGGCAATTTTGAATTGTATTAAAATAATATTTAACACTGTATGAATCAGGAATGCTGAAGTTTATATGTGATGGAATCAACTGTGGCTAACTACTGTGTTTAAATTATTTAATCTCCTGTTGGGGTCATAACTAGTTTGTCTGTATAAGATTTGGCCCTTAAACAAACAAACAGAATTTCAGGAAGGAGAACCAAAAAAAAAAAGTGAAGCTTTCCTTTTGTCCCTTTTTGTGCCATTATTTTCAACTTTTCTTCTTCACTGTGTTGCTAAAACTTCTTAAGCAGACTTCAGAACTCCTCCGGAGCTACTTTTGGTCGGGGCGGCTGTCTCACTGCTGATCTCTGTGGGGATCAGCGGCTAAGCGCTCCGTCTTACCTGTTTGCTGCTCTCAGGAAGGAGAGTCCTTTCTGTGGAATCGGACACGTGGTAGACTTCATAGTGTTTTCAGTGCCTGCAGACGTTGGTAAGTATCCTGGAACACCCAGTTGTTCCAAGGGCACTCTCAAAGTCCTCATGGCCCCAAATGGATCTTCCTTAAGCCCAGAACCACAGCTCCAACCGCTTCACCATCAGTAGATAATTATCTGGCATCATTGGAGGTCTGTAAGACTGTCTGTCTTCCAGAGAAAACTCTATCAGTTTTTCTGCCATTTTCCCAGTCAGCCAATATCAAGGACATTTATGTCTTGGTTTGAAATGAATAGCAAGACACAGGACTATTATTGTAGATTCTGGGCACCATTCCAAAAATATAGGAATTGGTAAGGATCCTCTCAAGGACGGGTTTCTAAGTATTGCAGGTGTCATTTGGATGTCATAGCTACATAGCCTGGGTACATATTTCTAGCTGAAATAGTAAGAGATTTTATACCAACTCCTTTCAGAATTGGGCTAGTAAGGAACCCACTTACATATCCTACCAGTTGGGTAGCAATTCTTTAAAAAGAAATTGCTTCTAAGATGCTCAGTCATGAGAACTGATGTCAGCTATGCTAACTTTGCTCAGAATATCCCATTTTTTATTTTATTTATATTTGCATATTTTTAATTTATTACTTTTAACTTATTATTTTATATTGAAGTACAGCCAATTTACAATCTTGTGGTAGTTTCAGGTGAACAGCAAAGCGACTCAGCCACACCTATACATGCTCCCATTCTCCCACAAACTCCCCTCCCATCCAGGCTGCCTCATAACATTGAAGAGAGTTCCCTGTGTCATACAGCAGGTCCTTGTTGGTTATCCATTTTAAATACAGCAGTGTGTACATGTCGATCCCAAACTCCCTAAGTATCCCTACCCCCATTCTTCCACCCAGCAACCTTAAGTTCGTTCTCTAAGTCTATGAGTTTATATATATAAGTTCATTTGTACCATTTCTTTTTAGACTCCACATATAGGGATGTCATAGTATATTCTTCCTTCTCTATATGACTTACAGTATGACAATCCCTAGGTCCATTCATGATGCTGCAAATGGCATTATTTCACTCTTTCTAACAACTGCGTGAGAATATCCTGTCTTTTAGTACCAGATGTGTTTGAGCTGTGCACAGTTGTTACATGATTCAGTCATCCTAATACTCTTGTATTCATTCTTCCTGCTCCACCTCTCTAAATGGTCACTGATGAAAATGACTCAGATCTGTCTCCCAGACAGATCTGCGTTCCAGCTGCAGGGTTTCTATCATGTGTTCAAGACACTGGATGTGTCTGGATCCCAAGGGCCTTTCTCATCCTAGACATTCCAATCTAATCACTCTGAAAAACATGCAAAGCAGTAAATGCCACTTTAATTATAAGCTTGCTCCCACTGGATTAGACTCAAAATAAGCATGCTTAAGACAAAAATTGGATCTGAAAGGCAACATGAGTGATGGAGCTTTTCAGAGAGGAGTCCATTTTTATTTAATGATTAAGTGATTTTCTTTTCTCATTCTTATTTTAATATTCCCATTCCACTATATGGGCTTCCCTGACGGCTCAGATGGTAAAGAATTCACCCACAATGTGGGAGACCTGGGTTCAATCCCTGGGTTGGGAAGATCCCCTGGAGAAGGGAATGGCTACCTACTCTACTATTCTTGGCTGGAGAAATCCACGGAGAGAGGAGCCTGGCGGACTATAGTCCATGGAATCACAAAGAGTCGGGCACGACTAAGTGACTAATACTTTCATTTCTACTATAAACCTATACCATCACCCCATACATTGTTTCTCAAGTAGTTCAGCTTCCTTTTTACTTGACTCTATCATTCTGGTCTCACTTCAGGGCATCCCAGGTTGTGGATACAGATCTAAGCATTGCGGGGAAGCCCTGATAGCAGAGGTTAGTGAGCAATGATGAACACTGGCTTCAGAGTTAGACCTGGTTTCAAATTCTGGCTCTAACATTTCATTGCAGTATAATTTACACAGGTATTTACCTTTCCACACTTCAATTTCTTCAGTCATAAAATAAGAAGGAATCATATTTATTTCTATGGGGTGGTTTTCAGGATAAATGAACGAATAGAGGTAATACCCTTAGCAAAGGGCCCGACCAGTGCAGTAACAGTCACCTGACAGCTGCTACTTATTTTTGGAATAACATATTTTTATTTGTCTTTAAATGTCTGTTTTATATTGGAGTTTTCTTGATTTACAATGTTGTGTTATCTTCAGGTATACAGCAAAGTGTTTCAGTTGTACATACACATATATCCATTTTCAGATTCTTTCCCCATATGGGTGATGACAGAATATTGAGTAGAGTTTCCTGTTGATGCTACTTATTGATATGATTGGGAGGATGCTCATGAGATCCATGTCTAAACTGGAATCAGATAGAGTTCAAATCCCAAATCTGGCTCCTGAGGTTGCAAAACCCTGGGCTAGTTGTTTCATTTCTCTGTACACGGCTCTTTTGCAAAACAGGGATAAAAACATCTATCTCATAGGTATCATTTCTGTGTGCTGTGCTGATTAATACAAGCTTCTTTGAAAAGATAAATGTCAGACTATATGTGCATAGACAAAGTGACTATAGATATCTTTGTCTGAAATACCCTGGAAATTAGAAAGAAACATGACCATCACCTTGTAAAGGTTTCCAGTGACAGTTACTCTTGTTCCAGCCTCATGGCCATAAACAATATCTTCTACTCAAATCATATAGTATTAGTAACAGACTCTTTACTTTAGGTGAGGTTCTCTGAAATTAGAATGAGAAGGGGTATGAACAACTTTTCTCTGCTTTGTATTCCTGCTACGAATTCAGCCTACAGGAGGAGGGTGGCCCATGAAGCTGTCCTGAGATTGAAGCTGATGAAAGAAAGACTCCAGAAACCACAGGGGTCTCTGGTGGATCATGCTGAAGAACCAAACCTCAGACGTTCTGGAAATGAGATTCATTTTTCTAGTCAGAACACATACCGGAGAGAGCAAGTGAACTGTTTATTTTACCACTAGCTAAGGGCTGAGTGAGTGAGGAGTGAAAGTTACTCAGTCAGGTCCAACCCTTTGCGACCCAATGGACTATACAGTCCGTGGAATTCTCCAGGCCAGAATACTGGAGTGGGTAGCCTTTCCCTTCCCCAGGGCGTCTTTCCAATCCAGGGATTTAACCCAGGTCTCCCCACTGCAGGCAGATTCTTGACCAGCTGGGCCACCAGGGAAGCCCCAGGAATACTAGAGTGGGTAGCCTATCCCTTCTCCAGAGGATCTTCCCGACCCAGGAATCGAACTGGGGTCTCCTGCACTGCAGGCAGATTCTTTACCAACTGAGTTATCAGTCACCTGCATTTTTGTCCCCAGTTGGTTGCTGCTGCTCTTGGTGGGGTGGGGTGGGATGGGGCGTGTGCTTTCCCCTACCCACATCATGTTTCATGTGACTTGATTTGATCAGGGAAATGTGAGTCATATGCCACTTCCAAACAGCAGCTTTAAGAGCCACTAGTAATTCCTTGTTCCTAGCAACTCTTTCCAAAAATACTCTCAAATGACCTGTTTATGTGGGGCAAGGTGTACATGGTTGGTTATTGGACTTGATTGACCTCTTCTGGGTGGTGCTACAAGATAAAGCACAGTTTGTCTAGCTTTTCACTTCAGGACACAGGGACATGCTGTCCTCAAGCTTGGTTTCTAGTCAATGAACATACGCATACGCATGCGCATGCCCTTTATATGTATATATATATTTCTAGATTGCTGAATAAATTCCCCTGTCTTTTATCTTCTGCAAGATAATTGAACTTCTTACTGCAGTTGGAAAATGTGGTGCCAATGATACTGTACTAAATGAAAGAACTTCATCAACTTCTAATTAGAAATTGAATCACTATGTGAAGGGCATAATAAAATAGCCTGTTTCTCGTCATCTATGACATAAATTGGTTCAGGGGAGACTTTATTGAAAGTATAAGATTTAAAAGCTCTCATTAAATTTTTTTTTAAAAAGACCTCCCTAAAATCAAAACCACAATGAGGTATTATCTCACGCCAGTCACAATGGCTGCTATCAAAAAGTCTACAAACAATAAATGCTGGAGAGGGTGCAAAGAAAAAGGAACCCTCTTACACTGTTGGTNGTGGGTAGCCTTTCCCTTCCCCAGGGCGTCTTTCCAATCCAGGGATTTAACCCAGGTCTCCCCACTGCAGGCAGATTCTTGACCAGCTGGGCCACCAGGGAAGCCCCAGGAATACTAGAGTGGGTAGCCTATCCCTTCTCCAGAGGATCTTCCCGACCCAGGAATCGAACTGGGGTCTCCTGCACTGCAGGCAGATTCTTTACCAACTGAGTTATCAGTCACCTGCATTTTTGTCCCCAGTTGGTTGCTGCTGCTCTTGGTGGGGTGGGGTGGGATGGGGCGTGTGCTTTCCCCTACCCACATCATGTTTCATGTGACTTGATTTGATCAGGGAAATGTGAGTCATATGCCACTTCCAAACAGCAGCTTTAAGAGCCACTAGTAATTCCTTGTTCCTAGCAACTCTTTCCAAAAATACTCTCAAATGACCTGTTTATGTGGGGCAAGGTGTACATGGTTGGTTATTGGACTTGATTGACCTCTTCTGGGTGGTGCTACAAGATAAAGCACAGTTTGTCTAGCTTTTCACTTCAGGACACAGGGACATGCTGTCCTCAAGCTTGGTTTCTAGTCAATGAACATACGCATACGCATGCGCATGCCCTTTATATGTATATATATATTTCTAGATTGCTGAATAAATTCCCCTGTCTTTTATCTTCTGCAAGATAATTGAACTTCTTACTGCAGTTGGAAAATGTGGTGCCAATGATACTGTACTAAATGAAAGAACTTCATCAACTTCTAATTAGAAATTGAATCACTATGTGAAGGGCATAATAAAATAGCCTGTTTCTCGTCATCTATGACATAAATTGGTTCAGGGGAGACTTTATTGAAAGTATAAGATTTAAAAGCTCTCATTAAATTTTTTTTTAAAAAGACCTCCCTAAAATCAAAACCACAATGAGGTATTATCTCACGCCAGTCACAATGGCTGCTATCAAAAAGTCTACAAACAATAAATGCTGGAGAGGGTGCAAAGAAAAAGGAACCCTCTTACACTGTTGGTGGGAATGCAAACTAGTACAGCCACTATGGAGAACAGTGTGGAGATTCCTTGAAAAACTGGAAATAGAACTGCCATATATCCCAGCAATCCCACTGCTGGGCATACACACCAAGGAAATCAGAATTGAAAGAGACATGTGTACTCCAGTGTTCATCATATTACTGTTTATAATAGCCAGGACATGGAAGCAACCTAGATGTCCATAACGGAAGAATGGATAAGAAAGTTGTGGTACATATACACATGGAATATTACTCAGCCATTAAAAAGAATGCATTTGAATCAGTCCTAATGAGGTGGATGAAACGAGCCTATTATACAGAATGAAGTAAGCCAGAAAGAAAAACACCAATACAGTATACTAACATATATATATATAGAATTTAGAAAGATTGTAATGATGACACTATATGCAAGACAGCAAAAGAGACACAGATGTAAAGAACAGTCTTTTGGACTCTGTGGGAGAAGGCGAGGGTGGGATGATTTGAGAGGGTAGTGTTGAAACGTGTATATTATCATATGTGAAGTGGATCGCCTGTCCAGGTTTGATGCATGAGACAGGGTGCTCAGGGCAGGTGCACTGGGTCTGACCCTGGGAGATGGGATGGGGAGGGAGGTAGGAGGGGGATTCGGGTTGAGGAACACATGTGCACCCATGGCTGATTCATGTTGCTGTATGGCAAAAACCACTACAATATTGTAAT
>SJYW01056065.1:60938-76782 GCA_006410735.1 Raphicerus campestris | reverse complement strand
ATATATATATATATATATATATATATAATACATATATAGAGTTATCTCTCTATGCAAGTAACAGACAATCTTGCCTTTTTACATTCAGGCAGCTGTATCATGTGGATTCACAAAATATTGATTATCCTATTTTAGACTCATGTGGGTTCTCTCAATAGAGATACAATCCAGTTTTATGGAACAAATGTTACAATAAAGCATTTCCCCAAGATAGTCCCAATATACACAAGGCTAGTACCATATCCTAGAATTATAAGTCAAGAACATTCTTATTTAGTCCATTCATTGATCTAGAAAGAACCACACCTGAACTATCCTGACCATTTCCAATATTATATTCCCAAATCTCTATACTTTAGCTTTTCATCTTTGTATTGGAAATTAGGCTTCCAAGTTCTTCAAACAACCAGATTTTAGTGGCCTCAGTCATTGAACTGAAACTGCACTGTTATTTTCCTCTCAATAGATAATTAAAAAAGGAATTTATGTCCCTAGTTTTCACAGGAGTCATCTTACTGCAGAGATGTAACATTCAGAGAACTACTGTAATTGTTAAGACCACAGGATTTGGAAAATAATAATTCCTGATTGTGAGGATATAATTATTTGGGAAGGCTGGAGGCTCATGTATTATTCGGGATACTTGAACACTGGCTCTTTTTACTTCCTATGGCTATAGCCTTCCTGGTGGACTTTCTCAGAGAGTAGAGGCCAGGGAAATCCTTGCCAAGACAGGCTTCACTGGTCACTGCCTCAGAGAGCTTCTTTATCCTTGGCTAATTAACTAAGACATTTAATCTATTCTTAATGAGGGTGTGGTGTGTTCTCTTCCCCTTAATTATAGAGCAACAGACAGGCCTAGAGCTACTTCCTAGCAACAGTGTGAGAATTAATTCATCTGTAGGACTCAGCCTAGCATCTATTAACATGGCCCCAACCAATGATTACTGATGTCATTTTGTTCTTACTGAGTTCTAAAATTGACATTTAATTTTACTCAAAGAAAAAAAGTTTCTAAGAAGCATAAGATATTTTGGAATAAAGTACAGTAAGTCCCCTACATCCAAACAAGTTCCATTCTGACAGTGTGTTCGTAAGTCCAACAAAGTTAGCCTAGGTAACCTACTAACACAATAGACTATATGGTACTGTACTGTAATAGGTTTATAACATTTTTCACATAAATAATACATTAAAAACAAACACAGAAAATAAACATTTTTAATCAAACAGTAAGTACCTTGAAAAGTACAGGAGTATAGTACAACAGCTGGGCATGTTCGCATTTTTGAATGTTGGCAATTTGAAAGTTCATCTGTAGGGGACTTACTACAAAAGACTATTCATTAGAAAGACATAAAGCTACAATAAGTATCTGTACACCAAAAGTAGCCTTCAATGCAAGGTTGTATGTTTTCTATTAAAAAACCAAGGGTAACAGGATGATTAAATTAAAGATTAGCCTCCCTTCTACAGACAAGTTAGGCTGACCTTTACTCATCTGAGAAAAGGAAAGTTAATGGGAGGATAGAAGAAGGAAAACGGGCACACTGAGATGTCCATAGACTGTACGTGGTTGCTTCTGGGCCAGACTCTGGAATTTCTCCCAGATTTCATCTTTTGTTTCCCTCCACCCAATTAGGATGTATTCCTAAAGTTCTAAGGCATCTGCCCTATGAGCAGTGGGTCCCACACGAAGGTCCCTGAAGTGCGGCTTCAGGGATTTTCCCTGAAGAGGAGAGGCAGAGGAAAGAGACAAAAGGTCCTCACCTCTTCCCATGATAGAGAAGAGAGGCCGCCAGCAGGAGCGACACACACAGGCCAACACACGGAGGCAGACTGTCTTAACTCGGAAACTAAGTTGGACCATTTTGAAAATGTATCAACTGTGTCCACACTAACCTGAAAGAGATCATCTATTTTCCAAAATGACTGACCAGCTTCAGGACCCAACTTAAGCAATGAAGAATTCAAATTGAATTCCAAGAGAAATATTAAAATATGGGACCAGGTATTTTATGATGTTTTATGAAAGCTATCTACCGATCTTATATGGCTTATATCTAATATAAAAGAAAACAAGTCATGATTATTTATTTCTCAAAATATAAATACAGCAGGGATCAGAAAGAGTAGATTTATCAGGAATATGTTCCGTATTTGTTGTGCCTTTATTCTCCAGAGGAAAATGTAAGACTCTGCAGTTTAAGCATCAACTTGATTGCTTAATGATGGTGAACATTTAAGAATTTGCTCTGGGGGAAATAAAGCGGAAATTTAAATAGTGTTGCAACTCACCATTAATGTGGGTTTTCACTGTCTATTTCCAAATGAGGACACAAGTGAATGCTAATGGGGGAGCTGCCTGGACTATATTATATTCAGACAAGTCCTCTTTTTACTGACTCTGTAGATAACATGCTGTTTCAATCGCAGAGATGGCTTTGTTTTTAAGCTTTTAGTCTTTAAAGAAACTTTCAACTTTCTCTATTTGGCACATATTCTTATAGTCCTTGGATGCAAAATGTCTACATGTGCCTATAGACACAGAAATACACTTTATGTTTACCAAACAGGATAGCAATTTATTCCAAGTTTCCTCTAAAAAAGTATTTACTCTTCTCATTGNCTGTAATAGGTTTATAACATTTTTCACATAAATAATACATTAAAAACAAACACAGAAAATAAACATTTTTAATCAAACAGTAAGTACCTTGAAAAGTACAGGAGTATAGTACAACAGCTGGGCATGTTCGCATTTTTGAATGTTGGCAATTTGAAAGTTCATCTGTAGGGGACTTACTACAAAAGACTATTCATTAGAAAGACATAAAGCTACAATAAGTATCTGCACACCAAAAGTAGCCTTCAATGCAAGGTTGTATGTTTTCTATTAAAAAACCAAGGGTAACAGGATGATTAAATTAAAGATTAGCCTCCCTTCTACAGACAAGTTAGGCTGACCTTTACTCATCTGAGAAAAGGAAAGTTAATGGGAGGATAGAAGAAGGAAAACGGGCACACTGAGATGTCCATAGACTGTACGTGGTTGCTTCTGGGCCAGACTCTGGAATTTCTCCCAGATTTCATCTTTTGTTTCCCTCCACCCAATTAGGATGTATTCCTAAAGTTCTAAGGCATCTGCCCTATGAGCAGTGGGTCCCACACGAAGGTCCCTGAAGTGCGGCTTCAGGGATTTTCCCTGAAGAGGAGAAGCAGAGGAAAGAGACAAAAGGTCCTCACCTCTTCCCATGATAGAGAAGAGAGGCCGCCAGCAGGAGCGACACACACAGGCCAACACACGGAGGCAGAATGTCTTAACTCGGAAACTAAGTTGGACCATTTTGAAAATGTATCAACTGTGTCCACACTAACCTGAAAGAGATCATCTATTTTCCAAAATGACTGACCAGCTTCAGGACCCAACTTAAGCAATGAAGAATTCAAATTGAATTCCAAGAGAAATATTAAAATATGGGACCAGGTATTTTATGATGTTTTATGAAAGCTATCTACCGATCTTATATGGCTTATATCTAATATAAAAGAAAACAAGTCATGATTATTTATTTCTCAAAATATAAATACAGCAGGGATCAGAAAGAGTAGATTTATCAGGAATATGTTCCGTATTTGTTGTGCCTTTATTCTCCAGAGGAAAATGTAAGACTCTGCAGTTTAAGCATCAACTTGATTGCTTAATGATGGTGAACATTTAAGAATTTGCTCTGGGGGAAATAAAGCGGAAATTTAAATAGTGTTGCAACTCACCATTAATGTGGGTTTTCACTGTCTATTTCCAAATGAGGACACAAGTGAATGCTAATGGGGGAGCTGCCTGGACTATATTATATTCAGACAAGTCCTCTTTTTACTGACTCTGTAGATAACATGCTGTTTTAATCGCAGAGATGGCTTTGTTTTTAAGCTTTTAGTCTTTAAAGAAACTTTCAACTTTCTCTATTTGGCACATATTCTTATAGTCCTTGGATGCAAAATGTCTACATGTGCCTATAGACACAGAAATACACTTTATGTTTACCAAACAGGATAGCAATTTATTCCAAGTTTCCTCTAAAAAAGTATTTACTCTTCTCATTGCTGATCATATATACTCCTTCCTCTCTGCCAGATTACATACTGTTCATTCCCTTTATTTCTGAATCCCAGCAAAGGGTCTACTATCCTATCAGATGAGTCTTTTTAAATTTTAGGGCATATACACCTGCTGAAAAGCGAAAGTGAAAGGGAAGTCACTCAGTCGTGTCCGACTCTTTGTGGACTGTAGCCTACCAGGTTTCTCCGTCCATAGGATTCTCCAGGCAAGAATACTGGAGTGGGTTTACCATTTCCTTCTCAGGGATCGAGCCCAGGTCTCCTGCACTGGAGGCAGACGCTTTCACCTCTGAGCCACCAGGGAAGCACCTATACACGTGCTAGAAATAAACAAAACTAAGAAAAGAGCTCATGCATAATAACAATAGTAATCATCAGAGCAGTCATTTAAATACACACTTTTAATGAGGCAACCTAAACATCATAATGTAAAAGTAGAATAGAATTTAAATTGAAATCAGCACTCCACCCAATAAAAAAGCAGCCAGGCAGAAGTGAAATCAACAAAGATACTTCTGCTTTACCCGTGTAAATATCAGACTTGTTTTTTTCTCCCTATGCTTGCTTTTCTTTCTTTGGCATGACAGTTCTGATTCTTCAGCCTCCCCATGAAGAAGAGAAAAATTCCCTTGAAGCTGAACTAAATTCATCAGCAAATGAAATTACATTCATTTGATAAAATGCTAAATGGAAAAAGGCAGGTTTATTTTAAGCCGTCAACAGGCTGTTTTAGTTAATCATGCACAGTGCAGAAGACAGGAGTTTGGTTGCTAAGAAAATGGTTGGCATGTTTCCATGAGATCCATGTGATGTGAAATGCATCTGCTCGTTTTAACAGGGAAATAGGGAAAAAATAAAATAAACAGTTCAGGGTATCTTTGGTGAGTCACTATGGAACACAGAGCCAAAATAACTTAAATGTTGTCAGTTTATTTTATACTGTCTTATTGTTATGACATTAGCCTTTTCTTATATTCAAAAACATTTTTTTATAATAGTGATATTTTGTTAGAAAATTCTTATATATTCATTGTAGATAATTGGAAAGCACTCAAATAAGAAAAAAATCTGCCATGACACTTACACACAAACACAAATATCAATACCTACAAGGGTATTTATCAGAGATACGCTGTAACAATCTATGGTGCATGCATAGTCAGGGTTCAATATTTATTTGCTGAATGAATTAATACAAATATGGGATCTTTATTGTATATACTTTTATAACCTGCTTTTTCTTCATTAAGATATTTAACACAACTTTCTATGCTATTAAATATTTATCTTTAGCATTAATAGTTTCATCATATGAGACATGTAAGTTGTTCTCTTGCAAGACTTTTATAATAGGCAGGAACTAAACACAAGCATCTCCCCAACTGAGGCTGATACTATGATGCTGATGAAATATGAATATAGTGAAGATTTTCTGCTTGGCTGTTACACTTATATCTCTGGTTATTGAGACAGACATTGGAGTCTCAGCTGTTTTGATCATGTGTAATTTCACCAGTTCCAACACCAGATACAGACCTTCGCTACTTATATAGATGCTGTCAGCATCCAAGCATACTAATGTGAGAGAGACTAGCCAAAGATGGAAAACTGCTCAGCAACTCCCTACAGGCTATAGCGGTCTTCAGAGTGAGATAACCGTGGACATTCATGCATCTTCCAAGTGGAAAAAGGGAGCAGGTCAAAAGAACAGTATTAGATCATCATGTAGAAGCATATATAGGTTAAGAAAGTTATGGATTACATGATCCAGAAAGCTGAGAAGTTCAAAGCATAAAAATGAGAAGCAGAGAAATACGCTGCTGANCAAGGGAGGAACTGTGAAGGAACAATAGAGTAGCCTTAGGGCAGGGTCCTGATTCCCCCTCAAGGGATACACAGAACAATATCTTTGAGCCGTTTTGCAGATACTGAAATCCCGACCAGGTGGGAGAAGTTAACTGCCTGCTGCCCACAAAGCACAAAGATCCCAGACAGGTTGAAACTAGAAGGCTGATGACGCTGACTCCCATTTACTTCACCTCCAACCAATCAGAAGAATCCCTCAACTGATCACAACCCCCTCTTTGAACCATTACAATAAAACACCTCACTCCCTCCACCAGGTCTGGGACACATATTTGGAGGGCATTAGCCCACTGTGGCCCCCTTTGCCAGGCAAAGCAGTAAAGCTATTCTTTTCTACTTCACCCAAAACTGTCTCTGAAATTTAATTCAATGTTGGGATACAGAGGCTGGATTCAGTGTCAGTAGCTTCTGAGTAGTTACCTGAATTTGTTAGGGGGAGCACACTGATTGAAACCGCCCACCCTGGCCAGGCACCATAGTAACTATTTGCATGAGTTGTTTAATGACAGGAGATCCTGATAAGGAATACAGAACTAATAAGCCACCACCAACAGGAAGAGTTCGGGAAAGGTCGAAAGGAGACACCGCGTGTCCGTCCACTTCCCAGAATCCCCCTCGCTAGCATCCATCTTGGCTGAGCGATGCCTGTGCCACCAGGAAAGACTCTGAATTAGAATGATTGGCCAAAGACCACCTGGAAACTAATCCCATCACCATAAAACCCGAGACTGCGAGCCAGAGCAGTTCTCCTGGGTTCCCTTACCCTATTGCTCTCCACCTGGGTGCGCTTTCCCAATAAAATCTCTTGCTTTGTCAGCACATGTGTCTCCTCGGACAATTCATTTCTGAGTGTTAGACAAGAGCCCAGTTTCGGGCCCTGGAAGGGGTACCCCTTCCTGCAACAAATTCACTGCCTTCACTAAGGAGAAAATGGAAAACATGGAAATTCAAAGCAAAAACAATGACGCAGGGCAAACAGAAGATTCTTAAAGATTCAATAAAATCATCAAGGCTGAACAACAACTATCCTGCTGAGGAGGAAGGATTATTGAAGAACAAGGTCTCCCAGGGGCAGAGCCCCTGTCATAATGTGCCTCATCTGAACCCACTATCAAAGAGGGTGACTGTGGTGACCAGAAGGAAAAACCATGTTCCCAGATCTGTCACAGAGTTTAAATACGAGCCAAGTCAGTTCAGTGGCAAATACTGTGTTTAAACCATGACTTAAGTTGCAGAGATAGATAGATTCAGATAATAAAATGGCTCAAACAAAATAGACATTCATTTCTTGCTCACTTAGCAGTCCAAGGCAGGTGTTCTGGGTGGAGGATGGGGCAACTCCCCACAATGACTTAGGGGCCCAGGCTCATTTCATCTCCTGCAGGGCTTCATCCTCATCATCTGCCTCCAGCAATGAAGAGCAGCGAGAACACAGACGAGGCACACCTGCTTCACTAACGCCTCATCTCAGAAATGGCATTCATCACCAAAATGCAGTCGTGTGATCTACTTGCAGGGAGGCTGGCACATGTAGGCCAATTGTGTGTCCCCAAAGAAGAGAAGATGGATTGGTGCAGAGGGGAGGGAATAGCTTGCACAGTGTGCAATTGTTTGAATTTGCTTGTATTTTGGACTTGAGTGATTCTCATTACACTTTTGTGAGTAGAAAATGAAATGTGTCTTGATGAATAAAGCTCCGCTTTACATTACTGCCACAAAAACAAGAAGTTCTGAGCCATGTGGCATACAAAATTCTAAACCCTTTTATTACAGATCATCAACTGACACTGAGAAGTTGTTCCATTTATATTCTCAACTCCATGCAATTGCCTACACCACTGCCAACATTATGTACAGCATTAATATTTTAAAGCATTTATTATATATATAATCATACTGTAATATCATATTATTGAAACAGGAAGAAAGGAGACACAGGCCACAACCTTTAAAAGAATGACATAGCCATAGGACATGATAAAAGCTGATTAGAACCAACTAGGTCCAAGAGGGCAGAAGATTTGACATCCAGTGGATCTTGAGGCTCATTATATGCTCATTGTAATACAATAGCATAAGCTAAGTGACTTACCCATCAGCACCATGACAGTTCTGAGACTGGCCATCAAAGATCAAAATGTAGGCAGTGGCCCAGTTCCTAGAAATCTCTGCCCCTCCCCCAAAATACTTGGAATAACCCTTCCACTCATTAGCCTATGAAATAACCCAGGCCATAAAAACAAACCACCCCATATTTTGGGGCCTCTCACCTTCTGAGAGAGCCCATACTCTGTCTGTGGAGTGTGTTTCTGTCTAAATAAACTTACTTCTTACCTACCATTTTGTCTGTCACTGAGTTCTCTCTGTGACAAGATATCAAGAACCTGAGCTTCAGTAAGTCCTGAGATCAGGTGTGATCTCAATTAAATGACCATGGGTTCAAGTGCCAATCTGAGGTCCTTGGTTTTATTATTACATATTATACATATATATCGTAGAAGGCAATGGCACCCCACTCCAGTACTCTTGCCTGGAAAATCCCATGGACAGAAGAGCCTAGAAGGCTGCAGTCCATGGGGTTGCTGAGGGTTGGACACGACTGAGTGAATTCACTTTGACTTTTCACTTTCATGCATTGGAGAAAGAAATGGCAACCCACTCCAGTGTTCTTGCCTGGAGAATCCCAGGGATGGGGGAGCCTGGCGGGCTGCCATCTATGGGGTCGCACAGAGTCGGACATGACTGAAGTGACTTAGCAGCAGCAGCATACATATATATGTATTTTCACACACACAGAAGATAAAGTATTCAAACAATAGAGAAAAGATGAGAGATGTAAAAAAAATTACCATAGGGAATCACCAATAATTTGTTGACCATCTTTTTCATACAACTTTCTACATAGATATATTCCACCAAAGATTACATTTGCTTTTTAAAACTGTGCACATCCTTCTTCTCTTGTTCTGCTTTCCTTGTTTTCTTTTTTTGTTTCTTCATTCCCTTCCTACTTTCCTTTCTCCCTCCCTTCCTTCCTTTCTCCTTCCCTTCCCTGTCCCTCCTGCCCTCTCCCATTTCTCATGCTTTGCATTTAATGGCTATAACTGAATCACTTTACTGAGTCTGACCTGACCCAAGGCGATATGATCACATGGTGAGAGCATAGACCCTAGAGGCACAGCAGGGTCGCATTCATGACCTGTCTCCCTATCTATAAAATCTATAATAATAGTATCTACCGTATTGTGCACTATTAATCTATGTGAAGATTAAATGAGTTCATATGAATATGTGTCTTGAACAGGACCTGGTGCATAGTAAGAACTTTATGTCTTTGCTATTATCACTATTTACCTATCATATACATTACTAACATTTTCTCCTGCCTATGGTTTGTCTTTTGGCTTTATTCATAGTACCATTTTTCATCAAGACTGAAATGTTTTACATTTATGGGTGTTTAGAAAAAGATACTTAATTTTGAGATTTAGAATATCTTCCCTGGTGGTTCAATGGTAAAGAATCTGCATGCCAATGCAAGAGACACAGGTTCAATCCCTAGGTCAGGAAGAGCCATGGAGTAGGAAATGCTTACTCACTCCACTGTTCTTACCTGGGAAATCCCAGGGACAGAGTAGCCTGGCAGCCTACAGTCCACAGGGTGCAAAAGATTCAGACAAGTCTTAGTGACTGACGACAAAATGTTCTTTAAATTTTTATTGGATTATAGTTGATTTACCATATCATATTAGTTTCTGCACTACAGCAAAGTATATCAGTTATATATATATATATATATACATATATAGCCACTCTTTTTTAAAACTAAATGTTTCTATGCAGTAAATATAGCTTTCCTTTATAGCTTTCATATTTCCAATGTGTCTTATAAAGATCTGTCTCTTTATTTTATGTCAACTATGTCATGTATATCTTTTTCTAATTTATGCTTTTTTTTCCCCCACTATAATTGAGAGTGGAATTTTTGGTGACTGTTTTATTAAAGTCAAAGCTATCATTCTTTCTCCTTACGGTTTCTATTGCTTAAGTGTTTGCTTCAAAAAGCCTTTGCCACCCATTTAAAGGTTAATTAATTTATGGAGAATTGATGTAGGCAGAAATATAACTTTTTTTTCTAGATTGTTTGCTAGTTATCCTGACACGCGTTATTTTCTTGTGCTTTGACTGATGGGAGTCGCTGAAGACTTTTATGCGAGTGTATGCTCCTCGGTTCTTTGTATCGTCACAACAAAGATTTGGAGCAACTGACATTAAAGCCCTCGATGAGTCACAGCTCTCAGGTCTTGGACAAATCATGTTATAGCTCTTAGGCAAATCAGTGTTACAGCTCTATTTTCTTTAGAAGATAGCAGGAGAATCCATCCTCTAAGCGTGAGGGCATGCCAACCCAAGACTCGGAGAGAAGAGAGTGGAGGAGCATGTCGGGGAGAGGGAGAGAGAGGGATAGAGGGAGAGAGAGAGAAAGAGCGCATGCATGTGGGAGAGAGTGAGAGATAAAGCGCTCGGGCTCCTCCTTTTATATGTCTCTTCCTCCACTGGGGCCCGCCCTATGCAAACTGGGCTTAGCCGGGAGTGCTGTTTGTTCTATCTGAAGTCTTCACTCTGGTCCTTGGACCTTCTTTTGACCTTCCTTTGTTCTGTTTTCATGGGCTTTTCCCTTCCTTGTCTTTTAGCCACCGCCATTTTGGACTCTTTTCCCTATCCTGCCTACCTAACAGACTGGTCCCTCCCTTGGAGCATAACTGGACAGAAGCCACTGCTATTCTTTGTTACAGAGTTGGCTGAGAGATCTGTTCTATGCCTACAGTCAACTTCTAATTACCATCCCATAGATAGTTCACAAGTATGACAAGGCTGTATACTGTCACCCTGTTTGTTTAGCATACATGCAGAGTACATCGTGTGAAATGCTTGGCTGGATGAATCACAAGCTGGAATCAAGATTGCTGGGAGAAATATCAACAAGCTCAGATATGCAGATGATATCACCCTAAGGGCAGAAAGCAGCCTCTTGATGAAGGTGAAAGAGGAGAATGAAAAAGTTGGCTTAAAACTCAACATTCAAAAAACTATGATCATGGCATCCAGTCCCATCACTTTATGGCAAATAGAAGGGGAAAAAGTGGGAACAGTGACAGATTTTATTTTCTTGGGGTCCAAAATCTCTGCAGATGGTAACTGCAGCCATGAAATTAAAACTCACTTGCTCCTGGGAAAGAACCTATGACAAACATAGACAGCATAGTAAAAAGCCAAACGTCATTTTGCTGAAAAAGATCGGTATAGTCAAAGCTAAGGTTTTTCCAGTAGTCATGTATGGATATGAGAGTGGACCATAAAAAGGCTGAGTGCTGAACAACTGATGGCTTCATATTGTAGTGCTAGAGAAGACTCTTGAGAGTCCCTTGGACTGCAAGGAGATCCAACCAGTCCATCCTAAAGGAAACCAACTCTGAATATTCATTGGAAGGACTGATGGCTGAAGCTCTGATACTTTGGTCACATGATGCAAAGAGTCGACTCACTGGGAAATACCTTGATGCTAGGAAAGACTGAAAACAAAAGATGAGAGCAGCCGAGGATAAGATGGTTAGACAGCATCGCCGACTCAGTGGACATGAATCTGAGCATACTTCAGGAGATTGTGAAGGACAGGGAAGCCTGGTGTGCTGCAGTCCATGGCGTCTCAAAGATCTGGACACAAATTAGCGATGCAACAACAACAAAAGATAACTCACTAGGAGATCAATGAATTTAAAAAAAGACTAATAAACAATCTCAGCCTGGGCGCCTCAAACTACTTTCCACTGGGCTTTGTTCAGAACTATTAGCTAACATTAACATTACATAAGTCAGCTTGACCAAACACTTTTTTAAAGGCATAAATATTTTATGCACAGCACAAATGTTTTACATAGCTAACTATCAGTGAGTCTGTGAGTCTTGAAATTTCTGCCATCTAGTTCTCTACACANAAAAGATAACTCACTAGGAGATCAATGAATTTTAAAAAAAGACTAATAAACAATCTCAGCCTGGGCGCCTCAAACTACTTTCCACTGGGCTTTGTTCAGAACTATCAGCTAACATTAACATTACATAAGTCAGCTTGACCAAACACTTTTTTAAAGGCATAAATATTTTACGCACAGCACAAATGTTTTACATAGCTAACTATCAGTGAGTCTGTGAGTCTTGAAATTTCTGCCATCTAGTTCTCTACACATTACGCACTTTAATGATGACAAACCATGGAAAGTTGAAGAGCTTCTTTGAAAAAAATGAAATCCACATGTTATTTCTCTGACTCTGGCTCTTTCATAAGATTTTATAGATTGGAATGAAGACAAAGAGGATTAAAGAAANCATTACGCACTTTAATGATGACAAACCATGGAAAGTTGAAGAGCTTCTTTGAAAAAAATGAAATCCACATGTTATTTCTCTGACTCTGGCTCTTTCATAAGATTTTATAGATTGGAATGAAGACAAAGGGGATTAAAGAAAGTTTGGCAGAAGCAAATCATGCCAAAATAGATTTTTGACTCTGGAATATAGGGCTTCCCTGGTGGCTCAGAGGTTAAAGCATCTGCCTCCAATGCGGGAGATCCGGGGTTTGATCCCTGGGTTGGGAAGATCCCCTGGAGAAGGAAATGGTAATCCACTCCAGTATTCTTGCCTGGGAATCCCATGGACAGAGAAGCCTAGTAGGTTATAGTCCACGGGGTCGCAAAGAGTTGGACACGACTGAGCGACTTCACCTCACCTCACCTCACCTCAATATAGGATCAGTCAGTCAACAACTCACAAAACTTTACAACTCTTTCTTATCTTGGCGGGCTTAAGGCTGAGATTCTATGAAGAAGCAGCTTGTTGTCTAGTCGCTAAGTCATGTCTAACTCTTGTGTAACTCCATGGACTGTAGCCCACTGGCTGCTTCTGTCCATGGGATTTCCCAGGCAAGAACACTAGAGTAGGTTGCCATTTCCTTCTTGAGGGGATCTTCCTGACCCATGTCTCCTGCACTGGCAGGCAGATTCTTTACTACTGAACCACCAGGGAAGGCACTTTTATATCCAAAAAAAAAAAACACCTTATTAATAAAGCTATAGATCTTGAATTCTAATATTGATTTCATTAAATCATTATGGCTCAGTTATGGTCTATAGCAATGCTCTTCTAACTATACATGTGAAGAACCAGATATTTTTATCCTATCTTCAAAGGAAAATTTCTGGAAAATACAATAANTACCTGAAAAATTCTGACACCTAGTCTTTTGTGTCCTCAGCTGCTCAGATAATTCTGATGAAAATGGGGATTCTCCTAACTTGTCTCAGAATTGCTTCAGTTTCCTTCTTTGCTAGTGGAGATTTTTTTGCATGCGCTCTTGCAGCTGAAAGGTGTCTCAACCGAGGAGGAGGTTAGATACTGTCCCTGTGTCAATAGGGTGGGCGTGGGTGTCCTGAGAGACGGGTGTGATTGCATGTGTTTATCTCTACTGATCAGGGCTAACACCCCACGATGCTGACCCAAGGACTAAGGGCCCTCAGGCAAACAATTCTGGAAGAAGACAGCCTGGTGAGCAGAGCAGACCCCACGGTCAGTACGGTCTGAGTTCCTCTCCTTGACTCGCCCACCAGCTACTGCTGTGCCCACTCTCTTGAGCTGTCATCATTTCTGCTCTGAGACAGGATAAAAGAGCTGTGACAATCGGATGAGGTAGCTGAGATTTAAGCAGCTAACGGTGCCTGGGAAATATACACAGTTAGCATCTCTCTTCTCTTCTTGACCACATAGGAAGGATGGCCATACCTCCCAGTTTTCCTGCTATGTCAGCCTAATCATGAACAGTGCCCTGAATGTCTTAATTAAAATGATAAAGTATATGGTTACTCAGGACTTCCCTGGTGGTCCAAGGGCTAAGTCCCTGGGGCTAAGTCACACTCTCAACGCAGGGGCCCTGGGTTTGACCCCTGGACAGGGAACCAGATCCCAAGTGCCACAACCAAGACCCGGCACAGCCAAATAAATAAATATTTTTAAAATAAATAAACAAAATTTTAAAGTATATACTTACCTACATCCAAGTAGTGTTGGGTTTTGATCACTGTCTTTGTCAGAGAACTTCTGTGGTGAAAATGGAACCTGCTTGAGCCAGCTTAAACCGAGAGGGGACTGTATGGGCACAATATAAAAGCAGTCCACAAAAAGCCAGGCTTCACGAGGGGCTTCAGACTCAGAAGTCCCCTGTGTGTTCTCTTGATAACTTCTCCCCACACATTTGGTTCTATCTTTCCCCTTTGTGAAGACTGGCTTTTGCTGTTCTGGTATACATGTGGCCACCATCACCTGTCTTCCACTCACACAGACTGTCAGATCTTGAAGCCCAACTTCCATTGTCCTGAAAAAAAAAAAAAAAAAGGATTCCTGGCTTTTGCATGCACCCAAATACATTCCAAATGCAATGCTTTGGATGTAGCATCTGCCAATGGCTGGCTTAGTCAAGAGATGCGGAGGAAAGGGGGGCAGTTCCCTGCTTCACTGCCCTGTTTTGGGAAGACTCTTTAAAAGGGGGTGTGGGTGGAGAATAAATGGTCTGATGGAGGAGAAGAGGATCTCTTTAGTAAACTAATCCCCGACACAGGACATTCTAATGTCCCACTGAGGCACTTTCTCCCTGTCATCCAAAGATGTGGTTTCTGCACTCCCAGATTTTAATCAAACTTCAGCTTCCAGTATCTCCTTACTTCAAGTTTTTTCACTGTACTGAATGAATCGAAGCTAATAACCTCATCCGACTTCAGGAGCTCACATTTTGGCAGGGGATGTAAGCATTGCCTCCCCAGCGCCAGTCAACATGTTTTTGTTTTCTCGGAAGCTTCCCAGGGGCCTTCAACAAGCATTTCTCAAGCCTTTCCTCCAAAGCACCTCTGACCATGGGAAGAGTTCATTGCCTGGGGCTCTGGGATTGTAGCACAAGGCAAACAAAGTTTCTCACCCTTTAGCTTTCAATGCAGTTCAAGTTTCTACTGTATAAAACATCAGTAATGGTTATAAGTTTTTTTCTCTCAGATTTTGGCATGAAACCACTGTTCTCAAACAACATACTGTGATTCTCCTAGAACTGAGTATCTCTGGGCACACTGCCACGTATAGACTCATTCCAATGAAAAGGAAACATCATCGTGGAAATCTAGGCATCAGGGCAAGTCATGGAGAATCCATTTTGGAGGAGAGGGCATTTTTTTGGGGGGTGGGGGGAGGTCTCCAAGATTATGCAACATTCGAACATCTGTGTTGAATCTGAATTACATGCACACTTTCTCCCAAGTCTAGAGGTGGATCTGGGTACTAACCCAAGTTCTACCTGGCTTCTCCTCCTAAAACTCACACTAACTACTGGCTGTTCTATTACAGAGCAGAAAAAAAAAAAAAAAAAAAAAAAAAAACAAAGTAAGCTCCTGTATTCTTTCTACTGTCTTGAATGCACGCTCCCTGCACTTCATCGTCTGCTCTGACGCCGTTTGTCAGCTGTGACTTCTTCAGGCACGAGGGAGACCATCCACGACCCCTCACTCACAGGACAGCTGGCTTCTAATCATGGCACAAGATGGTAGCAGGCACTGGGAAGTCCTGGTATGTTCTTAACTCAGACGGATGCCCCCTGCCACTCTTGCTTATGTGTTTCCAAGTGGATTGTTAATAAGTAGTCTTCCTGATACTATATTTCTAGAGGAAAAGAGATAGCTAATGGGAAGTTGCTATGTAACACAGGGAGCTCAACTTGGTGTTCTGTGATAAACTAGAGGGGTGGGATGAGATGGGGTGGGATGAG
>SJYW01056065.1:7580-55631 GCA_006410735.1 Raphicerus campestris | reverse complement strand
ACATATGTACATTTATGGCTGATTGATGCTGCTGTATGGTAGAAATCAACACAGCATTGTAAATCAATTATCCTCCAGTTAGAAATAAAGTTTTAAAAATTGAATGCATTCTGACTAAATGTTGCCTCTTATTTTGCTTATTATTTAGGCTTTTCAGATTTTTTTGACTCTTGAGCTTGTTGTACTTTTCCCAGCTTTCTTTTTTAACCTCTTTTTTATACTGTATTGTCAACTCTAGGTATTATATCCTATAGCAGATCTCCAGATCTTCACCTGGTGTAACTGTAATTTTATATCCACTGAAAAAGAACTCCTAATTTCTGCTTCCACCCTCACCCCAGTCTCTCAGCAATTATCATTCTATTGTCTGTTTCTATAAGTTTGACTGTTTTAGATATCTCATCTAACTGGGATCATACAGTATTTGCCCTTCTGTGGCCAACTTCATATCTCCAGGTCCATCCATGTTGTCACAAATTGTAGGATTTCCTTCTTTATGGCTGAGCAATATTCCGTTATATGTATCCACCACATTTTCTTTATCCTTCTTCTTGCAGATGAATACCTGGGTGGTTTCCATATCTTGGCTATTGTGAACATGCGAGTGCAGATATAGCTTCAAGATCCTGGATATTCTACTAGACATATAATTCAGGAGTGGAATTGCTGAATTACATGGTAGCTCTATTTTTAATTTTTTGATATTTTTACCTCTAATTTTCATTTTTCTTTATGATTTCATCCAAATCACTAATTATTATGTTGAACAGGTCAAAGAATCTTTCAGGAGTCCACTGAAATCTGTTCTCTGGGTTCTTTCACTTAATTGTCAATACTATATTAATGCCAGGCTATTCAGTATATAGCATTTGGCATTTAGTATACCTGGGTTTGACCCCTGGGTTAGAAAGATACCCTCAAGGGGGACAGGGAAACCCACTCCAGTATTCCTGCCTGGAGAATCTCATGAACACAGGAACCTGGGGGGATATATTCCATGGGGTCGCAAAGAGTCGGACATGACTGAGTGACTAAGCATAGCCAAGCACATACTATATGCTCCAATATTTTGGCCACCTGATATGAAGAGCTGACACACTGGAAAAGACCTTGATGCAGGGAAAGACTGAGGGCAGGAGGAGAAGGGGGTGACAGCAGATAAGACTATTGGACGGCATCACTGACTCAGTGAAGTTTGAACAAACACTAGGAGATAGTGAAGGACAAGGAAGGCTTGTGTGCTGCAGTTCATGGGGTCACAGAGAGTTGGATACAATTTAGCAACTGAACAACAACAACAACAAAATAGTATATATGGTACAGGGCATTTATTACTTACTAAATGCCAGGCTATTTGCAAGTGCTAGGGATATGGTGTTAAGAAAACCCAGCCACGTCTGTACCCTCAAACAGCTAATGTAGTTTAATGGGAGAAACCGACACTGATCAAATCACACATATAAATGCATAACTTTAAGGTGATAAAATATTTTGGAGGAAAAAGAGAGGATGCTAAGAGAAGAATCTGACCTGCTCTAAGGATTCTCAAGAATTCCTGGAGTAGGTGCTGTTTGAACTGGGAAAAAAACGGGGTAAAGAGCAGAGGGAACCGCAGGCAGAAGGTACGGCATGGGTGAAAGCCCAGTGATGGAGCCTGCATGGTCAGGAAGTGAGTGAAGGTCAGTATCGCTGGAGCACAGATCCTGAGGAAGTGGCATGAGACATGGGCCAGTTTATGAGTCGAGTCTTTGTTGCTGTAAAAGCAGAAAGCATTGACAGTGCCAAATCGGGGAGACAGCATAGTAAGATCTTCATTCTTAAAAGACCCTTCAGTGAACAGAGTGGGTTGCAGAAGCAAGGGTGTTTATGGAGAGACCATTCAGGAGGCTNCTCAGGCAGAAGGTAGGGCATGGGTGAAAGCCCAGTGATGGAGCCTGCATGGTCAGGAAGTGAGTGAAGGTCAGTATCGCTGGAGCACAGATCCCAAGGAAGTGGCATGAGACGTGGGCCAGTTTATGAGTCGAGTCTTTGTTGCTGGAAAAGCAGAAAGCATTGACAGCGCCAAATCGGGGAGACAGCATAGTAAGACCTTCATTCTTAAAAGACCCTTCAGTGAACAGAGTGGGTTGCAGAAGCAAGGGTGTTTATGGAGAGACCATTCAGGAGGCTATTGTTGTAATTCAGGCAAGAGATGAAAGCAATTTTGCTTAGGATGCCAGCATTAGAGACGGAGAAAAATGGACGGGTTAAGAGGTACTTAGGAATAAAGTAGAAAGGACTTACTGATAGCTTAGAGATGGAAAGGAAGGAGAAGAGTCATAAATGATGGTCCTTAGCTTCTTGTTTTTATAACTATATGAATAGTGGTGCCCTTGGTTGTGACAGGGCATACTGCAGGTAGAGTAGGTGTCAGGAGCAAATGGAATAAGTTTGATTTCTGGCGTGTTTGGGTACCCCGGAGATATCCAAATAGGTATGCTGAGAATAACAACAGAAAGTACTTATATTAACATGCCAGGCGCTGGTCAGAGCACTTTGTACATATGAATTCATTTACTCTTTACAGTACTTCTATGTGGTAAGTCCTGTTATGAATCCCATTTTATAGAGGAGGAAACAGAAGCACAGAGAGGTTAGGTAATCCTCCCAGAGACACACAGCTAGTCAGGAAAGAGTTTAATAAAAAAGTTGAGAACTGAGAAGAAAGGTCAGGACTAAAGTTATAGATTTAAGAATCACTGGAAAGACACAGGTATGGAGGAAACTGTTCCAAAAAATAGTGTAAAAAAAAAAAAAACCAAAAACTGAACAATGAGATAGAAAAATTATCCACAGTCTATAAATAAGGTCAAGAGAATGACTGCGTTTCCTCTCATTGCATCCTGAGTCACTGTTTATCAGAAGAGCAAAAGCACTTTCAAAAACAGTAAGGAGAGTACCACAAATCATCAAATTGGGGTTTAGCCCAGACCTAACTTGAAGTGCACAAATGTTGTTCTTTTAAAACAATTTGATATAAGTTGCTACTTCCTGTTCAGGCGTCCTGTCTCTACTGGGGTTCCTGTGACCCCATGCTTTCTTGTCTACCTGGGACAGTTGGCTACATTCTGATGGTTCCCAGGGTGACCCTAGAGCTGAAGGCTTAATTTTCTTGGAAAATATACCATTGTTTAACTTTGCTTCCTTTTACTATTAATTAAAGGTTCACTCTTTGAAGTTGCATTTACATGTATATTTGTGCCTCGTGCATGCTAAGTTGCTTTAGTCATAACCAACTCTTTGCAACCCTATGGACTGTAGCCCGCCAAGCTCCTCTGTCCATGGGATTCTTCAGGCAAGAATACTGGAGTGGGTTGCCATGCCCTCCTCCAGGGGATCATCCCAACCCAGGGATCGAACCAAGTCTCTTATGTCTCTTGCTTTGGCAGGCAGTTTCTCTACACCAGCACAACCTGGGAAGCCCTAGTTGCGCCCCATAGAGTTGCAAATGATTTCTATCTGGCAGAAGAGAAAATTTCAAAGGTTAAAAGTAATAACCATAACTAGTTTTGCATGCAAACGGGAATCTTAACTTTCTTGTCTTAAAAGGATTATAAAACCACCACTTTCTTAAATCTGTTTACAATCAGCTTTACCATTTTGCTCATTCCATCATTCATGACTGAGTTGAGTATGACTCCTGACACATGGTAATTCTCTTGTTTGTAAAAGAGTCAAGGTTTAACTTCTGAGAATTCCCCTATGAAAGAAGTGAACCTTGGGCTTCTTCTGTAGTCTTTGGGAGAACCATTTTGGTAGCCATAAACCCACCAACAGTTCCTGAGCCCACTTTTCATTTATTTGTTCTTTAAAAAGTATTACTGGGAAAGTACTTAGTACAAGGTATTGTAAAAAGCTCAGGACATGAGAAAGAAAGATTGAAATATGAAAAGGATGACTTTGAGGTGCTTATGTTTTTATGGCAGGAAGGAAGGGGGACAGAAAAATCGAAGAAACCACGATATGGAAAGTACCACCTAGGAAGGATGTTATGAAGTATATGAGAGGGCTCTGCAATGGGCCTTGAATGATGAAGGGGACTTTGCCAGGCAGAAATGAGAAGAAAGGATGGAAGCCATAACGTGGATAAAAGGTAAAGAAGTGGGTATCGTGTTAACATTTTGGTGACATGCATGTCATGATCTCTCTGCAACCTGGAAAAGAATTTCCAGACATGAGGCAAAGTGAGAGGAGAATAGAATTTATTAAAACAGTGGGCTGTTAGAATAGTGGGTGGGCTCAAGGAAGAGCTGTCCCTGTGCTTGGGCTAGTAGCCAATTTTTATAGCCTCAAGACAGAAAATTCCTAGTGGAAGGGTGGCATTAGGTGACTAGTTAGGATGCTATGGGCTTCCCTGGTGGCTCAGAGGGTAAAGCGTCTGCCTACAATGCGGGAGACACAGGTTCGATCCCTGGGTCGGGAAGATCCCCTGGAGAAGGCAATGGCAACCCACTCCAGTACTCTTGCCTGGAAAATCTCATGGACAGAGGAGCTTGGCGGGCTACAGTCCATAGGGTCACAAAGAGTCGGACACCACTGAGCGACTTCACTTCTCTTAGGATGCTATAGGGTGGGTAACAGGGTGGGTATTTTACCCAATAAGGGGTCAGGAAACTGGCCAATGTAGATCAGGAGGCTCATGGCAACAGCTGCTGTGGGCTTGGTTAATTCTGGAAATTTTTGTCCTGTGACCTTGGTATAAGGGTCCACCCACACCTGTGACCTTGGTATGGAAGTCAAAATGTTAGTCACTCACACTCAGTCGTGTCTGATTCTTTGTGGCCCATGGACTGTAGCCCACCAGGCCCCTCTGTTGATGGAATTCTCCAGGCAATAATACTGGAGTGGACTGCCATTTCTCCTTTGGCATTTGGCATATGCCAGTTTAGATTCTTTGGAAATGGCTGGACCTGGGACCCCAAGCTGATTCTCAATGCTCACTGCCTCCCTTCCTTGAATGCTCAGAAATAGTTCGTGTCACAGAATCTCCTGACAGGTGACTCCCCACCTGGACCACAGGAGGCATTGCGTTCACCCCAATCACTACATATTTTCAATGCTTCAGGCCTGACATCCATATGGGATTTTTGAGTCAAGAACTAAATGTTGTCCTAACTATTGAAAAGAACCTAACAACTATAAAAACAGAGATGTAAAATTTAGTTACCTGGGTTTCTGGATTTATATTTCTGAAGAGATGACTTTGAAACATGGGTAAAATGGGCAAACCAATTATTCAAAAGTAGGTCTTCAAGAAAAATTTTCTTTAGTGGGTCTTGGGCCTTCAGCAGAGGTGGGACTTTTCTGTGCCCCAGAAGCTGGCTCTTCCCAGGTAGCTGGCACAGTTATGAGTTCCTGACCATTTGTGATTCAATATCCAGGAGGACTCGTCTTTCCATTTTACAGAAGAGCAAAAGCACTTTCAAAAACAGTGAGTAGAGTACCACAAATCACCGAATTGGGGTTTAGCCGAGACCTAACCCGAAGTGCACAAATGTTCTTTCTGTAGAGTGATTTGGTGTAAGTTGCCACTTCCTGTTCAGGAGTCCTGCCTCGATTGGTAGCTTCCTGTGACCCCATGCTTTCTTGTCTACCTGGGACTGCTGGCTGCATTCTGATGGTTTCCAGGGGGACCCTAGAGCTCCAGGCTTTATTTTTTATTCCCTGGCCCTAGTCCAGGGGGCTTTATTCTCAGAACTTCCTATTAACTCCTCAGAAAATCTTAAGATCTTCATTAGAGCACATCTAGATAGATTGATATATTGGTTAAAATTGAGCATTTGATCTTCAGGGAACAGATCAGAATCTTTCCCAAAGATCAAATAGCTCCTTCCTTGCCCCAGGGAGAAACCTGGTGTTTTACATTTGTGAAGTTCACTTTGTTTCCACAAGTATTTATCAGATCTCTATTTATATGCCAAGAACTGTTCTGTGCCATTAGTCACCAGGGATGCTAAGACGTAAACAGCACAGTCCCTGACCCAAGAAAATCACATTCACATCCCCTAAAACAGACAATGGAGAAAATGCCATTAAGTGAAGGTCTGAGGACTCTTTGTGGGAGTTTAAACTGGGAGAACCTGTTTCAAGGACGATCCGGCAGCANTCCTCTCATTGCATCCTGAGTCACTGTTTATCAGAAGAGCAAAAGCACTTTCAAAAACAGTAATGAGAGTACCACAAATCATCAAATTGGGGTTTAGCCCAGACCTAACTTGAAGTGCACAAATGTTGTTCTTTTAAAACAATTTGATATAAGTTGCTACTTCGTGTTCAGGCGTCCTGTCTCTACTGGGGTTCCTGTGACCCCATGCTTTCTTGTCTACCTGGGACAGTTGGCTACATTCTGATGGTTCCCAGGGGGACCCTAGAGCTGAAGGATTAATTTTCTTGGAAAATATACCATTGTTTAACTTTGCTTCCTTTTACTATTAATTAAAGGTTCACTCTTTGAAGTTGCATTTACATGTATATTTGTGCCTCGTGCATGCTAAGTTGCTTTAGTCATAACCAACTCTTTGCAACCCTATGGACTGTAGCCCGCCAAGCTCCTCTGTCCATGGGATTCTTCAGGCAAGAATACTGGAGTGGGTTGCCATGCCCTCCTCCAGGGGATCATCCCAACCCAGGGATCGAACCAAGTCTCTTATGTCTCTTGCTTTGGCAGGCAGTTTCTCTACACCAGCGCAACCTGGGAAGCCCTAGTTGTGCCCCATAGAGTTGCAAATGATTTCTATCTGGCAGAAGAGAAAATTTCAAAGGTTAAAAGTAATAACCATAACTAGTTTTGCATGCAAGCGGGAATCTTAACTTTCTTGTCTTAAAAGGATTATAAAACCACCACTTTCTTAAATCTGTTTACAATCAGCTTTACCATTTTGCTCATTCCATCATTCATGACTGAGTTGAGTATGACTCCTGACACATGGTAATTCTCTTGTTTGTAAAAGAGTCAAGGTTTAACTTCTGAGAATTCCCCTATGAAAAAAGTGAACCTTGGGCTTCTTCTGTAGTCTTTGGGAGAACCATTTTGGTAGCCATAAACCCACCAACAGTTCCTGAGCCCACTTTTCATTTATTCGTTCTTTAAAAAGTATTACTGGGAAAGTACTTAGTACAAGGCATTGTAAAAAGCTCAGGACATGAGAAAGAAAGATTGAAATATGAAAAGGATGACTTTGAGGTGCTTATGTTTTTATGGCAGGAAGGAAGGGGGACAGAAAAATCGAAGAAACCACGATATGGAAAGTACCACCTAGGAAGGATGTTATGAAGTATATGAGAGGGTTCTGCAATGGGCCTTGAATGATGAAGGGGACTTTGCCAGGCGGAAATGAGAAGAAAGGATGGAAGCCATAACGTGGATAAAAGGTAAAGAAGTGGGTATCGTGTTAACATTTTGGTGACATGCATGTCATGATCTCTCTGCAACCTGGAAAAGAATTTCCAGACATGAGGCAAAGTGAGAGGAGAATAGAATTTATTAAAACAGTGGGCTGTTAGAATAGTGGGTGGGCTCAAGGAAGAGCTGTCCCTGTGCTTGGGCTAGTAGCCAATTTTTATAGCCTCAAGACAGAAAATTCCTAGTGGAAGGGTGGCATTAGGTGACTAGTTAGGATGCTATGGGCTTCCCTGGTGGCTCAGAGGGTAAAGCGTCTGCCTACAATGCGGGAGACACAGGTTCGATCCCTGGGTCGGGAAGATCCCCTGGAGAAGGCAATGGCAACCCACTCCAGTACTCTTGCCTGGAAAATCTCATGGACAGAGGAGCTTGGCGGGCTACAGTCCATAGGGTCACAAAGAGTCGGACACCACTGAGCGACTTCACTTCTCTTAGGATGCTATAGGGTGGGTAACAGGGTGGGTATTTTACCCAATAAGGGGTCAGGAAACTGGCCAATGTAGATCAGGAGGCTCATGGCAACAGTTGCTGTGGGCTTGGTTAATTCTGGAAATTTTTGTCCTGTGACCTTGGTATAAGGGTCCACCCACACCTGTGACCTTGGTATGGAAGTCAAAATGTTAGTCACTCACACTCAGTCGTGTCTGATTCTTTGTGGCCCATGGACTGTAGCCCACCAGGCCCCTCTGTTGATGGAATTCTCCAGGCAATAATACTGGAGTGGACTGCCATTTCTCCTTTGGCATTTGGCATATGCCAGTTTAGATTCTTTGGAAATGGCTGGACCTGGGACCCCAAGCTGATTCTCAATGCTCACTGCCTCCCTTCCTTGAATGCTCAGAAATAGTTCGTGTCACAGAATCTCCTGACAGGTGACTCCCCACCTGGACCACAGGAGGCATTGCGTTCACCCCAATCACTACATATTTTCAATGCTTCAGGCCTGACATCCATATGGGATTTTTGAGTCAAGAACTAAATGTTGTCCTAACTATTGAAAAGAACCTAACAACTATAAAAACAGAGATGTAAAATTTAGTTACCTGGGTTTCTGGATTTATATTTCTGAAGAGATGACTTTGAAACATGGGTAAAATGGGCAAACCAATTATTCAAAAGTAGGTCTTCAAGAAAAATTTTCTTTAGTGGGTCTTGGGCCTTCAGCAGAGGTGGGACTTTTCTGTGCCCCAGAAGCCGGCTCTTCCCAGGTAGCTGGCACAGTTATGAGTTCCTGACCATTTGTGATTCAATATCCAGGAGGACTCGTCTTTCCATTTTACAGAAGAGCAAAAGCACTTTCAAAAACAGTGAGTAGAGTACCACAAATCACCGAATTGGGGTTTAGCCGAGACCTAACCCGAAGTGCACAAATGTTCTTTCTGTAGAGTGATTTGGTGTAAGTTGCCACTTCCTGTTCAGGAGTCCTGCCTCGATTGGTAGCTTCCTGTGACCCCATGCTTTCTTGTCTACCTGGGACTGCTGGCTGCATTCTGATGGTTTCCAGGGGGACCCTAGAGCTCCAGGCTTTATTTTTTATTCCCTGGCCCTAGTCCAGGGGGCTTTATTCTCAGAACTTCCTATTAACTCCTCAGAAAATCTTAAGATCTTCATTAGAGCACATCTAGATAGATTGATATATTGGTTAAAATTGAGCATTTGATCTTCAGGGAACAGATCAGAATCTTTCCCAAAGATCAAATAGCTCCTTCCTTGCCCCAGGGAGAAACCTGGTGTTTTACATTTGTGAAGTTCACTTTGTTTCCACAAGTATTTATCAGATCTCTATTTATATGCCAAGAACTGTTCTGTGCCATTAGTCACCAGGGATGCTAAGACGTAAACAGCACAGTCCCTGACCCAAGAAAATCACATTCACATCCCCTAAAACAGACAATGGAGAAAATGCCATTAAGTGAAGGTCTGAGGACTCTTTGTGGGAGTTTAAACTGGGAGAACCTGTTTCAAGGACGATCCGGCAGCACCAACATTTTAAATACGTGCACCCCTTGACTGAGGAATCTCACATCTATAGAGTACCACAAATCATCGAATTGGGGTTTAGCTGAGACCTAACTTCAAGTGCACGAATGTTCTTTCTTTAGAGCAGTTTGGTATAAGTAAATTATCCATAGAGGTGCACCCATACATATGCAGAGATGAATATGTACACGACAGGTTTGTTTTTAACAATGGAATGTCAAAAGATACGGCCATCTGAGCATTCCATTGAAAAACCACGTTGCATTTTTATGTTCAGACCCGAACAAATATAATCCTCACATGGAATTCCAAAACAACGCAGAGTATGCTTTCATTTACGATCATTAACCTCTGTTACATTACATGTGTGTCTGTGCACACACGTGTGTAAATGCCAGGAGAAAGCTTTCAGTGGACACCCGATGACAAATTATTGATGGGTTCTTCTTCTGGAGACAGGAATGAAATAGAGTCAGGGTAAGGACATTCTTCTACTCTTTATTAGACAAGTCTCTACATAATTTAAATGATTTTTTTTTACTACCTTGGACGTTCATTTAAAATAACTTAAAAGTTGTATTATGAGAAAAGGACAGGGATTCAAACAGGTAATGGATTCCTGCTGACCTAAGGGAATCACTGTGGATGAAGAGGTACATTTAGAGCTAGGTCAAGGGTATCTTAACATATTACAGACGAAGAAACGGTGAACAGCAAGCAAGCTGTGCACCCTGCAAGAAGGATTTGGATGACAACCAGCAGAGGGCTTGGGTGCCCAGGAAGTCCCGAAGGACTGAAGAATTAGCCTCTCTGAGAAACTTTACATGATTCTACTCTTTGATTTAGATCTTTGATGTGTCTGCCCATTACTTGCATCATCTAAGGTGTTTGATAAAAATTTGTGAATCAGGTAAATTAAATCACCACAATCATATCATGTGCATCCCTCACTTATTAAATTCCACTGGAACTGTCTCCCCTTCTTGAATAGAAGTCTTTTCAGAACAAGAAAGATGTTTTTTTTCTTTTCTTTTTATATCTGTTGGGCCTATTACTCAAAACAAAATAAGCAATCCAAAATTTTTGTTGAAGACCTGTATATGCCAATGATAACTGAACTCAAGTGTGAGATAAAAATAAACAAATAAATAATATGCATAAATACATGAAAAGGGGGTTTGCTCAAGAGTAGACTAAGGTACTTGGCCCCATTCTAAGGGCCGTAGGAAACCACTAGAATTTTTGTGCAGTATTATCAGAGCCGGTTGGAGGATAAATAGTTAAGGAACTTGTGAGTTAAGATAGGAGAGGGTGAACGTATAACGTTCCCCGAATCAGATCAGACTTGATTCAGTTGGCAGAAAAAGCATCACAGTGAGAACAAATCGCAGAAACACAATTAACAGGTTTTGATCAGCATTCATATGTATTCCACGGGGAGCGATTCTGTGCTTTCTTTAGGGAAGGGTGAGTGAGAGGAGGTGGAGAGGCCCATCAGAAGGGAAACAGCAAGAATAAATAGGTGACTGTTCAGCTTGAGGCAAAGACCACTCCACTCCATACTTTTCCAGGACAGGATTCGACTCTCCTCTGTGCACAGAGTCAGCTCTGATCTGTCTGCCTACCTGCCCACCCACATTGGCAGCTGAGCAAGGATACTGGTTGCAGAACCCCAAGAAATCATGCAAGACTTTTGCTCATCGATTTTAAGATAAGTAAGCGGGAAACACGGGGAGCCTTTGTCATTCTAACAGACGATGCTGAGGCTAGAAAGAGAAATAGAGCCTTCATAAACATAAGTAAAAGCCCAAGTGACTGAGACATCAAGTTCCAAGGCCTCTTGCAACCAAAGCAGCTTCTTCACTGCGCGTGGCACAACAGAAATAAATACAATTGGTGTCAAAATACTTACAGTGTTGACTGAGGAAGACAGGAAAAACTGGAAGCTCTTTATACTAAGACATTTTCTGCTGTCAAATTCCAGAGGCAGCATTTGGCAGGAAGCTCTGGGCTTCCCTGTTGGCTCAGACGGTAAAGAATCTGCCTGCAATGCCGGAGACCTGGGTTCCATCCCTAGGTTGGGAAGATCCCCTGGAGAAGGGAACGGCAACCCACTCCAGTGTTCTTGCCTGGAGAATCCCATGGACAGAGGAGCCTGGCGGGCTACAGTCCATGGGGTCACAAAGAGTAGGACACAACTGAAGCAACTAAAGCTTTCCGTTTCCTGTTTCTGGGGCCTAACTGGGCCACTCTCTGAGGGGAAACACAGTGTCCAAGGGAGGAAAGAGAAGACAGGACAACTTGCTGGGCCTGCTTCTGCCAGAGGCCTTTGACAGAACAACAAACAGGAAGGTTTCTTCTTAACACAAAGAAATAAACTCCCCCAAAATAAATGTTTTGTTTTTTCAATGCAAGTGACTTTGCATGCGTGCCCAATTGCTGAGTCGTGTCTGACACTTTGCGACCCCACAGACTGTAGCCTTTCAGGCTCCTCTGTCCATGGGATTCTCCAGGCAAGGATGGGTTGCCATGACCTCCAGGGGATCTTCCCAACCCAGGCATCTTCTGTGGCTCCTCATCGGCAGGAGGTTTCTTTACTACTGAGCCACTAAGAAAGTTCCACAGGGGACTTTAAAGGGAGTTGAATTCTTGTCTCATTTCCTCAAAGAATCCAGGTATAAAACAGGAAAGTTTTCTCCATTTGTCGCCTGAAAAGACACATTGCTTGTGCACTGTTGAGCTCAGTGTGGATGACTGGATACGTCTAACTATCAAATAAGAGACAGACTTTTCAAGCAGATGTTAGAATCTAAGTGACTGGTGTTTAATTGAGCAGCCAGATGAGCACTCCTTCTTTGGGACACGCAGTCTCCCTCCCCACAGTAATTCCAGGGATGGTAATTCCAGGGATGGGCACTGCTCAGGCCAGGAGGGGACTGACCTTAAAGTCAGTTTACCAGATGGGCTGGACCGTAGCTTTACCGTCTCACAGTATGTAGCTGTTACTACATTAACCCTCTGTGACTTGCAATATAGTTTTCTCAGCAAAGCTCTGGTCCTGTATCTACTGGGCACAAAAGGGAGGGGAAGGAAAGAAAACAGGATATATTTATTTATTCACCAAAACAGGTGCTGAAAAAAGAGTGAAATCTGGGGACAAAGATGCCAAGCAAAATGACATGCTTAAAAGGATCTCACTGGGGTCCTTTATGTACGACTCCTTGTACTGTGATAAATTTAGAGGAGAAATAGCAGCCTGCCAGCCTCCACAGGGCAGGATTCTGCTTTGATAACCATTCAGAAGACATAGCAGGTCTGAGACTGTGGTCCTGAGAAAGGCATGCTTGCAAGGTTGGCTCTTGGCTGACATCTGCGATTTTGAAATTGGGGAACGTTTCCATCACTTCCTAACTGATAAGGGTGGTTTAATGTGGCTAAACTGTATATACAATGTCATTTATGGTAAACATCTGTTTTCTTTCTGGGAGTCTGGAATTCGGGGATGTGCAAGGCAAAGTGCGCCTACATGATCAGTGTCCAGTAAAAACACTAGCACTGAGTCTCACAAGCTTCTTGTTTTTACATCTTGTTGCTGGAGTAATTAACCATGTCCTGTGCATCTCCGTTGGGAGAGGACTCTTAGAAGTTTGTGTCTGGTTTCCTCCAGCTTTTGCCCCATGCCTCTTTTCCCTTTGCTTATTTTGCTTTGGAGGGCTTCCCAGGTGGCTTGGTGGTTAAGAATCCACCTGCTGATGCAGGAGACACAGAAGCTGTGGGTTCCATCCCTGGGTTGGAAGATTCCCTAGAGGAAGGCATGGCAACCCACTCCAGTATACTTGCTTGGGAAATCTCACGGACAAAGCCTTGTGGGCTACAGTCCATGGGGTCAAAAAAAGCTGGACACGACTGAGTACATATTTTGCTTTGGATCCTTCCACTGTGATGAATCACAGCCACGAGACAACTATAGGCTGAGTTCTATGAGTTATTCTAGCCACTTACCAAACCTGGAGGTGGTCTTTGGGACATGCTCCATCATTACTATACCCTGGACTTAACAATCAAGCCACTCATACAAGGTCTTATTTAATTCACTTTCAGGGGCTCATTCGATGGGACTTTCCAGATGAGCAGAGAAATGATAATGAAGGGGAGAATACAGTTTATCCAAATCCCATTGACTCTACTGGAATTTAGCATAGAAGGTTTTCATTATCTTTGTATTGCATTTAGCATTAGTTACTACTAAAATTAGAGTTTGAGGTGTGCTTTATAGTGTCATATTTTGTTTCTTATATTCTGGAGTTCTTATATTCTAAGTTCATAAACCTTCAAAATTATTATGAAACTTTGTTTTATTCCCAATGCCGACTCCNAAGGGTGGTTTAATGTGGCTAAACTGTATATACAATGTCATTTATGGTAAACATCTGTTTTCTTTCTGGGAGTCTGGAATTCGGGGATGTGCAAGGCAAAGTGCGCCTACATGATCAGTGTCCAGTAAAAACACTAGCACTGAGTCTCACAAGCTTCTTGTTTTTACATCTTGTTGCTGGAGTAATTAACCATGTCCTGTGCATCTCCGTTGGGAGAGGACTCTTAGAAGTTTGTGTCTGGTTTCCTCCAGCTTTTGCCCCATGCCTCTTTTCCCTTTGCTTATTTTGCTTTGGAGGGCTTCCCAGGTGGCTTGGTGGTTAAGAATCCACCTGCTGATGCAGGAGACACAGAAGCTGTGGGTTCCATCCCTGGGTTGGAAGATTCCCTAGAGGAAGGCATGGCAACCCACTCCAGTATACTTGCTTGGGAAATCTCACGGACAAAGCCTTGTGGGCTACAGTCCATGGGGTCAAAAAAAGCTGGACACGACTGAGTACATATTTTGCTTTGGATCCTTCCACTGTGATGAATCACAGCCACGAGACAACTATAGGCTGAGTTCTATGAGTTATTTTCTAGCCACTTACCAAACCTGGAGGTGGTCTTTGGGACATGCTCCATCATTACTATACCCTGGACTTAACAATCAAGCCACTCATACAAGGTCTTATTTAATTCACTTTCAGGGGCTCATTCGATGGGACTTTTCAGATGAGCAGAGAAATGATAATGAAGGGGAGAATACAGTTTATCCAGATCCCATTGACTCTACTGGAATTTAGCATAGAAGGTTTTCATTATCTTTGTATTGCATTTAGCATTAGTTACTACTAAAATTAGAGTTTGAGGTGTGCTTTATAGTGTCATATTTTGTTTCTTATATTCTGGAGTTCTTATATTCTAAGTTCATAAACCTTCAAAATTATTATGAAACTTTGTTTTATTCCCAATGCCGACTCCCCCATTTGGAAAATGATAGTGCAAAATAATCCAGCTTGCTAAATTTATCACTAGAGTCCTTTCAGAGTTACTGTCCTTCATTTTAAAAGAACTTTGATTTGTCAGTCTTTTTAACAACAAAGGCATCTATAATGCAATTATATGCTTCTTCTAAAAACTGAATATATAAGCATGCACACATATGTATGCGTATATATCCATGGGTACAAAGGGCAAAACTCTTTCTTTCTTTTCTGTAGCTTGCAGATGCATCGTTCTTTCCAACATCTTGGTTAGATTAAGTCTACGAATTCAAATATAAACCCTTTCAGTAGGCCCTGAAAGTTTCTGAGAAGGTGGCAAATAAATATAGATCCTTATTTGTACTTGTTATTGTTATGCTCCGAGTCCAAGTCTCCGAATAGACTGAGAGAACAAGTCCACCACAGCAATGCAAAGGCAAGAAGGGAGTTNGGTGGGCGGTTGGTAAGAAGCTCTCCAATAGTGAGAGTTGCGACATTTGGCGAGAGGCATCTTCCACTGTCTTTGCCTGGCACAAGTCTCCAAAACTTAGTTTAATTAGTGAATGAAAGAAGCTAGCACGTTGTATTTGCAGCTTGTTAATCCTGGAACATTGCTAGCGTACAGTTTGCTGTGCAGTGTTGTTTTGCTCAGTCGCTCAGTCTTTGTGGCCCCGTGGGCTGTAGCCCACCAGGCTCCTGTGTCCGTGGAATTTTCCAGGCAAGAATACTAGAGTGGGTTGCCATGTCTTCCTCCAGAGGATCTTCCCAACCCAGGCATAGAACCCGTGTCTCTCACATATCCTGCATTGGCAAGTGGATTCCTCACCCGTAGTGCCACCTGGGAAGTCCACACAAACTATTGCATTTAATTAGTTCAGTTTTTCATTTGGAAAATATCATTGACATTTACAGCAATTGCCAGATGATAGATACTAACTATTCAAAGAAAATTGGTCATAGTTCTTATACTCAAAGGATACAAAATCCATTGGGGAATGTATCATAGCCAAGGGAGGTCAGGCTTTTTTTAAGAAAAGTGTCAAAAATGGGTTATGCATGAACAAATATTAGAGATAACAGTTGGTATAAATAGATCTCTTAATCCTTACAACCACCCTATTAAGTTGTACAACCATCTTGTTAAGTTGGCAGACCAGGGTTCCCAGAAGTTGAGTGGCTTGCCTGTGACCTCATAATTAAAATAAAAACAACTGAGACTGGAACTTGGGTGTTTTTTTCCAGTAGGACACTCTGTTCCCTCGTGCTGATCTAGAGTTGGAGCTGTTCCTTTGGGCGTCTCCAGGTTGGAGATGAGCTCAGATCCAAGAGAGCTTTGAAATGCAAAGTGCCGGACTGTTTGTTCATAGAGGGTATACCTGTAATGAAAAGCAAAAAATGGGCTTTGGAATGGAAAGACAAAGCAAAAGACTCTGGGGGAATAGTCTCTTGGATTGTAGTGGAGCATGGAGGAAACATTACGAGAGGAGACTGGTGGTCTGGAGGCTGACACAGACTCTGGCACCTTAGGATAAATGACGCGTGTGAGAGAGTTGAGCAGGGGTGGAGGATAAAATTATAAATCACGTGGTTGCCGGAAAGGGGACTCCTTCCAGGGCCCAAGAATGGGCTCTTGTCTAAAACTCAGAAATGAATCGTCCAAGGAGACACAAAGCCAGAGGCCTTACTGGGCAGAGGGCAGCTGGGTAAGGGAGCTGGGAGGACTGCTCTGCCACGGGGCTCTCAGTCTCAGCGTTTATGGTAAAGGTTTTAGTTTCTGGGTTGTCTCTAGCCTGTCACCTTGCTTGTCTCATATTTGGTCTGACTTGGGGTCTTTCCTGGTGTCATGCGAATCTCTCAGCCAAGATGGATTCCAGTACAAGGAATCTGGGAGCCTGGCAGGACGGAATAGGAGCTGGCATCTCCTCCCTTCTTTGGGCGCCTCCCAAATTCTTCCAGCTGGCCATAGCTTATCCATTCCTTATAGGAACCTCTTGTGAGATACTTTCAGCGATTATTACCCTGACTGGGCAGGGTGGGTGGTTTCCAATGGTTCCCTAACATAACAATAGCAAAGAAATATAATTTTGTCTGCACGGTCCTTGGACAGTATTTATCTTTGAGTGGAGAGACATTTCTATAAGGACTTCTTCATATCATCTGACCTCCAGTCAAACCTCATTCAAAGTAGAATATGGTGAAAAAGGAGACTATTGAAGAAATGAATTGGAAACTCCTGATAGGTTATAAAAACCAGTTTTGAGTGTGTTCAACCACCCCTCAGTTATTTGGCGGGATTCCTATACTGGAAAATTTTCTGTATAGGGGAGAAAGCACTTACCCTCCATTTCTGCAGCTGGTTTAACAAAATTTAAAATACTTTGTGACATAAAATATATCTGAGCAGTAAATGCTATTAAAATATTTAGCATTTTCCCTTTTATTTTTCCTTCTCTCTCTCAGCCCTTCCTACTGGCCTCAATAAAGAATCTAATAAATATGACAGATTAAAATTTTCTAGTTTATATGACTTCATAGACCTGATATGGAGAGTTTACCTAATTGAATTGATTTCAAGGTTGTATAACTAAGTTTATGCTGAGTAAATCTGGTTTCTGTCTTAGTTCTGTAAGTTATCCTAACACCCAACTCTTCAGTTCAGTTCAAGTCACTGAGTCGTGCCCGACTCTTTGTGACCCCATGGACTACAGCATGCCAGGCTTCCCTGTCCTTCATCAACTCGTGAAGTTTATCCAAACTCATGTCCATTGAGTCAGTGATACCATCCAACCATCTCATCCTCTGTCATCCCCTTCTCCTCCTGCCTTCAGTCTTTGCCAGCATCAGGGTCTTTTCCAAGGGGTCAGTTCTTCGCATCAGGTGGCCAAAGTATTGGAGTTTCACCTTCAGCATCAGTCCTTCCAATGAACACCCAGGACTGATCTCCTTTAGGATGGACTGGTTGGATCTTCTTGCAGTCCAAGGGACTCTCAAGAGTCTTCTCCAAAACCACAGTTCAAATGCATCAGTTCTTAGGCTCTCAGCTTTCTTTATAGTCCAACTCTCACAGCCATACTTTACTACTGGAAAAACCATAGCTTTGAATAGATGGACCTTTGTTGGCAAAGTAATATCTCTGCCTTTGAATATGCTGTTCAGGTTGGTCATAACTTTCCTTCCAAGGAGCAAGTGTCTTTTAATTTCATGGCTGTGGTCTCCATCTGCTGTGATTTTGGAGCCCCCCCAAAATAAAGTCTGTCACTGTTTCCATCGTTTCCCCATCTATTTGCCATGAAGTGGTGGGACAGGATGCCATGATCTTAATTTTCTGAATATTGAGCTTTAAGCCAACTTTTTCACTCTCCTCTTTCACTTTCATCAAGAGGCTCTTTAGTTATTCTTCGCTTTCTGCCATAAGGGTGGTGTCATCTGCATATGAGGTTATTGATATTTCTCCCTGCAATCTTGATTCCAGCTTGTGCTTCCTCCAGTTCTGCATTTCTCATGATGTACTCTGCATAGAAGTTAAACAAGCAGGGTGACAATATACAACCTTGATGTACTCCTTTCGCGATTTGGAAGCAGTCTATTGTTCCATGTCCAGTTCTAACTGTTGCTTCTTGACCTGCACACAGATTTCTCAGGAGGCAGGTCAGGTGGTCTGATATTCCCATCTCTTGAAGAATTTTCCACAGTTTGTATATGGTATTTTATTTTGCATTAAGTTACTATAAAGTATTTGCATGTGTACTGTAAGACTAGTATATATATGATAGCAAATAAAAAATAACAAAATTCTTCATATGAACAGACTATACATAGACCACTGGAAGTGTGGGTTCTCATGCTGAAAGTATTCAAACCATCTGCCACACTTTATATAATTTAAAAGCTAAACAAACAGAAAATGAAGTCAAATTTAAACAAAGTAGTATAAATTGAATTTTATGTTTTATAGAAGCCACAGTGAAAATCATTGAACTTCTGGGGAGTCCTAATATCCTATGTATATTTGAATTCTTAGTTTGTTTGAAAGTGATCTTTTTTAGGTCTATGAATCTGAACTAAGCTTTATTGAGGGTGGATTCTGTTGTGGCCCGTTTATGAAAATTAGCCATATGTTGCTGCATGGATAGAATCTACTTAACTGAAGAAAAATAAAATTAAAATAGTATTGGTTAAATTTTAAAGTAAAAATCTTTCTCATTCAATAGAAAATGAACCGAAAGTCTGAAAAAAGTCAGAGTTATAGAATTAGTGAAATGTTTAGTCAACACAACTAAATCTCATTATTTTAATTATAAAAGTAGTGACATGCTTAGTTAACTAACTCTTACTAAAATTGATTTGGTTATTTAAATATTTCTTTAAGGAACAAGGCCATTAGTTCCTATCTACCACTTCAAGGGTACTTTGGTTCTTTGATTGGACTGATTTATTGAGATTAAAAGCACTACTTTCCCTTGATGAACAAATGCTTACTGCGTTGACATAGATTGATATGGCAAATTTCTTACCATGTCAAGAACCAGAAGCAGTGAAGCAGTGAGCTAATACAAAAAACACCCTGGGTTGGGGATTCTTGACCTACTCTACCATATCTTGTCTTTCAGGATAGAAAGATGCTTAAAAGTCTCCTGTACAAAAAATGCTCTGATGGCTATGTTCTGCGTTAAGTACTGCCGTATTATTATCTTTTTCATTCTTTGTTAGTTTGCTAGGGCTATCGTAACAAACCAGGAGCTTCCCAGGTGGTGCTAGTGTTAAAGAATCCCTCTGCCAATGAGGGAAACCCAAGAGAAACCGGTCATAGACCGGGTGGTGTCAACAACAGAAATTTATTTTCTCACGTTTCTGGAGACTAGAAAGTCAAGATCAAGATATGGATAGGTTTGGTTTCTCTGGAGGCCCCTCTCCTCGCCTTGCAGATGGCTGGCTCCTGGCTGTGTCTTTCTTTACATGCTTGTCTGTGTGTGTGTGTGTGTGTGTGTCTTGACTTCTTATGAGGATGCCAGTCGTATTGGATTAGAGCCTACCTCAATGACTTCATTTACTCCTATAACATATTTAGAAACCCTGTCTGTCTCTAAATATAGTCACTTCTGAGCTACTAGAGATTAGGACTTCAACTTAGGAATTTTGGGGGGCATATTTGGGTCCATAACACACTCATATATTTTTTTCATATACTTCCTTTTTCTAAAATGTTTGTTTATTTCGGCTGCACTGGCTTAGTTGTGGCCTGTGAGACCTTCGCTGTGGCATGTGGACTTCCTAGTTGCATAATGTGAACTCATACTTGCAGCCTGCAGGATCTTTAGTTGCAGCATGCAGAATCTAGTTCTGCAACCAAGGATCAAACCTGGGGCCCCTGCTTTGGGAGTTCGGAGTCTTACCCACTGAACCACCAGGGAAGTCCCATATACTTCCATCTTAAAAAAATGTTTTTGACGTGTAATTGACATGTAACATATTAGTTTTAGGTGTACAGTATAATGATTCCATATCTGTATATATTGCAAAATGATCATGATAAGTTTAGTTAACATTCATTACCATACATAGGTATAAAAATTTTGTGTGTGTGATGAGAACTTTTAGGATCTACTCTCTTAGCAACTTTCAGATATGCAATCCAGTATTATTGATTGTAGTCACCAGGCTGTACATTATATCCTAATGACTTGTTCATATTATAACTGGAAGCCTGTACCTCCTGACTCCCTTCACCTTTTCCCCTACCTCTCATCCCCCGATTCTGGCAATACCAATCTGTTCTCTGTGTCTATAAGCCCAGTTTTGTTTTGTTTTTAGATTCCACATATAAGTGAGATCGTGGTTCTTGTCTTTCTCTTGTCTTTTTCTTTATTTCACTTAGCTTATTTCCCTCTAGGCACGTCCATGTTGCCACAAATGGTAAGATTTCTTTCTTTTTATGGCTGAATAATATTCCACTGTTTACATATGGCACATTTTCTTTATCCATTAAATGCTGATGGACATTTAGGATGCTTCCATATCTTGGCTATTATAATAATGCTTATTATAAGGCTATTATAAATACATGCAGCAATGAACATGGAGCTGCACATTTATATTTTTGAATTAGTGTTTTTGTTTTCTTCAAATAAATTCCCAGAACTGCTGAATCACGTGGAGGTTCTTTTTAAATTTTTTGAGGACCCTCCGTACTGTTTGTCATGGTGGCTGCACACCCCCACCAACAGTGCAGCAGGGCTCCCTTTTCTCCACATCCTCATCAACATTTGTTATTTCCTGTCTTTTTGATGATAGCCATTTTAACAGGTGTGGGGTGATGTTGTGGTTTTCATTTGCATTTCCTTGATTAATAGTGTTGAGCATCTTTTCATATAACTATTGGCAGTCTTTGGAAAAATCCTTTCTTTGGAAAATTGTCTACTCAGATCCTCTACCATTTTTTAATTGAATTGTTTGGGGTTTTGGTGTTGAGTTTTGTGTTCTTTATATATCTTGGATATTATCCTCTTATCAGATGTATGATTTGCAGGTATTTTCTCCCATTCTGTACATTGCTTTTTCATTTTGTTAATGGTTTCCTTCACTTTGTAGAAGCTTTTCAGGTGATGTAACCCCATTATTTATTTTTGCTTTTGTTTCCTTTGCTTTTGGTGTACAATCCAAAAAATCATCACCAAGACTAACGTCAAGGAACTTATCACCTATGTTTCTTCTAGGAGTTTTATGATTTCAGATGTTACATTCAAATCTTTAATCCATTTAAGTGGATTTTTGTGTATGGTGTAATGGATGAGTCCCAGCATACAAAAGAATGAAATTCTTTTGTATGTAGCTCTCCAGTTTTCCTGATACCATTTATTGAAGAAACTATCTTTTTCCCCATTGTATATTCTTGGCTTCTCTTGTTGTTCAGTCACTAAGTCATGTCCAACATTTTGCAACCCCAGGGACTGTAGGATGCCAGACTCCTCTGTCCTCCACTGTCTCCAGGAGTTTGCTCAAATTCATGTCCATCGAGCTGATGATGCTATCCAACCATCTCATCCTCCACTGCCCTCTTCTCCTTTTGTCTTCAATCTCTCCCAGCATCAGGGTCTTTTCCAATGAGCTGGCTCTTTGCATCAGGTGACAAAAGTATTGGATTCTTGCCTACTTTGTTGTAAATTAATTGACCATGTATGCATTGGTTTATTTCAGGACTCTCTGTTCTGTTCTGTTGATCTGATCTGTGTGTCTGCTTTTATGCCAATACCATACTGTTTTGATTCCTATAGCTTTGTAATACAGTTTGAAATCAGGGGGTGTAATGCTTCCAGCCTTGTTCTTTCTCATGATTGCTTTGGTTATTCACACTCAAGTATTTTTTCAAAATTCCTCCTATAGACATAAGAAGTTCCAGGCCACTGTGACAAGTGGTGGGTCCTAGACCTTTCTGTGTTAGGATCCTGTAGCCCTACCAGTGCCCAATCTCAAATGTATTACTGTCAGTCAACAGCAAATTGCCATTTAACCTGCCCAATCCATGACTCAGCAGGACCTGAGTTCCTGTTAGGACTTACTATATACTCTGCATAGTATCTTTTCCTACCACAGACATTTCTGGTACTTTAGATTTTGCCAATTCTCACAGCCCAAGCAACAGGGCTTGTGCTGGTCCCTGCTCAGAGCCAGTAGCCTTCAACATTGCTTGGTAAATAAATCAAGGTCTTTATTCCCAACTACTAAATATATTGCCTCCAGCAGCTATTGAGGCCTCGCAAGAGTTGTGCTTCTTTCCTAGTGGGAATAAGAATAAATAAGAATTAATCTTTACTTTAGAGGAGATATTCTGATATGAGTCATACCACTATATCCCTAAAACTTCCCTACTATGACAGGCCCTCAAGTCTTTGTAAGGTATATTTCTCACAGTCGGGTAATTATCTTCCAAAAAGGGGAATTGGGTCACTTCTGTAGCCCCAGTGGATTCAGGGGTGCCTGAAATTTCAAGGTTTTCAAGTTCATCTACACAGATCTGGGGAGATCTCAAGAGTCTCAGTCCTTGCCTATGAGAGCACTGGTCTTGGTGTAGACCATTTCCTGGAGCTAGGAATTCAACTTTCTCTGAAACTTTTCTAAACTTTCAGTTGAGTCCTTGGTTTGGTTCTCCTCTATGTCTGCCCTCTGGCTGTAAGAAATTAGGGTTTATTAAATATGAGGCCTGTAGCTTTCATAATGTGCCTTGAATTGGTGCTTACTCTTGTTGAGCCTGTCATTAACTCTGACAAATCAGTGGCTCTTGGAAACAGCCACCAAGTAGCCATCTATTAGTTGCCATTTCCTCCATACATCTTGAGCAGCAAGAGGTATTGCTCCATCTAGTATATATCTTTGGATTAGTACCCATTACCCTTCCCTGTTTACCTTTGATGAAAGTTTTAATAATGGCACCCCTAAAGCATCTCAGGGATTCTGTATACCACTAGTGATGAGGTCTTGTTTGCCAGCTGGTGGGTGAACAATCCATCTCCAAAATCTCCTTTGAGACTCTGCTTGCTGGGACCACTGCAACAACCCATTGTCTTAGGCTTGGAAACAGATGCTAAGGCAGAATTGCATGCAGGCTTGTTGGGAAAGTCTTGGGAGATACACATGTAGGGAAATGGGGACAGAGGCTCTGGGCAGAGAGAAAAGTTGACCTACAACGCAGTTGAAACTGAGGCTCAGTGAATCCTGTAGAAATCTTAGAAGCTGTGATGAGTGCCAAGTACATATATATAAAACAAGACCAAAGATCAAAGCCTGAATGATTCTGCCAGATTTAGACAATTTACTGCTTACCTAGATAGCAAAAGGAAGAGAAAGTCAAAGGTGCCATTCCTCATGGTCTCCCTCCTGCATACCTAAAAGGACAATGCTGGAATGAAACGAACCAGATGACTGACAGATGAGCTGCGGGACACACAGTTGTTGAGGAGCCAGGGTAAGCCTGCAGCACAGCGGTTGTGTGTCTGCAGCTCCGCTGTGAGGGGGCCGGGGACAGAAAGGCCCAGACCTCATCAGAACCTAAGGCAATAAGCAACTAACTTGCGACAGTCTCCCGGGGAGAAGGGGAGACAAGTGGGAGACAATTAGGAGACAGCCTGGTAGGGCCACTTAGAGCCCTCCCAGTCTCTGGAGTTTTGGGAGGATGACGGGGCATTTCTCTAAGACTTGGATAAAGTGTTAGTCGCTCAGTCATGTCTGACTCTTTGTGACCTCCTGGACTGTAGACCGCCAGGTTCCTCTGTCCATGGAAATCTCCAGGCAAGAATACTGGAGTAGATAGCCATTCCCTTTTCCAGGGGATCTTCCTAATGCAGGGATCAAACCCAGGTCTCCTGCATCGTAGGCAGATTGCTTACCATCTGAGCCACCAGGGAATCTTGCAATTTAAATGTTAACTACAGACCATCCCCAACTTACAATTTTTTCAACTTTACAATGGTAGGAAATCAATATGCATTCAGTAGAAACTGTACTTCAAATTTTGAATTTTGATTTTGGGATAATAAGATGATTGCCCCTGATGCTGGGAGGGAGCAATGAGATGTGGCTCCCAGTCATCCACACCATCAGGAGGGTAAATAACTGACACACCAACAACCATTCTTTCTGTTTTTCACTTTCAGTACAGTATTCAGTACATTACATAAGATACTCAACACTTCTTCATAGAATAGGTTTTGTGTTAGATGATCTTGCCCAACTCTAGGCTAACACAAGTGTTCTGAGCACATTTAAGGTGGCCGAGGCTAAGCTAGGATGTTAGATTGGGCATAGTAAATGCATTTTCAGTTTAAGATATTTTCAGTGATGGCTTATCAGGAGGTATGCACTGAAGATTTGATGCTTTCCAACTGTGGTGCTGGAGAAGACTCTTGAGAGTCCCTGGACAGCAAGAAGATCAAACCAGTCAGTCCTAAGTAAAATCAACCCTGAATATTCATTGGAAGGACTGATGCTGAAGCTCCAATACTTTGGCCATCTGATGCAAAGAGCCAAGTCTTTGGAAAAGACCCTGATGCTGGGAAATATTGAAGGCAGGAGGAGAAGGGGATGACAGAGTATGAGATGGTTGGATGACATCACCATATATGATTCATCAATAGACATGAGTTTGAGCAAACTCCAGGAGATAGTGGAGGACAGAGGAGCCTGGCATGCTGCAGTCCATGGGGTTGCAAAGAGTTGGACACAACTTAGCAAGTGAACAACAGCAAGTCACATTGTAAGTCAAAGAAGATCAGTATATGGAATGTGCAAGGTTACCAAAATGCCATGGCTCAGCCATCTTCCTGCACATGATCCTTCAGAATTATCTCAGATTGAGAGAAGAGGGCTAGGTCATTGTATCTCCACATCAGCCCCCTCAGTTGGGGCTGTAGCCTTGGTGAGGCAATGCTCCATCACAGCTGTGAGCCATCAGCAGCCCATGTTCCCAGCAGCTAGAGAATGAGCACTTAGGGCATAAAGAGTAGATATGAGCAGATTACCGTGGTACCTCCTATATTTATGAATTGAGTCTCACTGCATTACTGATTTTATCAAGATACATTCATCTACAAGTAAGAGAAAAACTTACAGGTTAAAAGATAAGAACATTTATTCTTTTTTTTCTTTAAAATTTGTATTTGTTTTTGGCTGCAGTGGGTCTTTGGTACTGCATGTGGGCTTTCTCTAGTTGCAGCGAGTGGGGGCCACTCTCTAGTTGCCAGTGCATGGGTTTCTCATTGCCGTGGCTTTGTTTGTTGTGGAGTGTGGGCTCGGTAATTGTGGCGCCTGGTCTTAGTTGCCTGGAGCATGTGGAATCTTCCTGGACCAAGGACTGAACCCATGTCCCCTGTGCTGGCAAACAGAGTCTAAACTTCTGGATCACCAGGGAAGCCCAAGAACATTTACTCGTAACATGAAAAGAAATCCAGGGAAGGGCAGCCCTGCAATTAGTTTGGTGGTTCAACAGTTATCCAAGGCCCAGGCACTTGTCAGCTTTCATGCTTACATGTGTGACCTCTGGTCACAAGATAGATGTTCCACCTCCAGAAATCAAATCCTTATCTAATTGTGTCTAAAACAGAAAAGGTAGAAAGGAAGCAAGAGATTTTTCTTCACATGACTCTCTCCCTCCATGCGGAAGGAAAAGAAGATCTTTCCCAGAAGCTCCCATCAGACTTACTTTTATGGTTTATCAGCCAGAACTGGGTCACATGAATATCCCTAGACCAGCCTCTGGAGAAGAGAAGCAGGTTGCCTTGACTACCTGAGACCAACTATGAGTCACTCCTAGAACTTGATACACTGCCACCATCCCAAGATCAAGTTTTTGTTAGCAAAAGAGGAGGAGGAAATACTTAGTTTGAGGGAGACGCAAATTCCATTCCTGGGTCGGGAAGATCCCCTAGAGGAGGAAATGGCACCCCACTCCAATATTCTTGCCTGGAGAATCTCAGGGACAGAGGAGCCTGGTGGCTTACACCCTGTGGAGTTACAGAGAGTCGAACATGATTGAGCATGCACACACACACACACACACACATATGCAAATTGCTAGTATCTGCCACGTTCACTGCCTCAAAAGAGCCATCAAAAGTGTTTAGAGGGGGAATTCCTGGCAGTCCAGTGGTTAGAACTCTTCGCTTCCAGTGCAGGGGGCATGGGTTCTATCCCTCCTCAGGGAACTAAGATCCTGTATGCCAAGTGTGGCCTAATTAAATAAACACATTGCATGCTTTAAAAAGGAAAGAAAGGTCTTTAGAACTCTGAAGATAACTGTTGAGACTTGACAGAAGCCATGACAAGCNGGACGATTCATTTCTGAGTTTTAGACAAGAGCCCATTCTTGGGCCCTGGAAGGAGTCCCCTTTCCGGCAACCACGTGATTTATAATTTTATCCTCCACCCCTGCTCAACTCTCTCACACGCGTCATTTATCCTAAGGTGCCAGAGTCTGTGTCAGCCTCCAGACCACCAGTCTCCTCTCGTAATGTTTCCTCCATGCTCCACTACAATCCAAGAGACTATTCCCCCAGAGTCTTTTGCTTTGTCTTTCCATTCCAAAGCCCATTTTTTGCTTTTCATTACAGGTATACCCTCTATGAACAAACAGTCCGGCACTTTGCATTTCAAAGCTCTCTTGGATCTGAGCTCATCTCCAACCTGGAGACGCCCAAAGGAACAGCTCCAACTCTAGATCAGCACGAGGAAACAGAGTGTCCTATTGGAAAAAAACACCCAAGTTCCAGTCTCAGTTGTTTTTATTTTAATTATGAGGTCACAGGCAAGCCACTCAACTTCTGGGAACCCTGGTCTGCCAACTTAACAAGATGGTTGTACAACTTAATAGGGTGGTTGTAAGGATTAAGAGATCTATTTATACCAACTGTTATCTCTAATATTTGTTCATGCATAACCCATTTTTGACACTTTTCTTAAAAAAAGCCTGACCTCCCTTGGCTATGATACATTCCCCAATGGATTTTGTATCCTTTGAGTATAAGAACTATGACCAATTTTCTTTGAATAGTTAGTATCTATCATCTGGCAATTGCTGTAAATGTCAATGATATTTTCCAAATGAAAAACTGAACTAATTAAATGCAATAGTTTGTGTGGACTTCCCAGGTGGCACTACGGGTGAGGAATCCACTTGCCAATGCAGGATATGTGAGAGACACGGGTTCTATGCCTGGGTTGGGAAGATCCTCTGGAGGAAGACATGGCAACCCACTCTAGTATTCTTGCCTGGAAAATTCCACGGACACAGGAGCCTGGTGGGCTACAGCCCACGGGGCCACAAAGACTGAGCGACTGAGCAAAACAACACTGCACAGCAAACTGTACGCTAGCAATGTTCCAGGATTAACAAGCTGCAAATACAACGTGCTAGCTTCTTTCATTCACTAATTAAACTAAGTTTTGGAGACTTGTGCCAGGCAAAGACAGTGGAAGATGCCTCTCGCCAAATGTCGCAACTCTCACTATTGGAGAGCTTCTTACCAACCGCCCACCAAAGAGTTACTATTACCGGAGCATGAAGAATGAAGGGTAGCCTCTGGCTACATATGAGTAGCCAGAAAGAATTTCACTTGGATTTTATGACAGATCTGACTCTGAGAAATGCAAGAAATACTCTAACTTTAGAATTTAATGAATGATTGCATTGTACCCAAGTCTACCATCTCTTCTCTTCCTGTCTTCTCTTTTACTTTCTCATGGATAAATTCAAATTTTTTATTTATTTTATTTTATTCTACTTTACAATACTGTATTGGTTTTGCCATAATTTGACATGAATCAGCCACATGTGTACATGTGCTCCCAATCCTGAAAACCCCTCCATCTCCCACCCCATATCTCTCGGGATCATCCCCGTGCACCAGCCCCAAGCATCCTGTATTGAACATGAACTGGCACTTCATTTCTTACATGATAGTATACATGTTTCAATGCCATTCTCCCAAATCATCCCATCCTCTTCTTCTCCCTCAGAGGCCAAAAGTCTGTTCTATACATCTGTGTCTCTTTTGTTGTCTCACATACAGGGTCATCATTACTATCTTTCTAAATTCCATATATATGTGTCAGTATACTGTATTGGTGTTTTTCTTTCTGGCTTACTTCACTCTGTATAATGTTTTATCTTCTTTAAGGGATCACATCAAATCAAGAGCATCAAATATGTCTTGAGACATTAATGTGTTCATAGCATCACTTTTTTCAAATGAGAGGAGAATTTGGTCTTTGGACCTTCTTCAATGATAATGAGCAAATAGGATTCTTTCTTTAGAAAATGTTGATTTCACATTGAATAGGGCCAGTTATACAATTTAATTTCTGCAAAATTTATTAAAATTCTGTCATATCCTGGGCCAGCTTGCTAAGTTCTCATGTACATAGCAAATTGATTTAAATATCTCTGCCACCCTCAAGGAGCTTAAATTCAGTGTAAGAGGTAAGACATGCGTACAAAATATTCAGTCATAACTGCAGAAAGCATATCATAAGGAAGGAGTTAATTTATACATTGTCAAATATTCAGAGAGAAATTGCTGTTATTGTAAATAGATCATAATGACAGCCTCCTAAGGTGTTAAAATTGCCTCTACAGCCTTGAAATAATTAACAAAATATCTCCAGTGGAAAAATAAGTCATTTCCTAGTTATTACCCAAGCCTTCACTACTTAGATTCTGTGCATAATTTCAGAGGCTTTTGTGTAGTAACAATGATCCATCTTGTATTTTATGTAGTCTTTTTTGGGGAATCATTGTTTGTATCCCTAAATACAGTCCAAACAGGCTCAGGTTTTCAATGCAATATTAATGTTTCATGGGCATAGAAATATTCTCATTTACCTGTCCTGGATATTCTTATTCTAACACTTTAAACGCAGTTTGCAGCTAAGCCGTTTGTTCCTCCCGTAGAGGACAATGGGCTAATAGCTCACGCAGAGTGGAGGCATAATAGCTAAACAGTTTTTATTTTAGCCTAGAGGATCACTGAGCTGCTTCTCTGGGATTTATGCCATCATTTCAAACCCCAAGCTAAGAAAAGTGTGTACTGTCAGACTTGCTTTATCGTTTTTTCAAATGAAAGTTTAATCACCTTGACATTTACAGTACAGTGTCTAGGTGACAGCATTCACGGAGCAGGCAGCAATCTCTTTCCAGAAGTAACTCTGAAAACGTGAAGAAGGGTGGCTGAGTGTCAAATCCAGACACCAAGTCTAAAAGCAGCCTTTCCAGGGCTGAGATATAACACAGGCTGCCCTCATGTTTTAGAGAGCGTGCTCCTTTCTTCACGGTACTTGTGAGTTCCACAATGGAGAAAAAGGATTCTTTGTGCAAATAAGTTTGGGAAACACCTGGGCCCTAAACAAGAAAAAATGTCCAGAACATCTCAAAACTTTTAGTCCATTGATATGGTATTCAAAGTTCCATAAGAGAAACATATATGATGCAGCTTTCTAGAATTCTTATGGTTAGAAAAACTTACTTTTTCATGGACGATCTTTAGGAGCAAGTGTTTGGTGGAAGGTATTTTCTAGGTAGTTTTTATTTCCATCTTGAGTTCATCTGTAGCTGCTGCTTTTTAATTGCATATTACTATGAGCATTCCCTGATGGCTCAGAGGGTAAAGAATCTGCCTGCGATGCAGGAGACACAGGAGATGTGGGTTCAACCCCTGAGCTGGGAAAATTCCCTGGAGTAGGATATGGCAACCCACTCCAGTATTCCTGCCTGAAAAAATCCATGGACAGAGGCACCTGGTGGGCTACAGTCTAAAGGGTTGCAAAGAGTTGGACACAACTGAGTGTCTAAGCATGCATGAGCATATATTATTTGTAAAACAACAACAAAAAGAAAAGGTAGTATTCTATAAGATCAAAATTAAGTAAGCCAAAATATTTGTGTGAAAAGAGAACTATAAGAAAATACATTCACTGTTCCTGGTGGTTGTCTTTGGGACAGATGATAAGTGATGGGTAATATTTACACTTCTTTCTACTCTAGGTATTCTGCAAACTTCCTAACATGGGCAAGGGAAAAAAAATACACTGAATGTGTAAAAAATAAAATTGCATACCTAAATAATACATATTTTTGCAGAGATATGTTTTCTTTTTAATTAAAAAAATTTTTAAATAAGCATTTTACTTTATTCAATTTTAGATACAGAAAAGTTTCAAAGATAGTATAGAGTTTTGTTTCCCCAGATTCCCCCAATGTCAACATATTATGTCACCATGATACACTTGTCAAAACTAAGAAATTAACATTGGGAAATCATCATTAACTGGATAAGCTATTTTAGCTCAAAAAAGTTTGCCTTGTCTGGAGTTGTTTCACCTTGCCATTTTCACAATGAAAATTCAAGGTTTTCTTCTTTCTTGCCTTATTTTCCTCATTAGAGTTTCTTAAAGTTTCTTTTAACTTCCTTTCAAGAAGCCTCCATTTCAGAAGTTCATAGGCAAAAATCTAGGTAAATTCCTGTTTTACAGAGTTTCATGCCCCAATACAGCTACACTAAATGAATTTACACTAAATAAATCAGTTATAAGATATGATTTATCATAAAACACTGTTTAAAGTTTACTAACTTAAATTTCTTGAACTATATGATTCCACTTATATGAGGGAGAGAGAGTAGTCAAATTCACATAGACAGAAAGTAGAACAGTCACATCAGTCAAAATGGCCACCACAAAAAGTCTACACAGAATAAATGTTGGTGAGGGTGCAGAAATGGGCACCCTGCTACACTGCTGATGGGGATGTAAATGAGTGCAGCCACTATGGAGAACAGTATGGAGGTTCCTTAAAAAACTAAAAATAGAACTACCATATGACCCAACAGTCCCACTCCTGGGTATATATCCAGAGAAAACTAATTCAAAAAGATACATGTACCCCAGTGTTCATAACAGCACTATTACAATAGGCAGGACATGGAAGCAACCTATGTGTCCACTGACAGATGAATGGATAAAGAAGATGTGGCCTGTACACACACACACACACACACACACACACACACACAATGGAATACCACTTGGCCATAATAAAGAATGAAATAATGCTATTTGCAGCAAGATAGGTGGACCTAGAGATTATCATAGTAAGTACAGTAAGTCAAAGACAAATATCATAGGATATTACTTACACGTAGAATCTGAAAAGATACAAATGAACTTACAAAACAGACAGAGACTCACAGACATAGAAATTAAACTTATGGTTACCAAAACAGAAGGGGGGGTGAATAAATTAGGAGGATGGGATTAACATATACACACTACTATATATAAAACAGATAATCAACAAGGGCCTATTACATAGCAGAGGAAAGTATACTCAGTATCTTGTAATAACAATAACGAAAAATAACATAAAAAGAACATATATTCATTCTATATCTATATATCTGAATCACTATACTGTACACCAACTAACACAAAGCTATAAATCAATTATATTTTTAAAAATGCTTCTAAAAGGAGAATGGTGACAGCCAGGGCATGAGGGAAGGGGGAGAAGGAGAGCTCTTTAATGGATATAGAGTTCTGATTCTGCAAAATGAGAAAGTTCTACAGTTTGGCTATATACCAATGTACATATACTTAACACCACTGACTATAAACTTAAAAATGGCTAAAATGGTAATTTTTTACATTATCTATATTTTACTACAATTTAAAAAATTATATAATTTTCAATATAGTGCTTTAAGTCTCACTGAATATAAAGATGGGCTTCCCAGGTGGCCCTAGTGGTAAAGAACCTACTGGCCAAAGCAGGAGACATGATACATGGGTTTGGTCCCTAGATTGGGAAGATCCCCTGGAGGAGGGTCAACCCACTTGAGTATTCTTGCCTGGAGAATCCCATGGGCAGAGGAGCCTGGTGGGCTACAGTTCAGAGTCACAAAGGGTTGGACATGGATGAAGCAACTTAGCACGCAGGCATGCAAATATAGACAAAACACAGAACTGACTGTTTAAAACTATCTGTGAAAATAGAAGATTGTTGGAGAAAAAATATTCTTGTTCACTAGAATGGAAATCTGGACTAGTTTTCTTAATCAAGGTAGCAACTAACAGTGCAAATATCTGGTGCTCTGGTGAAACTTTTCAAAATTGCATGGATCTTAAAAGGCACTTTACATTTTCAAATTAGGCTATTTCCTCAAATATACATATACAAGTTCTTATTAATCATACTTTGAAACTATATTGATTGCATATTTCTAAAATTAATTTTCACTACTATAAGTGGAGAAATTTATCCCTCAATTTTAACTTCTAATTCTCCAAACTGCTAGTATCATTACTATTTTAATATCCTATTGATTTCTGACTAGACTTAAAGAAACATCTATTATCTTTTTGGAAAAGGATGTGACTCAGGGAAAATAAGTGTCTGTCATCTTTCTTCCCTAGCTCTGTTCTAGAGTACCATTTAACTTTCTGGTTCTTTATTGGCTTCCCTGGTGATTCAGCAATAAAGTATCTGCCTGCAATGTAGGAGACTCCAGATATGCTGGTTCGATCTCTGGGCCAGGAAGATTCCCTGGAGAAGGAAATGGCAACCCAATCCAGTACGCTTGCCTGGACCATCCCATGGACAGAGAGGAGCCTGGTGGGCTACAGTTTACAGAGTCACAAAAGAGTCAGACATGACACAACGACTAAACAACAACAATGATATGTAGTATTTATTAAAATCACAACTCTTTCAGGAATTTGTAGGCATGCATAAACAAAACTGCACACAGTACTTAACCTCAGCAGAATTTTCAAAAGCAAGATGTGGACAACACAGAACATCTCCCATGCAGAGCTGCCTGCTTCCTTGGGCAGCTACACCCAATAAACAGCTATGGGTCATGCAATCAATGAATGAGATGAGAAACATTAACATTCCTGCCACACAACCAGATGCATCACTATGAAATGAGACTATATTCGTTGTATAAATATAGAATGGTAAGTACCCACTGTGAGGGGGTAATTGACGAGGGAGTTACAGTAACTCTAGGTGAGGAACTTGCAGGCATACCTGCCACTCATCTTTCTTATCACCTGGAATAGAGTTTTAGGAGCTATTTGTATGACTGAAGGAGGAAACCCAGGAACTATTATCCGGTCAGCATTTCAGGAACACGGAGAACCTCCAAGGTAGGGTGATGACAGAAGATGCGCCTTGGACCAGGGAAAGGAATGGAAATCATCCTTGGAGAGAACAAATATGTCTTTCTTCATAATCAGAAAGATGTCTGTCGCAAGCTCCCAGTTAATTAGAAATGTCTCGAGTGCTAAAAGGACGGATGATTGATGTCTGGATTTCACCTAATTCCTACTTTCTCACATCAAGCTGAAGCGCGGGGAGGGCTGGTGAGGAGGCTGCCTAAAGACTTCAATAGGGAGACATAACACCCTCTGAGTCCTATCTATCATTGCACCCCTGAATCCCCAGGAAATCTACCTAGAAAGAGGGTCCCATACAGATGAGAAGGGAGGAAGGAACAGTGACGTCAGTTCTACACCCCTCAGTTTTTAAAAATGATGATGATACCACGCAGAGGCTTCATCAGGATAATGCAAAGAGAAGTACGTGAAGAAGGCAGGAAAAGGAGCCCTGTTTGCAAGCTAGGAAAGGACAAGAATAAGGATTATGAATGATGTTGGAGGTTTCTTAAAGCTTTCAACACCCTCATGTCCGTTGCTTTTGTTCCCTTCTCTGTCTCATACAGCATTTAGTAGCAAAACCCTAAAATAAAAGGGTGTGTGGCCCTTTAATTCTAGGTCAAACAGAAGCCAGAAAACCAAGGAGACTGTATCCTAATTACATATACAGTCCTGCAAGTGAGAGAATTGAGAGAGGAGAACGGAGACCTGAGATGAATGAGAGGCTGTGGGAAAGCCTGCCTGGGACCGAGCAGCGTGCCCAGCCACCCCAAGAGAGATCCGTAGGGGCTCTGGCTGTCAAAATGACCGATTCGAACTTACATATTTCTTATTCTTTCAGTTGAACTGCTATGATGAGACTATAATTGAATCATGTCTACTGGATATCCAGATGTTACAGCACAACTTAGTAAGCTCAACTATGAAATGAAACACAAAAGCATCTTTTAGAGTTCCAATGTAAAACAAAAACAGTGGAAAATCCCAAGTCTAGTCATTCCATCATGTGTATGTTTTTTTTCCTCCCCCTTTAACAGTGAATCATCTGAATTAAGAGTTGTCCCTAGAGAAGTTTTAAAAAATACCTAATTAATTCTAGAAAACTCCATGAAATGTGTCATCTGGACTCAAAATTTCACAGCAGCCGGGCAGCATTCTTTTCTTCCAGGCACCCTCGTTTCCATGTCGGTAGTGATGTGAAGTCAAGAGTCATCATTCTTTCCTTCTTTTATTACAGTCCAACATTTTCCTGCTTCATGGCTTTCTGCCGAGACATCTTTTTATCCTGGTTCCTCCACTATGCTATATGAAGGGTCTGTCTCCATGGACAGTTCTGGAACACATCATGTTCCCTCCTGCTGTAGGTTCAGACCCTTTACTACACCAATTCCCGAGTCCTCAGCTGTGGCTCTCAAAACTTTCCAGCACAGAAATCACCTGGGGATCGTGTTAAAATTCTGCCCCTAGTTTTCCATTTTTAAACTAGCTTGCCAATGACTATTTCAGTCGCAGATGATTCTCAACTGCTTTAACAAGTCCTGGTTTACTTCTCCCTTCCTTGCCTCCCTGACAGATCCTCCCCACACTGGTTTCTTCCTCAGGCTCTAGAGCAGTCTGAAAGTGAAGCAAAAAGAGGAAGTGCTAGTCGCTTAGTCATGTCTGACTCTGAGACCCTATGGACTGTAACCTGCCAGGCTTCTCTGTCCATGGGATTCTCCAGGCAAGAATACTGGAGTGGGTTGCCCTGTACTCCTCCAGGGGATCTTCCTGACCCACTAGAGTAGTCTAGTGACCTCTGATTTACCCTGAATAGTTCTTTTTGTACTTTTAAAATTTTACATGTTTATATCTCAATTCTATGCTCTACTGAACATTCTTAAAAGGAACCTCATGCCTTACAGGATGGTACGGTTAGTGTATTTGTCGTATCCAACTCTTTTGCAGCCCTATGGACAGTAGCTCACCAGGCTCCTCTTCTCCATAGGCTTTTCCAGGCAACAATCCTGGAGTGGGCTGCCATTTCCTTCTCCAGGGGACCTTCCTGACCCAGGGTCAAATCCAAGTCTACAGTATTGGCAGGTGGTTTCTTTCCTGCTGAGATGCCAGGGAAGCACAGTAGTATATAATAAGCATTAAATAATATTATTAATAGCATGAGCTGCCCATGGAATAGAGGGCCTTTCACGGCAAAAGGATGCATTATTTATAGGCCTGAAGATGGCTAGAGAAAGAGGCCTGGGGAGAAAGCAAAGGTATTAAATAAAGGAAGCGCTGATTCACAGGCAGGGCTGCAGCCTTCTTCCTTGGGGTCACCGCAGGTGTGGAAACATGGAAGCCACGTACATGCAGCATGGGACCCCCAGAGCCAGGCATCCCAGGGGCTGGCTCTGCTCTTCCTGGCTATGTTATTTGTGTGTGTCCTTTCTCTAGAAAGTGTTAGTCACTCAGTCATGTCCTCTTCTGAGATCCCATGAACTATAGCCCACTAGGCTCCTTTGTCAGTGGGATTCTCCAGTAAGAATACTGGAGTGGGTTGTCATTCCCTTCTCCAGGGGATCTTCCCAACTCAGGGATCGAACCCAGGTCTCCAGCATTTTAGGAAGATTCTTCACCCTCTGAGCCACCAGAGAAGCCTCTAGATTCTAGCATATCCAATTATAAAAGAGAATTTTACTGAGTGATCTCTAAAACCTCTTCTGATGCTACAGAATCTGGGAACTTACTCACATCTGGAAAGGATACCAGAAAGATGGGCATTGCAAGAAGGAAGTATTTCTGGGCTGTAAAAGTTGTGAGTACCTTTGTTCTCAGCTTTCTTTTCCTAATTTCAAATTATTTCTTCATTTTAAAATATTTTATATATTTATCCACTGTTTTAAACTCCCTCATAAAGGAGAGGCAGCATCATTTGACGTTATATGTAGTTTTTCTGAGAATTTTGAGCACACTGGTGTTCTTTTCTGCCACTTCTTGTGAGAAGTCTCTTCTTTTAAGCTTTTTTGCATCTGAGAATCTCCCTGAGATATTGTTTTATTATTGTCTTCTTTTCGCCAATATCATCTACAAAACCATTTTCTACTTCATCTCCCAATTTATTTTTCTTTTCCACTGCTCTGTAAAATGTTCATTTTATAATATAACCACATTATACAAGTCCCCGGGTTCCTCCTAAAATAATGTGTGTAGTTTTACAACTAAAGTTTTTGTAAGTTAATTACTATCATTAGCCTAGTTGATACATAAGAACCACATAAGTATCTTTAGAAATGATAACAGTCAAGAAGATTACTTTTCAATTTTTACTTGTAATTTCTACTACAAGTATTTAAGAATTGTATCTCTGTTTACCTTTTGTAACGTAATACATTTTAAGGTTTAATTTTGCTTGATGTTAAATATTATCACTTTTTTATTAAGGCAAAAATCACAAAAGTTTAAAGAAAAAATTTAAAGGAAAAATATTCATAATTCCTTCCATTACCACAGAAGCTTTCATTCATGTATGTATTTGACATGCATATTTTAACAATACTGCATCCATAGCATAATGCCATTTTTTAATGTTTTTTATAACATAAACACTGTCTCATAATCATTATAATTTTTAATGGACAAATAATGTTTCATTGGATTTGTGTGACTTATTTGTTTCTTGTTGCACATTTAGGTTTGTTATATTTTTATTGTTTTTTTGATATTTCTACTATCTTTATGCAAACAGCATTTTACTGTAAGATGTCCTTAGAAATAGGATAGCTGAGTCAAAAGATAGGACTATTTGGGGAGCTTCTGATAGAAATTATTATACTGCTTTCCAAAATGGGTTGTATACATTTACCTTCCCACCTTCAATATACTGGTTAAACACAGCCTTACCTTGAGGAGTTATTTTGGTCAAATATATATAATTTAAAAAATGGTCAAAGGAGTAAATTTTAAATGTACAATGCAGTGGTATTAGTGAAAGTCACTCAGTCATGTCCGACTCTCTGCGATCCCAAGGACTATACAGTCCATGGATTTCTCCAGGCCAGAATACTGGAATGGGTAGCCATTCCCTTCTCCAGGGAACCTTCCCAACCCAGGGATCAAACCCAGGTCTCCTGCATTACAGGCGGATTCTTTACCAGCTGAGCTACCAGGGAAGCCCAAGAATACTGGAGTGGGTAGANTTTAACAGTGAATCATCTGAATTAAGAGTTGTCCCTAGAGAAGTTTTTAAAAATACCTAATTAATTCTAGAAAACTCCATGAAATGTGTCATCTGGACTCAAAATTTCACAGCAGCCGGGCAGCATTCTTTTCTTCCAGGCACCCTCGTTTCCATGTCGGTAGTGATGTGAAGTCAAGAGTCATCATTCTTTCCTTCTTTTATTACAGTCCAACATTTTCCTGCTTCATGGCTTTCTGCCGAGACATCTTTTTATCCTGGTTCCTCCACTATGCTATATGAAGGGTCTGTCTCCATGGACAGTTCTGGAACACATCATGTTCCCTCCTGCTGTAGGTTCAGACCCTTTACTACACCAATTCCCGAGTCCTCAGCTGTGGCTCTCAAAACTTTCCAGCACAGAAATCACCTGGGGATCGTGTTAAAATTCTGCCCCTAGTTTTCCATTTTTAAACTAGCTTGCCAATGACTATTTCAGTCGCAGATGATTCTCAACTGCTTTAACAAGTCCTGGTTTACTTCTCCCTTCCTTGCCTCCCTGACAGATCCTCCCCACACTGGTTTCTTCCTCAGGCTCTAGAGCAGTCTGAAAGTGAAGCAAAAAGAGGAAGTGCTAGTCGCTTAGTCATGTCTGACTCTGAGACCCTATGGACTGTAACCTGCCAGGCTTCTCTGTCCATGGGATTCTCCAGGCAAGAATACTGGAGTGGGTTGCCCTGTACTCCTCCAGGGGATCTTCCTGACCCACTAGAGTAGTCTAGTGACCTCTGATTTACCCTGAATAGTTCTTTTTGTACTTTTAAAATTTTACATGTTTATATCTCAATTCTATGCTCTACTGAACATTCTTAAAAGGAACCTCATGCCTTACAGGATGGTACGGTTAGTGTATTTGTCGTATCCAACTCTTTTGCAGCCCTATGGACAGTAGCTCACCAGGCTCCTCTTCTCCATAGGCTTTTCCAGGCAACAATCCTGGAGTGGGCTGCCATTTCCTTCTCCAGGGGACCTTCCTGACCCAGGGTCAAATCCAAGTCTACAGTATTGGCAGGTGGTTTCTTTCCTGCTGAGATGCCAGGGAAGCACAGTAGTATATAATAAGCATTAAATAATATTATTAATAGCATGAGCTGCCCATGGAATAGAGGGCCTTTCACGGCAAAAGGATGCATTATTTATAGGCCTGAAGATGGCTAGAGAAAGAGGCCTGGGGAGAAAGCAAAGGTATTAAATAAAGGAAGCGCTGATTCACAGGCAGGGCTGCAGCCTTCTTCCTTGGGGTCACCGCAGGTGTGGAAACATGGAAGCCACGTACATGCAGCATGGGACCCCCAGAGCCAGGCATCCCAGGGGCTGGCTCTGCTCTTCCTGGCTATGTTATTTGTGTGTGTCCTTTCTCTAGAAAGTGTTAGTCACTCAGTCATGTCCTCTTCTGAGATCCCATGCACTATAGCCCACTAGGCTCCTTTGTCAGTGGGATTCTCCAGTAAGAATACTGGAGTGGGTTGTCATTCCCTTCTCCAGGGGATCTTCCCAACTCAGGGATCGAACCCAGGTCTCCAGCATTTTAGGAAGATTCTTCACCCTCTGAGCCACCAGAGAAGCCTCTAGATTCTAGCATATCCAATTATAAAAGAGAATTTTACTGAGTGATCTCTAAAACCTCTTCTGATGCTACAGAATCTGGGAACTTACTCACATCTGGAAAGGATACCAGAAAGATGGGCATTGCAAGAAGGAAGTATTTCTGGGCTGTAAAAGTTGTGAGTACCTTTGTTCTCAGCTTTCTTTTCCTAATTTCAAATTATTTCTTCATTTTAAAATATTTTATATATTTATCCACTGTTTTAAACTCCCTCATAAAGGAGAGGCAGCATCATTTGACGTTATATGTAGTTTTTCTGAGAATTTTGAGCACACTGGTGTTCTTTTCTGCCACTTCTTGTGAGAAGTCTCTTCTTTTAAGCTTTTTTGCATCTGAGAATCTCCCTGAGATATTGTTTTATTATTGTCTTCTTTTCGCCAATATCATCTATAAAACCATTTTCTACTTCATCTCCCAATTTATTTTTCTTTTCCACTGCTCTGTAAAATGTTCATTTTATAATATAACCACATTATACAAGTCCCCGGGTTCCTCCTAAAATAATGTGTGTAGTTTTACAACTAAAGTTTTTGTAAGTTAATTACTATCATTAGCCTAGTTGATACATAAGAACCACATAAGTATCTTTAGAAATGATAACAGTCAAGAAGATTACTTTTCAATTTTTACTTGTAATTTCTACAAGTATTTAAGAATTGTATCTCTGTTTACCTTTTGTAACGTAATACATTTTAAGGTTTAATTTTGCTTGATGTTAAATATTATCACTTTTTTATTAAGGCAAAAATCACAAAAGTTTAAAGAAAAAATTTAAAGGAAAAATATTCATAATTCCTTCCATTACCACAGAAGCTTTCATTCATGTATGTATTTGACATGCATATTTTAACAATACTGCATCCATAGCATAATGCCATTTTTTAATGTTTTTTATAACATAAACACTGTCTCATAATCATTATAATTTTTAATGGACAAATAATGTTTCATTGGATTTGTGTGACTTATTTGTTTCTTGTTGCACATTTAGGTTTGTTATATTTTTATTGTTTTTTTGATATTTCTACTATCTTTATGCAAACAGCATTTTACTGTAAGATGTCCTTAGAAATAGGATAGCTGAGTCAAAAGATAGGACTATTTGGGGAGCTTCTGATAGAAATTATTATACTGCTTTCCAAAATGGGTTGTATAAATTTACCTTCCCACCTTCAATATACTGGTTAAACACAGCCTTACCTTGAGGAGTTATTTTGGTCAAATATATATAATTTAAAAAATGGTCAAAGGAGTAAATTTTACATGTACAATGCAGTGGTATTAGTGAAAGTCACTCAGTCATGTCCGACTCTCTGCGATCCCAAGGACTATACAGTCCATGGATTTCTCCAGGCCAGAATACTGGAATGGGTAGCCATTCCCTTCTCCAGGGAACCTTCCCAACCCAGGGATCAAACCCAGGTCTCCTGCATTACAGGCGGATTCTTTACCAGCTGAGCTACCAGGGAAGCCCAAGAATACTGGAGTGGGTAGACTTTCCCTCCAGGGGACCTTCCCAACCCAGGGATCAAACCCAGGTCTCCTGCATTACAGGTGGATTCTTTATCAGCTGAGCTACCAGGGAAGCCTGGCAGTGGTATTAAGTATGTTCAGATTGTTGTGCAACCATCACCACTATCACCTCCAGAACTTTTTCATCACCCCACACAGAAAGACTGCAGCCTTGGAACAAGTTTCCTATTCCTCCGTCCTTTCAGCCTCTGTAATCTGTATTCTACTTTCCAATCTCTAAGACCTATTCTAGCTACCTTATGTAAGTGAAGTCATTAAATATTTGTTCTTTTGTGTTTGGCTAATTTCACTTACCTAAAATGTTTCCAAGGTTCTTCCCTGTTTTAGCATGTGTCGGAATTTCATTCATTTTCAAGGCTAAATAATATTCCATGATAATTTACACACCACATTCTGTTTATCCACTTATCTGTGAATGGACATTTGTGCTGCTTCCACCATTTGACTATTGTGAATAATGATTGCTATGACTACCAGAGAGCAAACATCTGAGTCCCTAGTTTCAGTTATTTTGAATATATCCTGAAAAGTAGAATTGCTGGAACACATGGCCAGCGATTTTGTGCTTAAGTTTTGAGGAATGCTATTGTTTTAATGCTTTAAAAAGTTCTTTGTTTTGCTTTACTTGGTGTAAGTTTCATTTTTATAAGGTTTGAACAGTTCATTCCCCTATGGTGCTTTATACTGGATCTTCTATGAATGATCAGTTTATGTCCTCTGCCCATTTTTGAACTTTTTTCTCACTGCTTTTCTAAAAATTGAAATGAGCCCCATGGTGGACATTTACTCCTCTTGCCCTACTGAAAATCCTTTCCCTTTTATAGCTCAGTTTCCTTTGGGAACTACACCCTCTCCACTGTGGGCTACTTTTGGGGTGGGGGGCAACAAGCATGTCCCCATGCCATGGCCAGTTAGATGCTCCCAGCAATTTGAATTGTAAAAACAAGAATAGAAAACAATGAAAGATACATTACAACACTCATAGCTGTAAGGTCAGACCCCAGGGGCCATGATGGGCCGCCCCTCCTTCTCCCTCCTGCCAGCGAGAAAGTCCCTAACGGAAGGATCCTCCCGGATCCCCGGAACCAATGACAGTATACTTCGCCGGTTGCCATGATGAGCCGCCCCTCCTGTCCCCCGCCAGCGGGGGAAGTCCCTAACGGAGGGAGGCTCCCATGTCCCGGGGACCAAGGACAGCACACTTTGCCGCTAAAGCCGCCCTGCCCCAGCTGCATAGAAAGACCTATCAGCCCGCGAGGCCGCGAACCGACAACCTATCCAAACTCCCATCTACTAACCCAGCCATCCCTCGCATTGTGCATATATTAACAAACTTCTAACACGGTCCCGCCGCGTGGACTTCCTCGACCTGCCCCGTTCAGGTCCGGGAACCCTGCCCGGGAGCGCCTGGTCATTAAAGCCTGTTAGACATTCTTTTGGTTTCTTGGTCGTCTTTTACCTAACAATGGCTTTCTGAAAAAGATGGGCCGACATCAGAATTTCTTTTATCCATATTTACTTATATACTTTCCCTGGTCATAATGATACTTGATTTTTTTCCCCGTGTTTAGTTTTTTTAAAAACTAGCTAATTTCTGGCTGTGCTGGGTGTTCACTGCTGTGCAGGCTCTTCTCTAGTCGCAGCAGGTGAGGGGCTGCTCTCCAGCTGCCATGCACTGGCTTCTCACGCAGTGGCTTGTTGCAGGGCACCAGCTCTATGTAGCGTGGGCTTCAGTGGTTGCGGCACGTGGGCTAAGCAGTTGCAGTTCCCGGGCTCTAGAACACAGGCTCAATAGTTGTAGCGCACAGGCCTCGCTGCTCCCTGGCATGTAGTATCTTATGTGTATATGTGTGTGTACACACATGCACTCAGTCATGTCCAATTTTTTGTGATCCTTTGGACTAGCCCACCAGGCTCCTCTGTCCATGGGATTCTCCAGGCAAGAACACTGGAGTGCATTGCCACTTCCTCCTCCAGGGAATCTTCCTGACCCAGGGATCAAGCCCGTATCTCTGGTGGCTCCTTCACTGCAGGCGGATTCTTTACCACGAAGACACCAGGGAATCCTTCTAGTGTTTAGTTTTGCAAGCAATATCACATAATTTAATTCCAACAAGTTTCTTCTTTTAAAGTGTTAGAATCTGCTTCTATTGTTTATAATAAGACTTGATAGAATATTTGTCTATATTATGATCTATATTTTAATATAATCTTGATCTATATACTATCTATATATATGATCCTTAGTCAAATTTTATGAAATATTTTTCCAAGTTCATTGACTTCTCTTAAATGTTAGTTTTATTTCTTTTCTACTGCTTAGTAACTTTCAATTTTGTAAAATTTCATAGAATTAAGCCTTTAAATCTTGCTGTAACTTGCTAAAAATTCCTTTAAAGCTAAAAAACTAGCTTCCCTCTAGTCAATAACTAATTTTCTCCACTTTCTGTTTTGATTATAGTTAAATGGTTCTAACTTATGCCCAATTTTCTGTCATTCCTAAATATGTTACTTTTTCACATTTCCTAGTAGCAAGTGACTTTAGATTTATTAATATATTTTTATGTAGCTCCAGCTTTGCAGGCTCTGAAAGTGTTTCATTTTGGGGTGTGATAGATACTTTCCACTTGTGGAGGAATCCATTCCAAAGCTCCAAAAGATGTTCTATAAAAATTAGACTTTAGGAAGGAAGGAAGCATGGGCATAGCTACCGTTTGTTTCTTTTCCTAGCCTCATTTTTTTTTTTCTTTCTAGTGAAGTAATGATGAGAATCATGTAAGAGGCAGGAGGGAGGCTCTGGATTGTAATCTGGGAAGGATGTAATGCCTGTTCTGAAAGGGCGTCCAAATCAGGAGCAAGGGCTGCCTGGGAGACTGTGGAATATGAGAGCATTAACTTTTGGTAAATTACACAGAAGTACTGCAGGCTCACCCATGATCTATTAAGAGAGCCAACCTAAGAACCTAAAGCAGAGATGTAAAAATAGTAATAACAGTGATATAGAAGTTTCTTATCACTTGACCTTTTATCCAGAAGCTGAATACCTACAGCAGGTAACAGCAAAGTTGCTCTGTTGAAACCCAGCCCATCTGATCTCTTCCTATCCTGCAATGATCCCTATACCACCACTGGAACTCCAGGGTTCTGCAAGACACTATTTGACAACGGCCGTTTCAAAGGAAAAGAGATGTCATACGTCATCACAATTTGTGTCCAGGAGAAAATGACTGACAGTAGCTTAAATAACACCTCTCTCGAAAGGGACTTTCACTGGAATAGGGATCAAAAGGGCTGACGCTTGATAGAGGAATTTCATAAATCAGAGTGAGTGGGAGAAGTGCCTGGGGAGGGAGGTAGGAACAGCACAGAATCTATTCAATTGTCCTAAAATCATGTTGTGTGTCCAGCCACCCACTTCCTGGACTAAGTGCTGACCACAGATAATTTATCATGAGTCATCCTCATCACAAGATATTTGACACTTTTCTTAGGAGCCCTCAGTGCACTATTCATACAAACTAATCCTAATCTTCCCCAAAGAGGCCACCTCATGCATATACCTAATAATAAACATCCATTTGAAATGATTCCCAGGCAAGACTGGAAGAGGAGAGTAACATTACAATACAATTTATGGCAAAATAGAACGAAAAATTTAAGATTTTCAGCAACTCAATCAAACCAGGCTAAATATATTTAAAGGGAAAATGGCAAGTGGTGATTATTTAGTGTCTGAGAGCCTGACAGAGGGTTTTTGTTTGTACTCTCAGCTGAAGAACTGAATGTTCCAGAATGTCACTGGAGAACAAAATGTCAGCTGGTGGAATTAATGGCGGATAAATTTAGAGCCGAGTGGAAGAACGATTACTTTGTAACACATTTGAGCCAACCTATGAAACCTGCTGCCACAGGAGGTTATGGAGTTGAGTACTTCACTGGATTTAAAGCAGAATGAATAACTTTATGACTAATAAACGCCAGTTCCAGCTCTTCGTGCTAAGATAAAAGGGGTGATCAAAGTGCATATTTGAGAGCACGGGCCAGTTGCTGCAGACACAGAAGCAGGGGCCTTTCCCTTGCAAACAGTGACATGCAATTAACTGGACAGAACATGGGAAGCATTTTTACCCTTTGCTAGAGGTAGGGAGGGGCTTCCCTGGTGGCTGCCAGTGCAGGAGATGGGGAAAGTTCTATCACTGGGTCACGAAGATCCCGTGGAGAAGGAAATGGCAACCCACTCCAGTATTCTTGCCAAGGAAATCCCATGGACAGAGCAGCCTGGTGTGCTAGGGTCTCAAAAGAGTGGGACACAACTTAGCAACTAAAGAGCAACAAAGAAGTAGAGAGCCCCCCACCAAGGTGCTATGCAGAGGGGCTGCTATGGAATTAAGTATGGAAGATGGTCAGAGAGTCCCTGTGCTGAGCTTTCACAGCTTGAGACCTACCCATAACCAACACGCCAACACACACAAGTCCAAACTTTTCTATCTCTAGTTCCCTACTCTACTAGTCTCAAATATTTTCATAATCAAGTTCCATCCTACTGACTATCGTAAGCACTGGGCCTCACCCTTTACCACTACTGAAGTATCTGCTTCCTGCTAGTCCATCCTGTGCTCTGACCTTCAACAAATGAAGATTCTCTATTTCTGAGCATCTCCTCACGACTCCTATGCCTTCTTCCATCCCAATGATGTGGGCTGAATCATAAAGAAATACGAAGGGTACCTGAACACTTTCCTTCCACACAGGCATTCAAAAAATCTACAGGGCAGCAATGGAGATTCAGACACAGACTTTTGGACATGGTAGGGGAGGGAGCAGTGAGATGATGTGATAGAGTAACATTGGAACGTCTACATTACCATATGTAAAACAGAGAACCAGTGGGCATTTGCTATATGCCACATGGAACCCAAAGTTCTGTGCCAACCTAGAGACCTGGGATGGGGAGGGAGGGAGGAGGGAGGTTTAAGAGGGAAGAGACATATGTATACCTATGGCCGATTCATGTTGATGTATGGCAGAAACCATTGCAATATCGTAATTATCCTCCAATTAAAAATAAAAAATTTTTAATGATAAAAACTCAAAAAGAATATTACTCATAATGTTGGGTAATGTGTGTGCAGCACCCCAAGTACAAGAATATTTAACCTCCAGAAACAGAATTGACATTATTTTTTTCTAAATTAGAAGTGTATTGCAAAAAGCTAAACAGATATGAGGATATTTTGCATTACAGGCTAAATTCAATCTAAAGAGATTAATTTAAAAATTCAGAATACCAATTCTTCTGATTTGGAATTAGAAATCAAACTTTTTTCCTGCACAAGATATAGTAGGTCTTGTATTTCTCTTTGAAATGGACAGTCTAGAATTAGGCCTTAAATCCCTTAATTGGGAACAATATTTAGTTTTATTCCATTTCATAATGAAGAACAGATGTATCCAAATGTAGTTACTTCCAAACATAGTTGGTTTTATATTTAGAGTAACTACTCTCAAGACATTTGAAGAAATCTATTTTTTCCAACACTATCATATTTAACTTGCAGTATCCCATTATACTGCTATATGATTTTACTTGATAACTCTTTATTCATTCTATCAACATTAATCATGAGAGAGAACATGAACATTAGTTTATTCTCAAAATGTCTGAAGTAGAAAACCATGTTTGGAACTGAATTTTCAACTCTCGTAACTGGGAAATTTCTGTAATTTTCAATCCTGAAGACAGATTTTAGTTTCAAATGTGATAGATTAGAATTGTTTCTTTGGCAAGGAATAAACGTAAGAATAAACATAAAACATAAGAATAAGCATAATAAACATAATAATAAACAAAACACAATAAACACAATAAACATAATCAAAATACATATTTTAAAATTATTTACAAGTTCCTTTACCTTTGCACTGATAACTACTTTTCACGGTTGCATTACTTACTTCATTTGGTTTTAAGACAGGACTCCCTTGAAATGGCTATTGTTTTTCTCAGTTCATTAAAATTCCTATCACACACTGCCTTTCTATGGTTTGTTCATAATGATGTTTGAAATTGCATTGTTTTGACAAAGACATACTTTGTATATTAAACACGTAAGTGTAGTCTCTAATTCAACAAAGAACTCTGCTCTCTCCTACTGTCTTAAATTATGTCACCCTCTCAGTCTCTCAGGGTTACAGTTCACAGGGTCACAAAGAGTTGGACATGACTGAAGCGACTTAGCATGCAGAGATATGGGAACATAAAACGTTTCTTACCTCCAGAAAGAAAAATAGTACAACTGTGATGAACGTGAGAACTGACATTCCCCTCTGCATCCAACTCATAAAAGAAGGTGTGAATCCAATAAATTGGAGAGAGAGTGTCAGTCTAAAGAGAAGGGCAATGACAAAGCTCCAGCTGCTGGCTGCCTTACAGCATAGAGCCCTGGTATCGTCAGAACTTTTGGATATTTCCAGATAGGCCAGAGATCCAGATTTTCACCCAAGTTTTAAACGTAGCTAGCTGGCTAATTAAAGAGTACAACACATATCACTACATATGTACTAGAATGGCTATAATTTAAAATATAAACAATAACAATTACTGGTGAGGACATGGGGACATTAGAACACCCGAATCAGGACGTAAAATAGTATAGCTACTTTGGAAAACAATTTAGCAGTTTCTTAAAAAGTTAAACATAAAATTAACCTGCAAGCCAGTATTTCTATCCCTATGAATTTATCCAACAGAAAACATGTGTCCTTACAAAGCCATTTTTGCAGAATTTTATATTAGCATTATTTGTAATAGCCCCAAACCAGAAACAACTCAGATATCCATCAACTGATGAATTAATAAACAGAATATAGTATATCCATCTCATGGAATATTACTCAACCATAACAAAGAATGCAAGTCATTATGCTAAATGAAAGCAGCTAGATGCAAAATGCTGCATGTTTCATGTCTCCATTTATATGAACCTTCCAGAGTAGAAAAAATCTATACGTACAGAAAGTAGACCAGCAACTGCCTAAGACCTCAGGGAGTGGGGGAGCTGGAGGAAAATGGGGAATGACTGATAACGGGCTGGGAATTTCTTTGGGGATGATTAAAACATTCTAAAATTGATTGTAGTGATCACTGAACAACTCTGAATATACTGAAAATCACTGACTTATATGCTTTAAATGGGTGAATAGTATGGTAAGTGAATCATATTTCAATACTTTTTTTTTTTTT
>SJYW01056064.1:0-14605 GCA_006410735.1 Raphicerus campestris | reverse complement strand
GCAGTAAACTTATGCAAGATTGTCATCCTGCCTCACCCTCTTAGTGTGTAAATTAAGAAATGTGTCAAATTTCTCAAAAGCCTAATCTTGAGCTACATCAACTCCTCAAGGAACACTGACACAAATGCACGCACAGCCCATATCTTGCTTAGATTACTATTGGCTCTCAGAGATTATTCTGAGTCTCTGACTACATAAGGGTGCTTGGGCTATTGGTGAAAGCCCAAGACAGAGATAGGGTGATATTAAGAGGTTAATATCCCAAAGGTTCCCTGCCACATACAGAATAAAGTTCTATTTTCTTAGTAAGACACACAGAGCCCTCTTTGATCTCAGCCTTGCTTATATCTTCAACACAATTTCTTGCTATAACTTCTCCAATCATCACCATGCTTACCCTGCCTTCTACCACACATGCACGCGTGCGCGCGCACACACACACACACACACACACACACACACACACACACACACACACACACACATTATCTTGCAGAAGACTGAACTAGTCGCACTTCCCTGAATGGACTGTCCTGTTTCAAATCTCTCCAACTTTGTTTACAGCCCTGCCTCTGTCTAGCATATCCTTTCTCCTTTTGTAAGGCAGTTTAAACCTCACTTTTCTCTGAAACCCTACCTCTATTCTTCCCTCAAGGTAGACTCTGGTCTTCTCTGCTTTGAACCCTCAGAAGGCCCCATATATCATTCTTTTTGTCTCCTTACTCCTAGTTAACTGAGTTATTTGGGAAAGCAAATAACCTTATTTGATTATTCCCATGTCAGGATCCGCTAAAACACAGGCCTGGTCTAATATACAGAAAGAATGGAAGGAAGATCAATTATCCCTCCAAATAAAAGGAAAAGATTTGTGAACTATAACTTTCAGTGACAGTGCTATTTGGTCTTGTCCTTGCACATAATAAATCAATTTCATTTTCCTGTCACCAACATCACTTTCTAAATGAAGGTAATCTAAAGTGCTGCCATAAGTTACCCTCAAATCATAACATGACGTATTAGACATAATTTTGATTGACAAGTAAATAAAACCATGTCACAGAAATTTGGAACCACAGAAATACCAGTCTATTTTATAAAGCTCCCACAACACTGCAAAAGACATAGTCCACAAAAGAGCAACTAACCAGGGTACATGATTCTATTCATCATGCATAGCAGAATTCTGCTCCTCTGGATACAGGCACATACATCATATTTTATTGAGGCAGTACCCATGACTTATTAAGAATCTTTAAGGTGATCAGAACATCCGAAAGGAATTAGAAAGCAAAACTGCCAGTCCGATGAGTAGGTAAAGACAGATCAGGATGCACAGTTAGTAAAGAGAAACGGATGACAGGGTTATTCACCACTCTCTCTCTGGGAACAAAACCGACACTAAAAATAGCCCCAGAGGGCGAGGTAGTACTCACTTATGACTGGCTTTTATTCTCCATCCATTTTAGACAGAGACTATTATCCCAGCTCTGTGGGGATTCTAAAAATCTGAACATTTATAAAAGATTTACTCCTGAGTGGAAAATGCCATAAAATGGTGAATCCCATAGAATTTTTCAAAGTAATAATATGATCATTCAGCTTCCACTCAGTCTTTAAATACTGCATATGACAGCCACCATATAAAAATCATAGTCCATATTATAATCTATTCAATTCTTTTTATAACAGGTCTCTTATTTTGATGGACACACAAACTTGAAGAAATGAATGAGGCCGGAAATAAAATTTTCCATTTATAACTCTTGGAGACATTTGTCATTTCAGAGAGCTTCTACCCCATAATGGCCAAATTAAATAGAGAATGAGCAAAAGCAGTAGCTAGGAATTATGGAAAAGATCTTTAGGAAATAGAACTCTTTCTGCTTGAGAAACTTCTCTTGTGCATGCATGCATGCACTCATTTGTGTCCAATTCTGCAACACTATGGACTGTAGGCTCCTCTATCCATGCGGTTTCCCAGACAACAATGATGGAGTGAGTCGCCATTTCCTCCAAGGAATCTTGCCAACTTATGGGTCGAATAAAAAATTTGCCTGCAGTGGCAGGCATATTTTTTACCACTGAGCCACCTGGGAAGCCAATTGTCTTTCCTTATTTAATTCTAAATAGTGGGCAATGGTGCCCTGAGAAAGGGAGGACAAGCAGTCAAATAAAACAAAAGCAGTATTCATCATTCTTAAAAAGCAGTCTGCTCTGGAATTCTCAGATATATGCACTCGTCTCAATAGACTCATTACCCAGCTTTAAGCAACATTCTGTCTTTTTTGTTTTATCTATCCACCTTTCAACCTTTCTTTTTCTGGAACAAATACCAGTAATCCTACCTTTCCATCCATAAATATTTTGGAATGTATCTCTAACAGAGATGAACATATTAAAATAACAACACTACCATTTTCACAAATACAATTCATAATTATTCCTCAATATCACCTAACTCCAATCCCTACCCAGTTTTCTCTGATCATCTCAAAAATGTCTTTTGGTATGATTTGCTTGAATCAGAATCCTGACAGAATTCACACACTGCAATTGGTTGCTACGTTCAGTAAGTCTCCTTTAAATCTATAATATCGCCTCTTCTCTTTTTATCATGACATTTATTTGCTAGAGATTCTATATTTAGCTAATTGTTCCATCACGGAGCAATCAGTGTAAGTTAAAATGATGCTTTACCTTTCATATTTCCTATAAACTGGTGGTTAGAGGTTTGCCTAGATTCAGATTCAAATTTAGGGGCAAGAGTACTTCAAAGGTCATGCTGTGAGTCTTATCAAGAGGCACGTAACATATGTCTTTCCCACATTTGGTGATGCTGAGCTTGATCAGAGGCTCAGCTGATGCCAGCCTGGACATCCTATCATAAGGTGCCCCATTAACAGTTCTAGTGACTGGCATTTTGCTTGCCTAGGTCCATTATTTCATGAGGGGTTGAATATGGGGTTATCCAAAGCTTTCACTTCTCTGCTTTTATTTTCTACTATTCTGTTTAAAAAATAAAAAAATAGAAAAGTCCTTTCAGAAACAGAAAAATAACCCTAAACCCTACAAGCTATCCTGACACTCACAGCTAGACCTCAAGTTCCTCCTATTGGACATAAACAATCTCAGAGAACAGCAAGTCTAACCTTGAAGAAGTGAGATGAAAAGCAAGACCATTTTATAATGTTGTTTTATCACAGGTAAAAACAAGGCCACTGTGCACATGACAAAAATACTAAACACATTCCTTTTTGTAGATAATATGAGTAGCTTTACAGCTTTAGCCTTGCTCTAGCCTGCCCTAGAGGGTTTACTAAATTCCCTCACATTATTTTCTAGAATTTATAAAAATTTGTTGTTGTTCAGTCATTCAGTCATGTCCGACTCTTTTTGACCCCATGGACTGCAACATGACAGATTTCTCTGTCCCTCACTATCTCCCAGAGTTTGCTCAAACTCATGATCATTGAGTCGATGATGCCATCCAACCATCTCATCCTCTGTCGTCCCCTTTTCCTTCCCAGCATCAGGGTCTTTTCTGATGAGTCAGCTCTTCACATCAGGTGGCCAAAGTACTGGAACTTCAATTTCAACATCAAAATAATCTTAAAATTATCCTCCTTTCCAATCTAGAGTTAATCACCCCCCAGCATCATCTAACAATAGCCCTGATCCTGTAATAGGTCCTTTCTTGCGCTCTCTGAGATGCCCCACATTTCCTGTTTCCTTCTCTGCAACATATCATAAACCTTATTTGCTGAGCTCCAGGTATGTGCCTGGTGGTCTATCATTTGGAGTGAGAAATCGAGGGGTGGGGGGTACCGGGGAAAGACATTTACCATCTATATGCTGATCATGAAATACAGTCTATACAGGAAATACAGGATACATTCAATTCTTTCTCTTTAATTATCATTCTTTTGAAGACTGAGTTGTGCTCTGGTAACCTACAAACGGAGAAGGCACTGGCGACCCACTCCAGTACTCTTGCCTGGAAAATCCCATGGATGGAGGAGCCTGGTAGGCTGCAGTCCATGGCGTCACTAAGAGTCGGACATGACTGAGCGACTTCACTTTCTCTTTTCACTTTCATGCATTGGAGAAGGAAATAGCAACCCACTCCAGTGTTCTTGCCTGGCGAATCCCAGGGACGGCGGAGCCTGATGGGCTGCCGTCTATGGGGTTGCACAGAGTCGGACATGACTGAAGCGACTTAGCAGCAGCAGCAGCAACCTACAAAAGTAACCAACATGATATACAATTTCCTTTTCAAAGTATCACTATTAATTCATGAATTTTTATTATTTTTATCTATAGCAGTCTTTTTTAAATGGTACTGTGGGTTTCTGGATGGGACATGGTCCATGATCTTGAAGTACATGTCCTGCGTCAGGGGCCAGCTGTGGCACTGACACACGAAGCTCACCTCCTTGGTGCTGCTGAATGTCTTAGACCCTCCATCTCTCAGAATCTGGGTCTACCATCCTGGTTCACCACTGGGGCACCGTGGCCTCTGGTCTGCCCAGAGTGAGGCTCCCAGAACTGCCATCAAGTCTTCAGCTACATCCTGGTTGCCAGCAGAGGGCTTCTTTCTGCCCAAGTCAGATGTGATACCATGATCTATGGCAGTCATTTTTTCATGCTCAAATATTCCCATTTTTGGCCAGTAGGAGCCCCTGAAGATTGACTCTTGTGTTCTATTATAGGCATGACTCAAGAAATCTTTGATGGCTTGTACTTTCAGGCATAGGTAGGTGTCCTAGATTTCTTTCCTGCCTAAGACAAATATATTGGTTTGAGTTCTCCAGAGAACAGTCAATAGGTGATAGGTAGGTAGATAGGTACATACATACATACATAGGGCGAANTCTCTGAGATGCCCCACATTTCCTGTTTCCTTCTCTGCAACATATCATAAACCTTATTTGCTGAGCTCCAGGTATGTGCCTGGTGGTCTATCATTTGGAGTGAGAAATCGAGGGGTGGGGGGTACAGGGGAAAGACATTTACCATCTATATGCTGATCATGAAATACAGTCTATACAGGAAATACAGGATACATTCAATTCTTTCTCTTTAATTATCATTCTTTTGAAGACTGAGTTGTGCTCTGGTAACCTACAAACGGAGAAGGCACTGGCGACCCACTTCAGTACTCTTGCCTGGAAAATCCCATGGATGGAGGAGCCTGGTAGGCTGCAGTCCATGGCGTCACTAAGAGTCGGACATGACTGAGCGGCTTCACTTTCTCTTTTCACTTTCATGCATTGGAGAAGGAAATAGCAACCCACTCCAGTGTTCTTGCCTGGCGAATCCCAGGGACGGCGGAGCCTGATGGGCTGCCGTCTATGGGGTCGCACAGAGTCGGACATGACTGAAGCGACTTAGCAGCAGCAGCAGCAACCTACAAAAGTAACCAACATGATATACAATTTCCTTTTCAAAGTATCACTATTAATTCATGAATTTTTATTATTTTTATCTATAGCAGTCTTTTTTAAATGGTACTGTGGGTTTCTGGATGGGACATGGTCCATGATCTTGAAGTACATGTCCTGCGTCAGGGGCCAGCTGTGGCACTGACACACGAAGCTCACCTCCTTGGTGCTGCTGAATGTCTTAGACCCTCCATCTCTCAGAATCTGGGTCTACCATCCTGGTTCACCACTGGGGCACCGTGGCCTCTGGTCTGCCCAGAGTGAGGCTCCCAGAACTGCCATCAAGTCTTCAGCTACATCCTGGTTGCCAGCAGAGGGCTTCTTTCTGCCCAAGTCAGATGTGATACCATGATCTATGGCAGTCATTTTTTCATGCTCAAATATTCCCATTTTTGGCCAGTAGGAGCCCCTGAAGATTGACTCTTGTGTTCTATTATAGGCATGACTCAAGAAATCTTTGATGGCTTGTACTTTCAGGCATAGGTAGGTGTCCTAGATTTCTTTCCTGCCTAAGACAAATATATTGGTTTGAGTTCTCCAGAGAACAGTCAATAGGTGATAGGTAGGTAGATAGGTACATACATACATACATAGGGCGAAATTTACTATCAGGAATTGATTCAAGCAGTACAGAGGGTGAGAAGTCCAACATCTGCAGTCAGCAAGCTGGATACCCAGGAGAACCAATAGTATAGTTCTGGTCTGAGACCCAAAGCATGAGAGCTAGCAAAGCCAATGGTGCAAGTTCCAGCCTGAGCCCAAGTATAAAAGCAGAGGAGGACTGATGTCCCAGCTTGAAGACAGTCAGGCAGAAAGAGAAAGAATTCTCTTAATCAACCTTTTCATTCTGCTCAACCAACTGGATAAGGCCTCCCACATGGGAGAAGATAATCTACTTTCTCAGTCTACTGATTTCAATGTGAATTCTACCCAGAGACAGTCTCATAGTCACAGTCATACACAAGAATAATGTTTAAGCAAATATCTGCGCACCCCATGGCCCAGTCAAGCTGACACATAAAATCAACCAGCAGAACAATTCAGCCAGTTTTCCATAATCTTCACTTAAAGCAAAAAATGAGAGTGGTGATATCTTGTCTAGATGTAAGGTTTGTACTGCACTGAGGGACAGGCAGTTCCATTTATGAAGACCATGAGGAGTTTCAGTATCTAAGAACACAGGGTCAAGGCAGAGTTTGGGGTGAAAGCCATGAAAAATGATTAAAGAAATAAAAAATTTTTTAAATTTTAAAAGAACTTGTCTTTAAAAAGAAAAAACTAAAGAAGGATTTTTATTACTGTCGTTAAACAAAGGTTTTTCCAAAGAGTAGTGTTGAATAGTCAATTTCATGTTATGAAATATCCTGCTAGAGAAAAGAAGATAAAATAAGGCATATTTGGCTACACCTAGACAACATCAAAATCACTTGGTATCATAGGTCTAGAAGTGACCTTTTCAGGTCTCAAATCTAGCTCTAGATGATACAGAAATTTCCTTAAATGCTAAGATCATTTGCCATCTAAAGGTACTTTTGGTAATGTAATTCTCTATTATTTAATTCAAATAGATCCTACATATCTCACACCATGAAAGTAGATATGCCTCCCTGTGTGTTAGTTGTTCAGTCATGTCCAACTCTTTGTGACTCCATGGACTATAGCCCACCAGGCTCCTCTGTCCATGGGATTTCCCAGGTAAGAATACTGGAGTGGGTAGTCATTCCTTTCTCCAGTGGTTTTTTTCCCAATCCAGAGATCCAACCTCGGTCTCTTACATTGAAGGCAGATTCTCTACTGCCTGAGCTGCCAGGGAAGCCTGCTACTGCTGCTGCTAAGTTGCTTCAGTCATGTCCAACTCTGTGTGACCCCATAGACGGCAGCCTACCAGGCTCCTCCGCCCATGGGATTTTCCAGGCAAGAGTACTGGAGTGGGGTGCCATCGCCTTCTCCAGGGAAACCTAAGCCTCCCTAATCCATTCCAAAAGGCTCTGCTGCAAGGAGGTTTATGGCTACCTCTAAACAGAGAGGAGGATGGCTCTGGGTGTGGCCATTACATGGGAGGCAGGTCAGCAGCTTGAGACTACTCTGAAGGTGCAAATGAGCAATGAGCTCCTCAAGGGCTAAACAGCCTGAGAGGAGACCCTCTGTGTTCTTCTACAAAGCTTGGGTAAATCCTCCTTTGTACAGCTTCTAGAGGCTGTTATTATTTCTAGCGATGAGAACAAGAGCAAAACTAGCAGGCTTAGTAATTGTGGATACTGCTGAACACTCCACAAACCATAGATCAAACAGGTCCCTGTTTAACCTCATCAAATTAGGCAGACTAGATGTAAACACAAGGACAGTGCTTCTCATAGGAAGTAACTCTGGAGATTTTAGTCATTCCAGAAGAGAAAGTTACTATTAGGTTGGGGCAAAAGTAATCAGCAGTTTTGCATTGTTGAAACTTGTCATTTGATATTGCAATATATTCTTAAACAAATGTGGTTGTGTTATATATCATTTTAATGTGCACTTCTCGTTTTATGTGCTTTTTTTTGCTAATGACTTATTACTTGCTGTTGATTTTATATTTATTTTCTTATAAAAATAATGGTAGACAAAAAGGAAATTAGAGTGGTTTTTTAATTCAAGTTCAAACAGCAGAGACAAGTTGCAACATCAACAATCCATTTGGCCCAGGAACTGTCAATGAATGTACAGTGCAGTGGTAATTCAAGAAGTTTTGCAAAGGAGACAAGAGTCTTGAAGATAAGGAGCATAGTGGCCAGCCATCGGAAGCTGACAATGATCAACCAAGAGGATCATCTCATGGAAGCTAATCTTCTTAAAACTACATGAGAAGTTGCCAAAGAACTCAATGCTGACCATTCTGCATTCATTCAACATTCAAAGCTAATGGTAAAGGTGGAAAAGTTCAATAAGTGGTACCTCATGAGCATACTGCAAATCAAAAAAATCATCATTTCGAAGTATCCTCTCTTATTCTATGCAACAATGAACCATTTCTCCATCAGACTGTGACATGCAACAAAACGTGGATTTTATATGACAGCCAGCAATGACCGGCTCAGTGGTTGGGCCAAGAAGCTCCAAAGCTCTTCCCAAAGCCAAACTTGTACCCAGAAAAGGTCATGGTCACTGTTTGGTGGTCTGCTGCCCATCTGATCCACTACAGCTTTCTGAATCCTGGCGAAACCATTACATCTGAGAAGTATGCTCAGCAAATCAGTGAGATAACTACAATGCCTGCAGCCAGCATTGGTCAACAGAAAGGGCCAAATTCTTTTCCACAACCATGCCTGACTGCTTGTAGCACAACCAACACTTCAAAAGTTGAATGAACTGGGCTATGAAGTTTTGCCTCATCCATCCTCTTCACCTGACCTCTTGCCAACCGACTACCACTTCTTCCAGCATCTTGACAATGTTTTGCAGGGAAAATGCTTCCATAACCAGGAGGCAGAAAATGCTTTTCAGAGTTCATTGAATTCTGAAGCATGCATTTTGACCCTACAGGAATAAACATTTCTCATTGGAAAAATGTGTTGATTGTAATGGTTTAATAAAGATGTGCTTGAGCCTACTTATAATAATTTAAAATTCATAGTCTGAAACCACAGTCACTTTTGTACCAACATAATAACAGGACTTATTAATAAATTTTTATTTTTTTAGCAAATTTTTTAGGAATTTAAGACCATCATCATCTTTACTTTTAACTTTGGGCTTCCCTGGTGGCTCAGTCTGCAATGCAGGCAGATTTCAATTCCTGGGTCTGGTGGATCCCCAGGAGAGAAAAATGGCAACCCACTCCAGTATTCTTGCCTGGAAAACCCCATGGTCAGTGGAACCTGGCAGGCTATGGTCCATGGGGTCACAAATGTTGGACATAACTTATGACTGAACCACCACCATAAACAGGACACTTAGAATAATTCCTCTCCTCTAATTTAATAGGTGGGACTTGGCAGTCGGATGAGTGCAGGAAAAAGTGCTGACAAGAATAACTATTTAAAAGGAGGATTTCCTCAAGAAAGATTGACTCAAGGACAGCAGTATAACTGCTTTCATGAGCANAAAAGAACTTGTCTTTAAAAAGAAAAAACTAAAGAAGGATTTTTATTACTGTCGTTAAACAAAGGTTTTTCCAAAGAGTAGTGTTGAATAGTCAATTTCATGTTATGAAATATCCTGCTAGAGAAAAGAAGATAAAATAAGGCATATTTGGCTACACCTAGACAACATCAAAATCACTTGGTATCATAGGTCTAGAAGTGACCTTTTCAGGTCTCAAATCTAGCTCTAGATGATACAGAAATTTCCTTAAATGCTAAGATCATTTGCCATCTAAAGGTACTTTTGGTAATGTAATTCTCTATTATTTAATTCAAATAGATCCTACATATCTCACACCATGAAAGTAGATATGCCTCCCTGTGTGTTAGTTGTTCAGTCATGTCCAACTCTTTGTGACTCCATGGACTATAGCCCACCAGGCTCCTCTGTCCATGGGATTTCCCAGGTAAGAATACTGGAGTGGGTAGTCATTCCTTTCTCCAGTGGTTTTTTTCCCAATCCAGAGATCCAACCTCAGTCTCTTACATTGAAGGCAGATTCTCTACTGCCTGAGCTGCCAGGGAAGCCTGCTACTGCTGCTGCTAAGTTGCTTCAGTCATGTCCAACTCTGTGTGACCCCATAGACGGCAGCCTACCAGGCTCCTCCGCCCATGGGATTTTCCAGGCAAGAGTACTGGAGTGGGGTGCCATCGCCTTCTCCAGGGAAACCTAAGCCTCCCTAATCCATTCCAAAAGGCTCTGCTGCAAGGAGGTTTATGGCTACCTCTAAACAGAGAGGAGGATGGCTCTGGGTGTGGCCATTACATGGGAGGCAGGTCAGCAGCTTGAGACTACTCTGAAGGTGCAAATGAGCAATGAGCTCCTCAAGGGCTAAACAGCCTGAGAGGAGACCCTCTGTGTTCTTCTACAAAGCTTGGGTAAATCCTCCTTTGTACAGCTTCTAGAGGCTGTTATTATTTCTAGCGATGAGAACAAGAGCAAAACTAGCAGGCTTAGTAATTGTGGATACTGCTGAACACTCCACAGACCATAGATCAAACAGGTCCCTGTTTAACCTCATCAAATTAGGCAGACTAGATGTAAACACAAGGACAGTGCTTCTCATAGGAAGTAACTCTGGAGATTTTAGTCATTCCAGAAGAGAAAGTTACTATTAGGTTGGGGCAAAAGTAATCAGCAGTTTTGCATTGTTGAAACTTGTCATTTGATATTGCAATATATTCTTAAACAAATGTGGTTGTGTTATATATCATTTTAATGTGCACTTCTCGTTTTATGTGCTTTTTTTTGCTAATGACTTATTACTTGCTGTTGATTTTATATTTATTTTCTTATAAAAATAATGGTAGACAAAAAGGAAATTAGAGTGGTTTTTTAATTCAAGTTCAAACAGCAGAGACAAGTTGCAACATCAACAATCCATTTGGCCCAGGAACTGTCAATGAATGTACAGTGCAGTGGTAATTCAAGAAGTTTTGCAAAGGAGACAAGAGTCTTGAAGATAAGGAGCATAGTGGCCAGCCATCGGAAGCTGACAATGATCAACCAAGAGGATCATCTCATGGAAGCTAATCTTCTTAAAACTACATGAGAAGTTGCCAAAGAACTCAATGCTGACCATTCTGCATTCATTCAACATTCAAAGCTAATGGTAAAGGTGGAAAAGTTCAATAAGTGGTACCTCATGAGCATACTGCAAATCAAAAAAATCATCATTTCGAAGTATCCTCTCTTATTCTATGCAACAATGAACCATTTCTCCATCAGACTGTGACATGCAACAAAACGTGGATTTTATATGACAGCCAGCAATGACCGGCTCAGTGGTTGGGCCAAGAAGCTCCAAAGCTCTTCCCAAAGCCAAACTTGTACCCAGAAAAGGTCATGGTCACTGTTTGGTGGTCTGCTGCCCATCTGATCCACTACAGCTTTCTGAATCCTGGCGAAACCATTACATCTGAGAAGTATGCTCAGCAAATCAGTGAGATAACTACAATGCCTGCAGCCAGCATTGGTCAACAGAAAGGGCCAAATTCTTTTCCACAACCATGCCTGACTGCTTGTAGCACAACCAACACTTCAAAAGTTGAATGAACTGGGCTATGAAGTTTTGCCTCATCCATCCTCTTCACCTGACCTCTTGCCAACCGACTACCACTTCTTCCAGCATCTTGACAATGTTTTGCAGGGAAAATGCTTCCATAACCAGGAGGCAGAAAATGCTTTCCAGAGTTCATTGAATTCTGAAGCATGCATTTTGACCCTACAGGAATAAACATTTCTCATTGGAAAAATGTGTTGATTGTAATGGTTTAATAAAGATGTGCTTGAGCCTACTTATAATAATTTAAAATTCATAGTCTGAAACCACAGTCACTTTTGTACCAACATAATAACAGGACTTATTAATAAATTTTTATTTTTTTAGCAAATTTTTTAGGAATTTAAGACCATCATCATCTTTACTTTTAACTTTGGGCTTCCCTGGTGGCTCAGTCTGCAATGCAGGCAGATTTCAATTCCTGGGTCTGGTGGATCCCCAGGAGAGAAAAATGGCAACCCACTCCAGTATTCTTGCCTGGAAAACCCCATGGTCAGTGGAACCTGGCAGGCTATGGTCCATGGGGTCACAAATGTTGGACATAACTTATGACTGAACCACCACCATAAACAGGACACTTAGAATAATTCCTCTCCTCTAATTTAATAGGTGGGACTTGGCAGTCGGATGAGTGCAGGAAAAAGTGCTGACAAGAATAACTATTTAAAAGGAGGATTTCCTCAAGAAAGATTGACTCAAGGACAGCAGTATAACTGCTTTCATGAGCAAAGGGAGTAGCACAAGGGAATTTCACAAAGAACATGCAATGTGGTGGGAGAAATAATGCCAATAGCCTTAATAAAGCTATAAATATTTTTCTCATACTCTTGTAAGTCCAGAAGCTACTTTCTATTTTTATACTTTTTTCCCTTTTTGACTGACAATTGACAAAAAAAGGACAGCAAGGTAAAAGCTGACCACTTCACTATTAAATTGTTTAACTACACTTCCCAAAGCCCAGGTTAGATGGAAAAAATACCTATGCAGACAGCCTCTGACTTACAATGGTTTGACTTACAAATTTTTCAGCTTTATGATGGTGTGAAAGAAGTACACATTCAGTAGACATGTGCTTCAAATTTGGCATTTTTATCTTTTCCCAAGCTAGCAATACACAGTATGGTACTCTCTCCTGATGCTGGGGAGTGGCAGTTCCCACTCAGCCACGTGATCCCAATCAATACACTTACAACCATACTGTACCTCTACAACATTACTGGTTTTAACTTTCAGTCCAGTATGAAATAAATTACATGAAGTATTCAAAATTTATTATAAAATAGGCTTTGTGTTAGATGATCTTGAACAACCATAGGCTAATGAAAGTGTTCCAAGCATGTTTAAGGAAGGCTAGGCTAGTCTATGATATCCAGGTTAGGTGTATTAAATGCATTTTCAACTTAAGATATTTTCAGTTTATAATGAGTTTATCAGGACGTAATCCCATTGTAAAACAAGGATGAACTGTACAGTCAGTTTCTCTCTACGGTCATCTGTTCCTTCCATTCTGTTAATATAGAAGTTCAATAAGAAGAAAATAGGTCTGGTCAAATGCCTTCTCTTATGCTGCTGCTGCTGCTAAGTCACTTCAATCCTGTCCGACTCTGTGCAACCTCATAGACGGCAGCCCACCAGGCTCCTCCATCCCTGGGCAAGAACTCCAGGCAAGAACGCTGGAGTGGGTTGCCATTTCCTTCTCCAGTGCATGAAAGTGAAGTCGCTCAGTCATGTCAGACTCATAGCGACCCCATGGACTGCAGCCCACCAGGCTCCTCCATCCATGGGATTTTCCAGGCAAGAGTACTGGAGTGGGTGCCATTGCCTTCTCCAGCCTTCTCTTATGACATAACCAAAGTGGTGTCAACTGGTGCTATTTCTCAGTGGGACTATGAGGCAGTACATCTAAGTGACCACAAATCTTTTGATAAGATGGTTATTCAGAGGCTGATTCAAAATCTTGAATTCAACCCTTGCATCCTCTCTCTCTATTCTTACCTTTTTTTAGAAAATGTTTGACAAAGAGGAGAAAGCTCTGCAAGATGTTTCAGGTTTTCAAGTACCTGTTTATAGTGTGCTAAATGGTGCCTCCACCTACCCCACAAAATAAACAATATGTTCATACCCTAATCTCTAGAACTTTGAAAATCATCTGACAAAAAAGAGAGTTATCACCTTATGTGGCAAAAAATAAAAATAAAAATTGTACGTAAGTAACAGACGTTGAAAGTAGGACCTTTCTGGATTATCCAGATGGGTCCTAAATGCAGTCATAGGCAAACCAAGAAGAGGGCAACAGAGGATGAGATGGCTGGATGGCATCAACAACTCAATGGACATGAGTTAAAGCATAGGATAAGGAAACCTGGCATGCTGCAGTCCATGGGGTCACAAAGAGCCAGACACAACTTAGTGACTGAATAACAACAACAAGTACACTTATAAAACAGAGGCAGAAGGAGTATAGGAACAGATCCACAAAGGAGAGACCCATGGGGAGGTGAAGGCAATATGAGAGCAGAGACAGGGATGGGGGTGATGCAGCTCCCAGCCAAAGAATGTCCAGGCATGCTAGCAGCCACCAGAAACAGAAGAGGTAAGGAATGAAGCCTCTGCAGCCTCAGGAGGGAGCCTGGCCCTGCTGGAGGACTTCTGGCCTCCAGAACCACGAGGAAATAAATTTACATTGTTTTAAACCATTGTGTCTGTGGTAATTTGTCACAGCAGTCACAGGAAATTAACACCAATTCACGTCCAATAACGTTGTATTCTTTGGAAAAGCTCATGATGAAAGATTAGGCATACGCTGTATGTTTCTACTAGACAACCAAGACCTCCTACCATAACCAGTAGAATCAGAAGTAAAACAAACCCAAAGCCAACAGACGAGCATGAGCCGTGGCTGTACTTCTCAAGAATCTGAACTGAGACAGATATACTATTGTAAGACCATATTGACCATCACGGCTGTAATGTCACATCGATC
>SJYW01056063.1:71517-107766 GCA_006410735.1 Raphicerus campestris | reverse complement strand
TCCACAGTTTATTGTGATCCACACAGTCAAAGGCTTTGGCATAGTCAAGAAAGCAGAAATAGATGTTTTTTTTCTGGAACTCTCTTGCTTTTTCCATGATCTAGCGGATGTTGGCAATTTAATCTCTGGTTCCTCTGCCTTTTCTAAAACCAGCTTGAACATCAGGGAGTTCATGGTTCACGTATTGCTGAAGCTTGGCTTGGAGAATTTTGAGCATTATTTTACTAGCATGTGAGATGAGTGCAATTGTGCGGTAGTTTGAGCATTCTTTGGCATTGCCTTTCTTTGGGATAGGAATGAAAAGTGACCTTTTCCAGTCCTGTGGCCACTGCTGAGTTTTCCAAATGTGCTGGCATATTGAGTGCAGCACTTTCACAGCATCATCTTTCAGGATTTGAAACAGCTCCACTGGAATTCCATCACCTCCACTAGCTTTATTCGTAGTGATGCTTTCTAAGGCCCCCTTAACTTCAGATTCCGGGATGTCTGGCTCTAGATGAGTGATCACACCATCGTGATTATATGGGCCTTGAAGATCTTTTTTGTACAGTTCTTCCGTGTATTTTTGCCACTTCTTCTTAATATCTTCTGCCTCTGTTAGGTCCATACCATTTCTTTCCTTTATCGAGCCCATCTTTGCATAAAATGTTTCATTGGTATCTCTAATTTTCTTGACGAGATCTCTAGTCTTTCTCATTCTGTTGTTTTCCTCTATTTCTTTGCATTGATCACTGAAGAAGGCTTTCTTCTCTCTTCTTGCTATTCTTGGGAACTCTGCATTCAGATACTTATATCTTTCCTTTTCTCCTTTGTTTTTTGCTTCTCTTCTTTTCATAGCTATTTGTAAGGCCTCCCCAGACAGCCGTTTTGCTTTTTTTACATTTCTTTTCCATGGTGATGGTCTTGATCCCTGTCTCTTGTACAGTGTCACGAACCTCATTCATCAGGCACTCTATCTATCAGATCTAGGCCCTTAAATCTATTTCTCACTTCCACTGTATAATCCTAAGGGATTTGATTTAGGTCATACCTGAATGGTCTAGCCGTTTTCCCTACTTTCTTCAGTTTGAGTCTGAATTTGGTAATAAGGAGTTCATGATCTGAGCCATAGTCAACTCCTGGTCTTGCTTTTGTTGACTGTATAGAGCTTCTCCATCTTTGGCTGCAAAGAATATAATCAGTCTGATTTCGATGTTGACCATCTGGTGGAGTCCATCTGTAGAGTCTTCTCTTGTGTTGTTGGAAGAGGGTGTTTGCTATGACCAGTGGGTTCTCTTGGCAAAACTCTCTTAGTCTTTGCCCTGCTTCATTCTGTACTCCAAGGCCAAATTTGCCTGTTACTCCAGGTGTTTCTTGACTTCCTACTTTTGCATTCCAGTCCCCTATAATGAAAAAGACATTTATTTTGGGTGTTAATTCTAAAAGGTCTTGTAGGTCTTCATAGAACCGTTCAACTTCAGCTTCTTCAGCATTACTGGTTGGGGCATAGACTTGGATAACTGTGATATTGAATGGTTTGCCTTGGAGATGAACAGAGCTTATTCTGTCATTTTTGAGATTGTATCCAAGTACTGCATTTCACACTCTTTTGTTGACCATGATGCTTACTCCATTTCTTCTGAGGAATTCCTGCCCACAGTAGTAGATATAATGGTCATCTGAGTCAAATTCACCCATTCCAGTCCTGTCTGACTTTGAGCGACCCCATGGACTGCAGCCTACCAGCTCCTCCGTCCATGGGATTTTCCAGGCAAGAGTACTGGAGCGGGGTGCCATTGTCTTCTCCAGTGATGTGTGAATGTAGGGATACATATTTTATTGGCCGCCCGTTAGCTGTATTTGTTTCCTAGGCCTTTCAGAGCAAAGTACCACACGTTGGATGGCCTGCATTGTAGACATTTATTATCTCACGTGTCCACGGGCGAGGAGTCTGAAAGCAAGGCGTCCGCAAGGTTGGTTCCTTCTGAGCAATATGAGCGCCTGTGGTTCTTGAATCTTGATCATTTATTTAAATGTCTGTTCTCTTCAGTAATTAGCATATTTACTGAAGATAGTTGTCTTAGAGTTTTAGCATTATAGTAAATACAGTATTTAGATGCCAGGATATAAAATGATTAATAACATTGAAAATGTTGGTGCATTTCATTTAAAAAATTGATCTCTTTGGTCAGTGTATACATTTTCAATAGAATAATTTTTCATAGGAAGGTGCCTTCTACATAATGGATGGGCAGCTAAGAATTTTATATTCAGACAAGCTGGTTTAAATTAATTACATATAAAATTTCTTTTTAATCTTTTGTTGCAGTGAATCTAAAGAGACAGTTACAGATTTAAAGCAAAATGGCATCTGATTAAATTATCAAACTGATTTGTTAGGATTCAAATCATTCTGCTGAAATAAACATGGCTTTCTTCATTTCTATATTGAAAATGCAGTTGTGACCTATAGGAATTAAAACAATGTTTTAGCATTCTCCTTTGACTTTGAATGTTTTAATTTTGAATTCTTCTGTTTAGAATGTCAATATTAGTTGAAATATTATTTAACCTGATTTCTTAAGTTTTATTATTCCAGTTTGATTCTTTGAGAAATATACTTCCTCCCGCCAAAATAAATGTATATTTGTTAAGCAGATAGGAATTTTTTGAATTGTCTTACCATTAGAAAAGGCCCTCAGTTTTTAAATTCATTTAATGCCTTTCAACGTTTTCCTAATGTGGATGTTCGTGGAGGAAGTTAAAGTTGGTTGCTAAAAGCAGCTCTTCCCTCTCCCTGCCTTCTTCTTATTTAGTTGGTTACTGGCCACTCCTCGTGGCATGCAGGGTGTTTCCTCCTGCCACACTGGAAGCGCAGTCTTTACTGTTGAACCGCTAGGGAGGTCTCCTTAGTCCCCTTTTACCTTTTATTCTGAAATATTTTACACTTTCAGAAGAGTTACAAAAATAGTACTTATCACCCAGTTTCTCTTAGTGGAAGCATCTTGCTGCGCTGTGCTTAGTTGCTCAGGCGTGTCCGACTCCATGTGACCCCGTGGACTGCAGCCCGCCAGGCTCCTCTGTCCATGGGGATTCTGCAGGCAGGAATTCCAGAGTGGGCTGCCATGCCCTCCTCCAGGAAACACTTAATATAACCCTACACCGTATAGTTTCCAAAACTAAGAAATGAACATTGATATAGTACTGTTGACTAAGTTACTGATGTTTTGCAGGTTTCGCCAGCTTTTCTCTGATTCCTTTTGTGTTCCGGGGCCCAGCCTCAGAACTCAGATTGCATTTTATCACCTTGTCTCGCTCGTCTTCCCTAGAGTGTCACAGATGATTCTTCAGTCTTCCCTTGTCTTTCGTGACCTTGAGACTTGGGAAGAGTACTGATCATTAATGTAGACTGTCTCTCAGTTTGTCTTCTTTTGGCCTGCAGAATTCCATGACTATGGGGTCCCAAAGAGTCAGACACGACTGAGCAGCTTTCACTTTAGGCTTTCCTAGATCAATTGCGGTTTTGCACTCTCGGGAAAGAGACTGAAGAGGTCAGGTCAGTGTATCCTACAAGTGGTAGTGTTGTCTTATCCCTGGTAAGGATAATTTTTACTTATTTCCTTACCATTTAATTTTTAAATTCAGGTGAGAGTCACGTGACATGAAATTGACTGTCTTGAAGTGACAACGTTGTGTAACCCAGCACCTCTAGTTGTGAAGCATTTTCATCACCCCAGAGGAAACCCACGCCCGTCAATCAGCTGCTCCCAGCCCCCACGCCCAGTCTGCCTCTGTGGTTTACTGATTGTGGATATTTCACACAAATGGAATCATGCAGTGAGTGTGCTTTGGCTTCCGGCTTCTTTCGCCCAGTGTGGTGTTTCCAAGGCTCCTGTTTGCAGCGTTTATCGGGCGCTTCCTTTCTTTCTGTGGCTGGACAGCGCTTCATTGTGTGTGTGCACCACAGTTTCTTTATCCGTTCTTCGGCTGATGGGCATCTGGGCTCTTTCTCTTTTCTGGCTCTTGTGAACACTGCTGCTGTGAATAAACGTGCATGTATAGGTAGTTATTGAATTGTTGGATCATATGGTCATTGTAGCAAGCTTTCTGGTTCAAGTATTCTTTAATTTTACTGATTTTCATTTGATTGATTTTTATATTCTTATACAACAATAAGGTACCACAAAATTCAGAGTAAAAATATTCTTTGTCGATTTTATGTGTCAGAGTGAGTTATGTTTTAAAATCTGGAAGTATTTGTCATTCTGATTAAGCTGGTTTTTTTTTTTCTGGATTTGATTGTTGACAGACTTTTACCTGTTTTTCCCATTTATAATGATAAGATACAGTGCTAGAGTCCTAGAGTTTTGTTGTATTTTATGTGTTATCAGGTGATGTTGTATTGCTCTGTCCTTATTTTGGATAATTTATCGTGCACTATACAGGAAATGTCCTAGTTTAAGGAAATGCCTACAACAAATGGCCTGTACTACAGTGTATGTGGGGCTTCTCTGGTGGCTCAGACAATAAAGAATCTGTCTGCAATGTGGGAGACCCAGGTTCAATCTCTGGGTTAGGGACGATCCTGTGGGAGAAGGAAAGGGCAACCCACTCTAGTATTCTTGCCTGGGGAATCCCGTGGACAGAAGAGCCCAGTGGGCTACAGTCCATAGGGTCACAAAGAGTTGGACATGACTGAGCAACTATCTCTGACATGCTGTATGGAAGCCTTTTATACTTTTAAGTATATTTTTTATTTCACATTTGAGACTTTTATATAGTTTTGAACCTTCTTTTGTAATGATTTGTTTTCACAAGATGAGTTCAGTTCAGTTCAGTTGCTCAGTCGTGTCCGATTCTGCAACCCCATGAATCGCAGCACGCCAGGCCTCCCTGTCCATCACCAACTCCCGGAGTTCACTCAGGCTCACGTTCATTGAGTCAGTGATGCCATCCAGCCATCTCATCCTCAGTTGTCTCCTTCTCCTCCTGCCCCCAATCCCTCCCAGTATCAGAGTCTTTTCAAATGAGTCAACTCTTCGCATGAGGTGACCAAAGTACTGGAGTTTCAGCTTTAGCATCATTCCTTCCAAAGAAATCCCAGGGTTGATCTCTTTCAGAATGGACTGGTTGGATCTCCTTGCAGTCCAAGGGACTCTCAAGAGTCTTCTCCAGCACCACAGTTCAAACTGTGCATCAATTCTTCGGCACTCAGCCTTCTTCACAGTCTAGCTCTCACATCCATACATGACCACAGGAAAAACCATAGCCTTGACTAGACGGACCTTAGTTGGCAAAGTAATGTCTCTGCTTTTGAATATACTATCTAGATTGGTCATAACTTTTCTTCCAAGGAGTAAGTGTCTTCTAATTTCATGGCTGCAGTCACCATCTGCAGTGATTTTGGAGCTCCAAAAAGTAAAGTCTGACACTGTTTCCACTGTTTCCCCATCTATTTCCCGTGAAGTGATGGGACCAGATGCCATGATCTTCGTTTTCTGAATGTTTTCACAAGATAGATAAATGTAATGTCTTGATTTTTTTAAATTGCTTTATACTTTTCCATATAGATAGAGAAAGGAGGAACGGTAACTCTACTAAAAAGTTAATAAGATGATGAATGAGAAAGGAAAGTCCTATACTTAAGAATAGAAGAGATCTATAAAGGATGGTCTTTAGTCCAGTTTTCCTTAATCTTGAGTAGCTGGGAAACCTGTATGTAGTCCCTCAATGTATTTCCCCCAAAGAGGAGTATGACTTAGTTCTTCCGTGGCTTAAAATAAAATCCGTGGTCCTAGGTTGTCTTGTTCCAAAAACCCCGTTCTTTTATGCCAAGCTCATTGCCCCAGGAGATCTTTCAGAAGCTCTGCAGACCTGAGGCTTTCAGAGTGAGTCAGAGTCGCTGTGAGCTTCTGGCGTGGGTGTGAGTTCAGCTCAGGCATTTTCAGTCTTCTTGGGCTCTAAGCTGTAGGATAAAGCTCAGGGCCTACTCTCAGTATAACAGTAGACATCTCATGTTCACGCTGATCCTGTAGCCCAGTCGTCTTTATTGTAGTGGTGAGGAAAATGTGGAATTTTTATGGAAAATGAGTAAATTAATGGGCAAAGCATTTGAGAACAGCTTGAAGCTACAGATGAACTATGGACATAGGTTCGTGACATTGTACAGGAGACAGGGATCAAGACCATCCCCATGGAAAAGAAATGCAAAAAAGCAAAATGGCTGTCTGGGGAGGCCTTACAAATAGCTATGAAAAGAAGCAAAGGGAAAACAAAGGAGAAAAGGAAAGATATAAGCATCTGAATGCAGAGTTCCCAAGAATAGCAAGAAGAGATAAAAAAGCCTTCTTCAGTGATCAATGCAAAGAAATAGAGGAAAAGAACAGAATGGGAAAGACTAGAGATCTCTTCAAGGAAATTAGAGATACCAAGGGAACATTTCATGCAAAGAGGGGCTCGATAAAGGACAGAAATGGTATGGACCTAACAGAGGCAGAAGATATTAAGAAGAGGTGGCAAGAACACACAGAACTGTACAAAAAAGATCTTCATGACTCAGATAATCATGATGGTGTGATCACTCGCCTAGAGCACGACATGTTGGAATGCGAAGTCAAGTGGGCCTTAGGAAGCATCACTGCGAACAAAGCTAGTGGAGGTGATGGGATTAGTGGAGGAGATAGATGAGTCTGAGTGACTCCGGGAGTTGGTGATGGACAGGGAGGCCTGGCATGCTGCTATTCATGGGGTTGCAGAGAGTCGGGCACGACTGAGTGACTGACTGGACTGAACTGAAGCTACGGAAACTTGCTGTTTCTGTTAGCAGTTCTCAAAAATCAAACGGTGCTCTGAGGGCCTCTACTTCCAGGTGATATGTCAGTGGGAGAGAGAGAGCTCCAGAGAGGAGACCGTTCACCCTAGAGTAATGTCACTCCATTTCCAGTGTAGACTCGGGGAGCAGATTCAAACAAAAAACTCCTGTTCCTTGCAGTCAGGCTTCTTCTCCCCTCTCCTTTATGTCTAGCTCCTCGGTTAGTTAATTGTCTAATGGTTTGCAGTGTCACTTGGCTGTGAAGCTTCCTCAGACTATTGCTGAGGTTTGGGCAGCTGGGTTGATGACAGGTAAACTCAGGGCTGCACATTTGGGAACTGGAGTGTCTATAGTCCGTGATGCTTGCTGATAACGAGGCGTGTATATTTGTGAACAGTTTTTTCTTCTTCGGGAAACTCATTCTTGCTTTTTAAGAATTTGAAATATGCTACATTTTTGAGGGTTCAATTTTTAAATAAAAACATTTGTAAATTATAGAGAGGTAAAGAAATTCAAATGATATTTACGCACTCTTTAGACGTAGCATGGTTAATGCATAGTCAGTAACACGGTATTGTGTGCTTGAAAGTTGCAAAGGGTGCACATCTAAGAAGTTCTCAGCACAAGAAAACAGTTGGTAACTGTGTGCTAATGGATGTTAGCTGGAATAATTGTGGCCATTTTGGTGTATATAATAATATCACTGTGTATAAAATAAGCTACAAGGATACACTGTACAGCATAGGGAATAGAGCCAGCATTTTATAACTGTACATGGCGTATAACCTTTAAAAATTGTAAGTTACTGGGATTAGGTGGTCTAGGGGTTAAGATTTCACCTTCTAATGCAGGATTCAGTCCCTGGTCTTGGAGCTAAGATCCTGTATGCCTCGTGGTCGAAAAAGCGAGAACATAAAAACAGAAGCAATATTGTAATAAATGCAGTACATAAAAATACTAAAAAAGTAAGTTACTGTGTTTTACATCTGAAACTTGTGTGATATTGTCAACTGTACCTCAATAAAAAATAATAATGGAAAAATATAAATATTGATCCATATGGTACACCTAGGGGAAACCAATAGGCCATTAAGTGAAGTGTGAAGTGAAAGTCACTGTTTTGTGTCTGACTCTTTGCGACCCAATGGACTGTATCCATGGAATTCTTCAAGCCAGAATACTGGAGTGGGTAACCTTTCCCTTCTCCTGGAGATCTTCTGAACCCAGGGATCGAACCCAGGTTTCCCACATGGCAGGTGGATTCTTTATCAGCTGAGTCACAAGGGACGCCCCAGAATACTGGAGTGGGTTGCCTATCCCTTCTCCAGTAGATCTTCCCGACCCAGGAATGGAACTGGGGTCACCTGCATTGCAGGCAGATTCTACCTAAACCAAATCCCTTCCGAATATACAGTGGAAGTGACAAATAGGTTCAAGGGAGCACATCTGATAGAGTGCCTGAAGAACTATGGATGGAGGTTTGTGACATTGTATAGGAGGTGGTGATCAGAACCATCCCCAAGAAAAAGAAATGCAAAAAGGCAAAGTGGCTGTGTGAGGAGGCCTTACAAATAGCTGAGAAAATAAGTGAAAGGCAAAGGAGAAAAGAAAGATGTGCCCATCTGAATGCAGAGTCCAAAGAATAGCAAGGAGAGATAAGAAAGCCTTCCTAAATGAACAATGCAAAGAAATAGAGGAAAACAGTAGAATGGGAAAGACTAGATTTTCTTCAAGAAAATTTTCTTGAAGAGAATAGGAGATACCAAGGGACCATTTCATGCAAAGATGGGCTCAATAAAGGACAGAAATGGTATGGACCTAACAGAAGCAGAAGCTTTTAAGATGATGTGGCAAGAATACACAGAAGGACTGTACAAAGAAGATCTTTATGACCCAGATAATCACGATGGTGTGATCACTCACCTAGAGACAGACATCCTGGAATGTGAAGTCAAGTGAGCCTTAGGAAGCATCCCTACGAACAAAGCTAGTGGAGGTGATGGAATTCCAGTGGAGCTGTTTCAAACCCTGAAAGATGATGCTGTGAAAGTGGTGCACTCAGTATGCCAGCAAATTTGGAAAACTCAGCAGTGGCCACAGGACTGGAAAAAGTCAGTTTTCATTCCAATCCCAAAGAAAGGCAATGCCAAAGAATGCTCAGACTACTGCACAATTGCACTCATCTCACACGCCAGCCAAGTAATGCTCAGTATTCTCCAAGCCAGGTTTCCACAGTATGTGAACCATGAACTTCTAGATGTTCAAGGCAGATTTGAATAGGCGGAGGAACCAGAGATCAAATTGCCAACATCCACTGGATTATAGGAAAAGCAAGAGAGTTCCAGAAAAACATCTACTTCTGCTTCATTGACTATGCCAAAACCTTTGTGTAGATCACAATAAACTGGAAAATTCTTCAAGATATGGGAATACTAGACCACCTGACCTGCCTCCTGTGAAACCTGTATGCAGGTCAAGAAGCAACAGTTAGAACTGGACATAGAACAGCATACTGGTTCCAAATTGGGAAAGGAGTATGTCACAGCTAGCTAAGAGGGTAGGGTGCTGTCCAGAGATAGGTGCAGGTTTGGAGATACAAAGTTATGGATATTTGAGTTCAGAAGTACTTGGGGATGTTACATTCATTTTCTTTGGCTGCAGTAACCAAGTACCTAAACTAGGTGGCTTGAAACCCGTTTATTAACTCAGTTCTAGAGGATGGAATTCCAAACTCAGCGAGTTAACAGGGCATTGTTCTCTCTAGGAACCTGAGAAGAGTGTTCTAGGGGAGAATTATTTTCAGCCTTTACCAGCTTCTGGCTTTTGCCCTCAGTCCCTGATGCTCCTTGGCTGGCATCCTTCCTGTCCATGTCTCCATGTGGTCTCCCCCTCTGAGGGTCTCTCCCTGTCCAGATACCCTCCTTCTATAAAGATACAAGTCATGTTGGATTAGGGCCACTCTCATCATCTTAGTTTAACTTGATTATCTCTGTAAACACCGTATTTCCAAATAAAGTCACATTCTGTGCCACTATGGTAGAATTTTACCAGAAATTAATAGGATTTGATGAATTGAATGGTAGGAAGTCATGGAGGAAAAAACAAAGGTAAATCTCGAGGTTTTGTGCTTAAGTGGGTAAATTCTGATGCCATTGGAAAGAGCAGGGTGAAACGAGAGGGACAGTATCTCGAGCTTTTATGCTTAAGTGGGTAAATTCTCATGCCATTGGAAAGAACAGGGTGAAAAGAGAGGGACAGTATCTCGAGCTTTTATGCTTAACTGAGTAAATTCTCATGCCATTGGAAAGAACAGGGTGAAAAGAGAGGGACAGTTTGCAAACAGGAGCAGGAAGGGAAGTGAATTTGTTGTGAGCCTGTTGAATTTTGCATTTAGGTTACATCTGATCAGAAATCAGGGAAGAGGTGTGGACTGAGATAATAGCTTTGCTACAAGAATATCTGATTCTGTGAGAGCAAGAAGCTAGAGAGAGGAGAGCTAGGTCTGAGAAGGAAGGTGAAGAGAGAGAGTTGCTTTGTTGAAATGGATGCCTTCATCCATTGTAGAAAACAGAAGTCTCATGAGAAGATCTGTCTATACTCTAAATGTCAAGTCTAGATAGTGGATTGAGTAGCCGACGTGGTCGCTGCATGAACAGAAGTAGAGTTACCAGTTCCTGACAGCTGCGAATCAGCCTCTGGGCATCTTGCTAAATTCTCAAATATAATTACACAGTAGACTTCCTTTAACAAATTCTGTGTTCCCAGCTATAATTATAACTGCTTTTCCTGCCTATAGCCTGCTCTTTGTCTTACTACTCTCCTCCTCATCTCCCCCTGCTGGTTAGAATCACCCTCTAGTCCTTTGGGATCTGAGCAAAGAGGAAGCTTTGACTGCAGTTTTCTTTGCTAAGCATAGACTTAACCAGTGCACACCAACTTTCGTCTTCCCACTCTAGGCTAAAATACATTTCCAGTTATAGGAATAATGTTTTAAAGCACAAGCTAGCAATCTTATCTATTAAAGTAATTTTTATTTTCAAAGAATATGAAGAAGAAAATGACCACTACAACTTATCCAGTGTTCCATGTAACAGTTAAGACTCTTAAATTAAATCTTGTTCATGGCTAAGCTTTAGACCAAGGGTTGTTGTTGTTTAATAAATTGAGGTTTGTAACAAAAAACGAAGTCATACAAATCCTACCGTTATAATCCTGCAATAGTTTCCAGGACTCATCATGACAGTAATTTGTAAAATCAAGAATATGAGTGAGATTTCCTGTTTTCTCATCTATTTTTATCACCCAAATATCCATTGTGTAAGTAAATCACTTTAAAGTATGATTCATTGTCCTTTACAAATATAATGCAGTTTTGGGGTGATAAACCTCAAGGATGTATTTCTGTGTCATTTAGACTGTATTCTAAGTCATTTTCATGTCTTTCCTGAGAAATAACTAAAATGTATAGATTCCTAAATGTGCAGAAGAAATATGTTTGAACTTCTAGCTTGCAGTGGAAGTGGTCCAGAAGGAATTATGGATGTGTATCAGTCACACATTGTATATGACTTGCTCACCACTAACTTACTCACTAAAAATACTTGAGTATTTGTTACGTGTCAGCCACTCTGTTAGTCGCCAGTTTGCTGGGGTTTTAGTATGAAAACCTAGATGGTAAAAACACGCTTATGACGGTTGAGATGTATGTGGGAATGACCAACAGTGTGCTCAGTTGCCTGTTACAGTCTGTGTCTTCTGAGTAGCTTTCAGCATTAGAAAGGAGGACTTCTCTTATACAATAATTGGTTGACATTTTTTGATCTCATTGTAAGACTGTCGTATTTAATGAACAAACAAGGAGAATAAGTTTTGATAAATAGGGCATCTCCTGGAAACTTTTACAAATAAGCTTGAAGCCTCTTAGAGTGAAATTGACAGGTGTTCCTTTTGTGGAAGAGTATGTGAATAGGGTTATGTTTTCAAGGTGGTTGGTCCTCATCCTGTCACAGGACCAGTAGTCTTGAAAAGCAGCGCTTCGGAAGTCACTGTTTTGAGAGATGCCTCCCTCCAGAGTAACCTTATGCTCACGTGGGGCGGCTTCTCGAGGAACGAGACTGGTTTGCAGGGGCAGAGTACTCTGCTGGCCTGGTTGCTTCGGTTTCCAAGGACTGCTTACCCCTTGGCGTCAAATGTGCTGTGGTGTTAGCTACTTCAAAACAGATGACTCAAGACTCTTTATTTGGAAAACCTTAAATGTGCATCGTGATGCATTACTTGTGATAAAAAATGAGCTTACAATTATATGAAACCAAACACTACAGTTGCTGACAGATGTCATTAACAGCCTGCTCACACACGGGTCCTTCAAACAGGGACGGCTTGGCATCTGATCCGGTGAGTTAAGGTCAGTAACTTAAGACGAGCTACTGTTGGCCACTACATTCATTGTTTTGTTTTTTTGATTTTATATTTGACCTTGGTGTTTGAAATAGTTTAAAAAGTTTTCTTCTGAATTACAATTGATAAATGTAGAAGGAATGAGAGAAAAAGTAAATCACCATGGTAAATACCACAGTAGTAGTTGTTACAGGCAAGATTCATTCATGGATACCAAAAACAGGGGGAAAGTTTGAGCAGAAACAGAAGATTTACATAGTCTAAATGTATGTCTCCAAGATGTTTAATACTTACAAAGACAAAAATGGTAACTTTACAGAGGAGAAAACTGGCAATGTTGAACCAGTATTTTATGGTTTTTATAACTGTACTGCAGTTAACATGTGGTTTAACATGAGGGGAACCGAGGTGAACAGTATATGGAAACTCTACTATATTTGCAACTTTTCTATAAGCATAAAATTATTTCAAAGACGTTTTTAAAAGCCCATTCTTCTGCAACTCTGATAGCGTGCTATCAAACTTACCCTGTGAAACCATTAAAAAAAAAAAGCTCCTTTATTGTAAGGAAGTGTTTTTGGTTTTAGAAATAATTTTCTTGGGTGAAGTTCTGGGTAGACGTCTGTTAGAACATGTTTTGCTCAGTACCTTGTTGCTGACTGCCATTTGGTATGTTTCTCCTGCTCATCGTTTAATAACAATTAAAATGATGCAAGTTGTGCAGGCCATGCAGAGCTGTCGGGCAGTCCCTGCTGGAGTGGGCTGGTGGGCTAGTGTACAGAGCTGTCGGGCAGTCCCTGCTGGAGTGGGCTGGTGGGCTGGTGTACGGAAGACTCTGAGGACCAGAAGCAGCTGAAACCTAAAAGTGGCGTTGAAAGGAGACAGATAGGGCGTCTGGGCTGTGTGCCGTCGTGACCTTACTCACACGCACAAACACGGGGCCGTGCTTCCGGGATGTGACATGCAGGCTGTGCCGTGTCCCAAACATTGTCCTTTTTGTACAAACTGTTTTAAATGGGTTTCAACTATGAGAGAAGAAATATCTGGGAAGTGGGCCATGGAATGAACTTTCCGTTGTAATTTGTGAATAATAGATCACTTGTCATCCATTTGAGGTTAGAGTCACATAGTAGACTTGCTCCATAAAATCTGTATGCTCCTGTCTATGTGTGGAAGGCCATTAGTTATGGTTGCACAGAGGAGGAGGAGGTTTACGCCTACCGCTGTAAATACCACTACCAAACTAAACTCTTGAGGCCGGTGGCTCTCTTTCTTTATAGAGAAAGTTCATCTAGGGTGCTGCCTGCTGTGCACATGGGCTGACTGATGAATGAGCACTCAAGACTATAGGAGGTGCCTTTCCAGATTAGACGGACATTTAGATTTACATTTAATTACGCTTAGATTTACGTTCAGCTCTAGAGTTGAACATTGGGAACCCAAGCCATCAAAGTGGCAGTTTTCTGGAGAATTAACTCTTTTTAACAAATCTGCGCCTGCTATAAAGGGCATCTCAAACTTCACATTTGGCAGTTGAATGATCCTATGAATATTTCCGTACCTGGGTTTGTTTCACTGTGTTTAGAAGCAGGTGGATTCTGGTGATGGCGGGGTATGCATAGTCCCCAGAACGTCTCTTAAAAGAGTTGACAGTTGGGTTTTTCCTGAGAAGTTGAGATAAAGGAATAGAGAGAGTGAATGAAGCATTCTCCTGTTCCATTAATTCTTGGCGGTTTTGTTAAAATTATTCTAGCCAGAAAACATTTCCAAAATAGAGTTACTAGTATTATTTGTGAATCTATGTTAAAAAATAGATTTAGTTAGCCTTCTCATAACTCTTTGGAGAAGTAACCATGTGCACTTGACTGGGAAAAGAAGAGAAGGTTAATTTTTTCTGCCTTTAAGTACTACAGAATATCCACAGGAAACGGAAATTGCTTCTTCTCATTTAATGTCTTAACAGTTTTTGTAGCGTCTAAAGGAGCCATTAATAATAGTTGGAAGAAAGTATTTGTAATTTTATTTTGTATGAGGAACATAGGCTTTATATCACGAATATGTGGTTTTAATGTTACATGATACAAGCATTCGTTCTGGTTTAAAACAGGGCAGATTGGAAACTTAACGGGGTTTGGTCCTAGCTCTGCCAGATACCCCCTTTGCTCTTAAACAGGTCAGTTTGTCTTTCTGAACCTTTTTTTTCCCCATCTCTGAAATACTGAAGCTAAGAATAAGAACTTGTGAGGACTGCGTCATCTGAACATGGCGATACATCTGTGATGAACCCAGTGCCGGGGCCGGTTGCTGGCCTGACTCCACTCGACTTGAGGACACCACCTCCCACAACACAGTGCCCACACTGAGTTGGCTCTGCTCTTCTGATGAAAATTGCCTGTGGAAGGGTGCTGTGAGTTGTAGTCTTAAGTGAAAGTCGCTCAGTTGTGTCTGGCTCTTTGCGATGCCATGGACTACACAGTGCATGGGATTCTCTGGGCCAGAATACTGGACTGGGCAGCCTTTCCCTTCTCCAGGGCATCTTCCAACCCAGAGATCGAATCCAGGTCTCCTGCATTGCAGGTGGATTCTTTACCAGCTGAGCCACAAGGGAAGCGCGTTGTAGTGTTGGAAAAACAGAAATCTAAAAAGTATTTAAATGTTAAAATACGGATCACCAAATACCTGTAGTTTTATATCACAAACCTCAAATCTGTGCAAACGAAGTCATTGTGATCTTACTTAATAATTGATACTACCTGATTTTGAACCAGTAAAAAAAAGTAGCGCCACGTCATACTATTTGCAAGCAGTGGATTTGGGGCTATTTCAGATCATTTCTTTTTATTCTTTTTTTTGTGGGGGAGAAGTCATTAGTCTGCATTTGTAATCAGGACTAGCTTCCTGTAAAATTATTTATTTTAACTTTTTATAGATTTTGAAATTTACAATTCTAAATACAGCAATAGTAAGGCACTGCATTTTTTGCAGGAAACAAAAAGCACAATTAACATAAAGTCAGAGCCAGCCACAAATAAAATATTCCAGCAAACTGTGTAAGGAGAAAAAAACACTCTGGAAAGCAGATGCCAAGAAATGCTGCAAAGGTGGCCTTACTTGCTTTGGAAAGCGCAGAAGAGAGAAGGCCTGGTAGTGACGGGGGAGGAGGGAGGAGGGTGGAGAGAATGGGATGTGGAGTGAGGCTCTCGGACTGCCAGCACTGCTGGTGCCGAGCACTGTATGCAGACTCTCACGTCCTGGCCTCCCGGCCACTCTGGGAGCTAGGTCCCCACTGCAGAAGGCGAAGTAGCTGAGACGCAGAGAAAGTAAAGGAAATTTTCCTAAAACACAGCTGCAGAGAATGTGCAGTAATTTTTCCTAAAACCTACAGCCAGGACATAAGCACAGACTTTGGGCTCTGGGAGCCATGCGCTTGCCGCCTCTGTCCTGCATCACTACCATCTGCTCACAGTGTAGACGGTGCTCAGGATGTAGTTTGTGAATAAGTTTTAATGGTATAATGCGATTCTCTTGGACCAAGGGTATTGATTTGGCCCTTTAAAGAAGTAGTCAATGCGTTGATGGGATCTCTGGAATCCTCAAAAATAATAATTCCCTCAAGAATACCTTAGTGCTGGGACCGTAACTGTCTTTCTAGATGGTTTTTTTTAAACCATTCCCTCCATGTATGCATAAAGTTTACTGTTACATATGATTATTTCATTTGCATACTTCTAACTTTTAATAATTGTCAATGTAAGTAAATAAATGAAAGAGGGGCATAGAAATGGTAAAGTGTGAGTGTAGGAGTTTTAGGTGTGAATTATTTATGCGTTTTTGTGTTTTCTGTCAGACTGTCCTGTGCCTGATAGGGGCGATTGTATTTCTTTATGAGAATCTCAGGTAGTAGGGCTTAATACCTAATTGATTGCATTATCCTAGGTATAGGAATAATGAAACTCCAATAATTGTTGTTTCACGAAAAAATTTTATTTAAAAATATTTCCTTTTTGTTTGACAAAAGAGCATTGGATTTTTGCTTTAAAGAGAAAATTATTAATGTTTTGTTTTATTTTTTAGCTGGTACTGTGATGGAATCAAATGACAAATGGTTTTTGATGACTAACGCCTGTTCTTTTTTAAATGAAGAATTCTTCAAAAGGTGTAATGACTAATTTATTTTAATATTAGGTATTATGTTTTCCTTCTTTTTGTCTTCTAATTTTTATAGTGCTCTCTTTTATTGCATTATCCTTCTCAGCCATAGAACTTTAACATTAGCCAAATTCTAAAAGAGGTCTGATTTAAGAGGAAATTTTGGTTGGAAGATTTTGACCAGATCTGAGATTCCCTCTCATAATTAGTTGCCTTAATCAGATGCTGGTTTGCTTTTGGAGGCTTCCTAGGTGGCTCAGGGGTAAAGAATCCACCTGCCAGCGCAGGATCTCTGGATGCAGAAGATCACCTGGAGAAGAAAATGGCAGCCCACTCCAATATTCTTGCCTGGAGAGTCCCACGGACAGAGGAGCCTGCTGGGGTGCAGTCTGTAGAATCGCAAAGAGTCAGGTGTGACTGAGCACTCTACACACACTGAATTCAGACAGCTGATTCTGGGTTATTTTTCTCTTCAATGGATAATGTTACATTATCTGCCTTCTGTGATCTATCTGTGCGTGCTCAGTCGGGTCCAGCTCTTTGCAACCCCATAGACTTTAGCCGGCCAGTCTCCTCTGTCCGTGGGATTTGCCACCTGATTTAATGAGAAAATTCTAACTCTGTAAAGTGCAAAAGTCAGAAGGTATGCTATGAAAGCATAGAATTTGCTGTCATGGTATGCGGTGGGCTCAGCCTTCCTCCTTAGCTCTATACGTGAGTCCCCTGTGTTGTAAACCCCGCCGTGGTCCAGAGGAGGACCAGCTGTGTAACTTGGCTCTCAGCAGAGTGTAGACTTCTCCAGAGGGTAGAACTGGCAGCTGCGGGCATCTTACATGCATCCCCTTTTCTTTGCTTATTGCAGACGTCAGTTCATGGTGTTTGTCCTTCCTTAGCCGTAAGATAGTTCCATAATACTCTCTAATTTAGGGAGCCGTTACTGGCCAACCAGAGTTACCATGTGAGAAAACCTACCTGCTGTTGCTGGAATAGAGAGTTTGGGATGTGTACGGAAAGTTCTGTATCTTCTGTCTTCATGAGTAGCATTTGATGTAACCCAAGATAAAGAGATGGACTGTCTTAGAATGGTATTTATGTTAGCATTTTAATAACCTTCTAAGTATGTTTAAACACAGAACAACAAAATTGACCCCCCTCCAATAAAAACATCCTTTTTATGAAACATTGTTAGGAAACCTTCTTTAGATACCACTGTGGTTCATTTTTGGACAGCTCTTTCTATAAATATACACTCAAAAAGTTATCTTTGGTTAGAGATGGGGAATCAGCTATACTCTAACTCCAATTCATTGATAGGGTTGATGTCTTAGTCAGATTTACCCAGAGAAACAGAACCAATAAGCTGTGTGTATGTGCATGTGTGTGTGTGTATAGCAAGAGATTTTAAGGGATTGACTTGCATAATTGTGGAGACTGACAAGCCCGTTACCTGCAAGGTTTGCTAACAAACAAGAGCTGGTGTCACATTTAAGTCCCTAGGCAGTCTGCCTGCAGAGTTTCCTCTGCTTCATGGGAGATCAGTCCTTTATTTTAAAATAAAGGACTACAGCCAGTTTGATAATATTAATTCTGGTAACCTGTTTTAACTTCAGTCCAGTTCCGTTGCTCAGTCATGCTCAGCTGCTGGCGACCGCGTGGGCCGCAGCGCGCCGGGCCTGGCTGCCCATCACCAGCGTCCCCACGACGCTCTGTCTCACTTAGCGTGTTGCTTTAGTGTTGCTTCTGTTGTTCAGTCTTTTCTGACTCACCGAGTCTTGTCTGACTCTCTCCGACCTCGCAGACTGCAGCTTTCAGGCTTTCCCTGTCCTTCACCGTCTCCTGGAGCTGGCTCAGACTTGTGTCCATTGAGTTGGTGATGGCATCCAGCCATCTCGTCCTCTGCCATCCCCTTCTCCTGCCCTCAGGCTTTCCCAGCATCAGGGTCTTCTCCAGTCANCCCCTCTCATAATTAGTTGCCTTAATCAGATGCTGGTTTGCTTTTGGAGGCTTCCTAGGTGGCTCAGGGGTAAAGAATCCACCTGCCAGCGCAGGATCTCTGGATGCAGAAGATCACCTGGAGAAGAAAATGGCAGCCCACTCCAATATTCTTGCCTGGAGAGTCCCACGGACAGAGGAGCCTGCTGGGGTGCAGTCTGTAGAATCGCAAAGAGTCAGGTGTGACTGAGCACTCTACACACACCGAATTCAGACAGCTGATTCTGGGTTATTTTTCTCTTCAATGGATAATGTTACATTATCTGCCTTCTGTGATCTATCTGTGCGTGCTCAGTCGGGTCCAGCTCTTTGCAACCCCATAGACTTTAGCCGGCCAGTCTCCTCTGTCCGTGGGATTTGCCACCTGATTTAATGAGAAAATTCTAACTCTGTAAAGTGCAAAAGTCAGAAGGTATGCTATGAAAGCATAGAATTTGCTGTCATGGTATGCGGTGGGCTCAGTCTTCCTCCTTAGCTCTATATGTGAGTCCCCTGTGTTGTAAACCCCGCCGTGGTCCAGAGGAGGACCAGCTGTGTAACTTGGCTCTCAGCAGAGTGTAGACTTCTCCAGAGGGTAGAACTGGCAGCTGCGGGCATCTTACATGCATCCCCTTTTCTTTGCTTATTGCAGACGTCAGTTCATGGTGTTTGTCCTTCCTTAGCCGTAAGATAGTTCCATAATACTCTCTAATTTAGGGAGCCGTTACTGGCCAACCAGAGTTACCATGTGAGAAAACCTACCTGCTGTTGCTGGAATAGAGAGTTTGGGATGTGTACGGAAAGTTCTGTATCTTCTGTCTTCATGAGTAGCATTTGATGTAACCCAAGATAAAGAGATGGACTGTCTTAGAATGGTATTTATGTTAGCATTTTAATAACCTTCTAAGTATGTTTAAACACAGAACAACAAAATTGACCCCCCTCCAATAAAAACATCCTTTTTATGAAACATTGTTAGGAAACCTTCTTTAGATACCACTGTGGTTCATTTTTGGACAGCTCTTTCTATAAATATACACTCAAAAAGTTATCTTTGGTTAGAGATGGGGAATCAGCTATACTCTAACTCCAATTCATTGATAGGGTTGATATCTTAGTCAGATTTACCCAGAGAAACAGAACCAATAAGCTGTGTGTATGTGCATGTGTGTGTGTGTATAGCAAGAGATTTTAAGGGATTGACTTGCATAATTGTGGAGACTGACAAGCCCGTTACCTGCAAGGTTTGCTAACAAACAAGAGCTGGTGTCACATTTAAGTCCCTAGGCAGTCTGCCTGCAGAGTTTCCTCTGCTTCATGGGAGATCAGTCCTTTATTTTAAAATAAAGGACTACAGCCAGTTTGATAATATTAATTCTGGTAACCTGTTTTAACTTCAGTCCAGTTCCGTTGCTCAGTCATGCTCAGCTGCTGGCGACCGCGTGGGCCGCAGCGCGCCGGGCCTGGCTGCCCATCACCAGCGTCCCCACGACGCTCTGTCTCACTTAGCGTGTTGCTTTAGTGTTGCTTCTGTTGTTCAGTCTTTTCTGACTCACCGAGTCTTGTCTGACTCTCTCCGACCTCGCAGACTGCAGCTTTCAGGCTTTCCCTGTCCTTCACCGTCTCCTGGAGCTGGCTCAGACTTGTGTCCATTGAGTTGGTGATGGCATCCAGCCATCTCGTCCTCTGCCATCCCCTTCTCCTGCCCTCAGGCTTTCCCAGCATCAGGGTCTTCTCCAGTCAGTCAGCTCTTCACATCAGGTGGCCAAAGTGGTGGCTTCAGCTTCAGCATCAGTCCTTGCAGTGAATGTTCAGGACTGATCTCCTTTAGGATGGACCTGTTTGATGATCTCCCTTGTTATCCAGGGGACTCTCAAGAATCTTCTCCAGCACTACAGTTTGAAAGCATCAGTTCTTTGGTGCTCAGGCTTCTTTATGGTCCATCTCTCACATCGATACGTTACTATGGAAAAACCATAGCTTTGACTAAATGGACCTTTGTCAGCAAAGTGATGTCTTTGCTTTTTAATATGGTGTCTAGGTTTGTCATAGCTTTTCTTCCAAGAAGCAAGCATCTTTTAATTTTGTGGCCACAGTCACTATCCACAGCGATTTTGGAACCCGTGAAAATAAAATTTTTCACTGTTTCTACTTTTTCCCCATTTCTTTGCCATGAAGTGATGGGACCGGATGCCGTGATCTTAAGTTTTTTGAATGTTAAGTTTTAAGCCAACTTTTTCACTGTCCTCTTTGACTTTCATCAAGAGGCTTTTTATTTCTTCTTCACTTTCTGCCATAAGGGTGGTGTCATCTGCGTATCTAAGGTTATTGATATTTCTTCCGGCAATCTTGATTCCAGTTTGTGAGTGATCCAGCCTGGTGTTTTGCATGATATGCTCTGCATGTAAGTTAAATAAGCAGAGTGGCAATATACAGCGTGGACAGTTCTTCGTTCCCAATTTTGAAGCAGCCTGCTGTTCTGTGTCTGGTTCTGACTGTTGCTTCCTGACCTGCATGCAGTTTCTCAGCAGTCAGGTAAGGTGGTCTGGCACTCCCACCTCTTTAAGCACTTTCTAGTTTGTTGTGATCCACACAGTCAAAGGCTTTAACATATTCAGTGAAGAAGTAGGTATTTTTTGGAATTTGCTTGCTTTCTCTGTGATCCAGTGGATCCAATTTGATCTCTGGTTCCTCTGGCTTTTTAAACCCAGCTTGTACATCTGGAAGTTCTCTCTTCATGTACTGTTGAAGCCTGGCTTGAAGGATTTTGTGCATTACCTTGCTATCATGTGAAATGAGTGCAATTGTATGGTAGTTTGAACATTCTTTAGCATTTCCCTTCTTTGGGATTGAAATGAAAATTGACCTTTCCCAGGATAGTGGTCATTGCTGAGTTTTCCAAATATTTCCAAATATTGCTGGCATATTGAGTGCAGCACTTTAGCAGTAGCATCTTAAAGGATTTGAAATAGCTCAGCTGGAATTATTATATCACTTCCACTAACTGTGTTCCTAGTTCTGCTTCCTCAGACCCTCTTGACTTCACACTCCAGGTTTTCTGGGTTTTTGTGAGTGATCACACCTATGTTGTTATCGGGGTCAGTAAGAGTTTTTTGCACAGTTCTTCTGCTTATTATTGCCACCTTTTCTTAATTGCATCTTCATCTGTTAGGGCTTTGCTGTTTCTGGTCCTTATTGCACCCATCTTTGCATGAAATGTTCCCTTAGTGTCTCCAGTTTCCTCGAAGAGATCTCTAGTCTTTCCCAATCTATTATTTTCATTTATTCCTTTGTGTTGTTCACTTAACAAGGCTTTCTTAGCTCTCCTTGCTATTCTCTGAACTCTGCATTCAGTTGGGTGTGTTTTTCATCTTAAAAATACCTTTTCAGAAACATATAGAATAATGTTAAACGAAATATCCGGGCTAGTCAAATTGACACATAAAATTCACCACCACGGTTGAGAGAGACTGACTCGTGCAGTGATTCAGCTCAGTTCAGTCCGGTTGCTCAGTCGTGTCTGACTCTTCGCGACCCCATGAACTGCAGCACGCCAGGCCTCCCTGTCCATCACCAGCCCCTGGAGTTTACCCAAACCCATGTCCATTGATTGAGTTGGTGACGCTTGTGAGTACTGAGTACCTAATATGAACTGTGTTCTATGCTAGATATTGGAAGACCTCAGCAGATTTTAAAAAGAGAAAAAATCAGTTGACAGTTGTTTTTCTTGTCATCTAATGTCAGAAATAGAAATTAGTAATGATTGTAAGTATTCTTGCCTGGAGAATTCCATGGACAGAGGAGCCTGGCATGCTATATGCCATGAGGTTGCAAAGAGGTGGACAACAACTGAGTAAGTAATCCTGTCTTTCGCTTTTTCTATGCTAAGTACAAAAAGGGAGCCACTTCTTAAAGGCTGCGTAATGGGGGAGGAATGTGCAATGTCCAGTAGTTTATGTTTAACTTTAAATCGAATTTAATGACAATTACATTGANCAGCAACTGAGTAAGTAAGCCTGTCTTTCGCTTTTTCTATGCTGAGGACAAAAAGGGAGCCACTTCTTAAAGGCTGCGTATCGGGGGAGCTACGTGCAGTGTCCAGTAGTTTATGTTTAACTCTAAATCGAATTTAATGACAGTTACATTGGGTTTAAAAAATGTATATTCATTTTCACAATGACTCTATTCTTAAGTAGATTATTCCAGAAATAGTCTTTCAAGCTTAACAAAATGCAAATCTCTTTAGGAGTAACTTGTGTTGAAAGAGAAGATACTGTTTTTTTTTCTGAACCTCTGGCTCCTTTTTCTCAATGATAAAGAGCATTCTTTTTTTTTTCTTTTCCATTCTTGTTTTTTAATTTTTATTTATTTTTCCCATCTTAAAGTAGAGCCTAAGTTTCAGTCTAATGCTTACCTCTTCCACTGATACATGTTCTCTGACCTTCTCTGGCTAAATTAGTGAATTTTTTAATAGAATAATTTTTAACATGCTGAGGGAAGGGAACTTTCCTCCTCTGTTTTTTTTTCATTGTGAATTGTTATTAGTGACAGGAAATTTTTTATTAGGAAAACAGAAAGATATGATATAATACAGAATAAAAGAAATTAGTAGATGTTACTACTTGAAATGTGTCACAAGTATGAAGGTGAAAAACAGTCATGTCCGACTCTTTGCAACCCCAAGGACTGTACAGTCCATGGAATTCTCCAGAACAGAATACTGGAATGGGTAGCCTATCCGTTTTCCAGCAGATCTTCCTGAACCAAGAGTCAAACCGGCGTCTCCTGCATTGCATGCGGATTCTTTACCAAATGAATTATAAGCATTTGGTTTTTCCAGTAGTCATGTATGGATGTGACAGTTGGACTCTAAAGAAAGCTCAGCACGAAAGAATTGATGCTTTTGAACTTTGATGTTGGAGAAGACTCTTGCAAGTCCCTTGGACAGCAGGGAGTTCAAACCAGTCAGTCCTAAAGGAAATCAGTCCTGAATATTCTTTCATTAGGACAGACTGATGCTGAAGCTGAAACTCCAGTACTTTGGCCACTTGATGTAAAAAACTGACTCATTGGAGAAGACCCTGATGCTGAGAAAGATTGAAAGCAGGAGGAGGTGGAGATGCTAGAGGATGAGATGGCCGGATGGAGTCACCAACTCAATGGACATGAGTTTGAGTAGACTCTGGGAATTGGTGAAGGACAGGGAGGCCTGACGTTCTGTAATCCATGGGGTCACAGAGTTGGACATGACTGAGCAACTAGACTGAACACTTGAATTGACATTTTAATTTTCCTGGGGAATAAACGTACTTGATGACTATTTGTAGCTTCTTGTGGGGTTTGTTTTCTGGAAATTAGTTAAGACTTGTTAACTAAATATGATTTGGATTAAAAATTTTCATTGATAAGCTAGAGGTTTGAGTTACTTATTGGATAAAATGTTTCTGTTCAGAAGCATATACTGGTGAGTTAGCTGTGCTTGCAGGCGCTCGCTCTGCGGTGGGCAGTCATCGGCCCAGTTTGTTTGGGCCTGTCCTTTGAAACCCTGCTCTGCGTGTGAGTGTGCGCACGCGTGTGCGTACTGGGCCCTGTCACTGCACGGCCTCATGCAGTGCAGTCTGCCAGGCTCCTCTGTGCATGGACCTTCCCACACAGGCATACTGGAGTAGGCTACGGGTTCCTGCTCCAGGTGATCTTCCTGACGCCTGACCCAGGAGTCGAGTCTGCGTCTCTTGTGTCTCTTACATCAGCAGGCGGGTCCTTTGCCATTGCCCCACCTGGGAAGCCCGTGGAGTGCCTACTCAGTCAGTTCAGGCACTCGTGCGGGTTGACTCTGCAGCCACGTGGACTGTAGCAAGCCGGAGTTCCTTGGCCTTCACCGGCTCGCAGAGCTTGCTCAAATTCATGTCCATTGAGTCGGTGGTGCTATCTAAACATCTCATCCTCTGTTGTCCCCTTCTTCTCCTGCCTTCAATCCTTCCCAGCATCAGGGTCTTTTCCAAAGTTCTTTCCGTCAGGTGGCCAAAGTATTGGAGCTTAAGCTTCAGCATCAGTCCTTCCAATGAATATTCAGGACTGATTTCCTTTAGGATGAACTGGTTTGACCTCCTTGCAGTCCAAGGGACTCTTAAGAGTCTTCTCCAACACCGCAGTTCAAAAGCATCAATTCTTAAGGGCTCAGCTTTCTTTATAGTCCAACTCTCACATCCGTGCATGACCACTGGAAAAACCATAGCTTTGTCTAGATGGACCTTTGTTGGCAAAGTAATATCGTTGCTTTTTAATACCTGTCTAGATTGGGTAATAGCTTTTCTTCTAAGAATCAAGTGTCTTTTAATTTCATAGCTGCAGTCACGATCTGCAGTGGTTTTGGAACCCAAAAAATAACATCTGTCACTGCTTCCATTGTTTCCCCATATATTGGCCATGAAGTGATGGGACCAGACACCATGATCTTAGTTTTCTAAATGTTAAGCTTTAAGCCAACTTTTTCAGTCTCCTCTTTCAGTTTCATCAAGAGCTTCTTTTTAGTTCCTCTTCACTTTCTGCCATAAGAGTGGTGTCGTCTGCATACCTGAGGTTATTGATATTTCTCCTGGCAATCTTGAGTCCAGCTTGTGCTTCATCCAGCCCAGCGTTTCTCATGATGTACTCTGCATAGAAGTTAAATAAGCAGGGTAACAGTATACAACCTTGACGGACTCCTTTCCTGTTTGGAACCAGTCTGTTGATCCATGTTCAGTTCTAACTGTTGCTTCCTGACCTGCATACAGATATCTCAGGAGGCAGGTCAGGTGGTCTGGTCCCATCTCTTCAGGAGTTTTCCACAGTTTATTGTGATCCACACAGTCAAAGGCTTTGGCATAGTCAATAAAACAGAAGTAGATGTTTTTCTGGAACTCTGTTGCTTTTTCGATTATCCAAAGGATGTTTGCAATTTGATCTCTGGTTCCTCTGCCTCTTCTATATCCAGCTTGAACATCTGGGAGTTCACGGTTCACATACTATTAAAGCCGAGCTTGGAGAATTTTGAGCATTACTTTGCTAGCGTGTGAGATGAGTGCAATTGTGTGGTAGTTTGGGCATTGTTTGGCGTAATTGTGTGGTAGTTTGGGCATTGTTTGGCGTTGCCTTTTTGGGATTGGAATGAAAACTGACCTTTTCTTGTCTTGCGGCTACTGCTGAGTTTTCCCGATTTGCTGGCATATTTAGTGCAGTACTTTCACAGCATCATCTTTCAGGATTTGAAACACTGGAATTTGATCACCCCCACTAGCTTTGTTTGTAGTGATGCTTGCTAAGGCCCACTTGCCTTCACATTCCAGGATGTCTGGCTCTAGGTGAGTGATCACACCATCGTGGTTATCTGGGTCGTGAAGATCTCTTTTGTATTGTTTTTCTGTGTGTTCTTGCCACCTCTTCTTAATCTCTTCTGCTTCTGTTGGGTCCAGACCATTTCTGTCCTTTATTGTGTCCATCTTTGCATGAAATGTTCCCCTGGTATTTCTGATTTTCTTGAAGAGATCTCTAGTCTTTCCCACTGTATTGTTTTCCTCTATTTCTTTGCACTGGTCACTTAGGATGGCTTTTCTTGTCTCTCCTTGCTGCTTTTTGGAACTCTGCGTTCAGGTGGGCGTATCTTTCCTTCCCTCCTTTGTGTTTGGCTTGTCTTCTTTGCTCAGCTGTTTGCGAGATCTGCTCAGACAGCCGCTTTGCCTTATTGCATTTCTTTTCTGGGGGGATTGTCTTGATCACCTGCCTCCTATACAATGTCTCGAACCTCCATCAGTAGTTCTTCAGGTACTCTGTCTATCAGACCTAATCCCTTGAATCTATTTGTCACTTCCACTGTATAATGGTATGGAATTTGATTTAGGTCATACCTGAATGGTCTCATGGTTTTCCCTACTTTCTTTAATTTAAGTCTGAATGCCTACTATCCTGCCTTAATTATTTTTAGCACCCCTGTTTTTATTTTTTATTGTTCCCAGGTAAATTACCACAAAGTTACTGTTTTAAGACAACACCCATTTTAAATTATATGGTCGTATAGTTCAGAAGTCCAGTATGTGTCTCCCTAGCCTAAAATCAGGGTCAGAGAATCTGTTTCCTCTTCTTTCAGTTTGTTGGCAAAACTCGCTTCCCTGTGATTGCAGGACCGAGGTCTCTCTTCTGTTGTTTCTCTCCTGTGCTCCGGGAGCCCTTCCCAGCTTCCTTTGAGAGCTGCTTCTTGGCTCAGGGCCCCCTCCCCCAGCTTCAAAGCCAACAACAGCTATTGGAATCCTCCTTGATATCTTTCTGACCCTTCTCTCCCTGCATCTTTCCTTTTGACTCAAGTGATTAGATTCGGCTCACTAGGATTATCTAGGATAATCTCTCCAGCTCAAGGTTCATCAGTAATCATTTCTTCAAATGACTTTTTGCCTTGTGAAGTAACAGGTCTAAGGGAGTAAGACAAAGGCTTCTTTGGAGGGACTGGTGAAGTGATTTGCCTCCTACAAGGTCTTTTAACTCTTAGGAATGTCATAGTTTGGCCACTAAATTATAGGGTTATCCAATTTTAGCTGCCGGTAGAACTACTTAAAATACAAATAAAACCCCAGACTCAACTTTCTTCTTCCCTCTCTTTAAAATGTATGTTTCCGTTCTTTCCTTCTCTGTTCCTGTCCTGGTTCCCTTTGATACTTTCCCGATGGTCCTGAATCCTTTTCCTGACTTGTCCGTCAGCACGGAGGAGGTGCGTGTTGCGTCTTGTTTGCCCATTTGTTATAGGTTCAGGAGCCACGTGTCTGGTGTTGTGATGGCTCCCATCATCCTCTTAGCCTTTTGCCTCTGGATTCTGCCACACGCTTGCTCCTCAGTGTTTAGTGGCAGGGCAACTTCAGGAAGCTGTGTCCAAGTTTGCGTTGTTGCTTGTGATGCTGTCCTTGGACTACTGCATGGAAAGAGGAGGGATTAAGACCAGCTCTCCCCCCAGTGCCCACTCCCCATCTTTAGACTTTGTTTTATATCGAAGAGGTCCCTGGGCATGGCATTCATCTAAATAGCTTCTTACTTTTTCCCAGAGGGTGTGGCTTTATATTCTAGAAACAAATTTTGTTGGTACTGCTGCCTTTTTAATAAAGTAAGTACTTGAGTATTTTTGTTTCACATTTTTGCTAATTTTAATTTAGTAGATTAAACGACATTAATTGAAGAAAGCAATCATGTATTTTATGTCTGTCTAAAGACCAAATTGCCATTTTTGTCTATTCTTCAACTAAGTTTGTCATCTGGAATTTTTTCCCAAAGCACAGAATATAATTTTGTATTCAAATAGATGAATTTCTTATTTGGACAATCTAAAAAAGACCAATTTATGATTTTTAATCCTTTATCTTATTTTAATAAGCTAAGTAGATATTGGATACTTGGTAATTTAGATAGTTGAGTCTTTAATACTGAATCCATCAGAGTTTAGATTACTTAAGTGATGCCTAATACATAAAACCCATGCTCCATACCTCTAAAGTTAATTTCTTTCTTTTCCATTTACAATGCCAGTTTTACACTCCATTTGCTGTCGGTGGAAATATAGCCGGCAGACACGGCATGTATTTATCACCGAGTTCACTATATCATACACGAAAAGTACATTAATACGCCATACGGAAAGCCTGACACACATAAACAACCAGTTAGCGTTTTCAGGAACATATCTGGCTTATTGATCAGCTTAAACATCTTCTAGTCGAGCGTGACACCCACGTGGCCTGCATGCATTCACGTACTCATCTCGGAGCAAGTGCTGCTTCGGCTGATGAATGAACATGTCTCTGCTTTATGTGTCACAATGAAGATCAGACCTTAAGAGAGCTTTTCTGTACCCATCGGAATCCCTAAATCTTGTGACAATTAAATTTTTCTCGTGATTCTTCAGAAAAAGTATACTCTGGAAGACAACTTTTAACAACCTTATTACACATCAGTATTTACATGTGGTGTTTTGAGTGGGGAAGAGGATTCGTCTTAATTTCTCTTTTCCTTGTGTTTCTCTTTTCTCTTATGTTCTTGTGTAAACTCTACCTTGTAAATTAGCCTCAAAATAGGTTGTGTGTATATGTTGTAAAAATATGTACAATGCTTAAATTTTTTTCTCATTGAAATATTTTATTGAAATTGGTAATTATCAAAGCATAATACCTACTTTATGTAGATAACTGACCTAAACCTCAGAAAATGAAATAAAGAAATAGAAAGTAATATCGATATTAAAAAATGAGGGGTGCAGTATGGTTCATATAAAAGGTAAAGAATAGATGAGTATGGTTTTGTTTTTGGCCTCTGTGGGCATTTACGTGTATTCTAGAATTCGGACACTTTAAAAGAAAAATGTCCTAGCCTCTTCTTTTAGTGAAATAATACAATAGGAAGTAATGTGTTTAAACATTTTATGGTTTCCTCAGGTACTTAGTTTATATTCTGATACTTCCTTATTAAAACAAAAAGAGAAACAATTTACAAGTTATGGTTTCCTTTTTACTTTCTCCAGCGCTGCTTGGGCAAGCTTCTGTGAGCGCTTTATCTTTGGACGCTGTGGTCCTTTCGTGAGTCATCCTGGACTCAGCTGTCACATGAAGCCAGCCAGTCCCTTTCATTTTAGTTGCTTTCCACAGGTGTACTATAGAGTTCGTTAGTAGGGTGGCTCCGTCTTCAGCCCCTGCTCTCTACTCGTCCTCTCCCTTCCTTTTCCAGGTCTGCACTATTGCACCCTCATAGCGCACTCTACAGTCTGGAGCTCGGGGTCAACATATACACACTGCTGAGCTTAAAATAGCCAGCCAGCAGGGGCCCACTGTGCAGTGCAGGAAGCCCTCTCGAGGTTGTGCAACACACGAAGTGGGAAGAGCGTGGACCCGTGTATGGATAAGAGTGAGTCACTTGCTGTCCGCCTGAAACTAACACAGCTCTGCTAACCACCTGTTCTCCAGTGCAAAACGAAAGGCTGAAAAAGTCGACAAATGAAGTCTGTCCTCCGGGCCTTTTACTACATTCTGTGTTTCTACTGCACTTCCTACTGTCTTGAATACTTTGCTTCCCAACATGTTGAAATGCTTGGAGGAACGGAACACATCCTCTTGTCCCAGCAGAATTTAGCCGTTCTTAGCTTCCCTCCCGTCATCTTTAGGATCTTTTTCTTAGACCTAGGAATTGGCTCCCTCACTCATCATATCTAATTAGTTTGTAGTCTTCGTGGGTGGGCTTTGCTTCTATCAGATCCTCACCACTCTTAAAAGCCAGCCCCATCTACTCCTTTCTAGCCCTGCTCCTCGGGCACTGCAGGAGTCTTTGCTCTGCTCACATCTGAAGTGTTTGATGTCCTTTTTGCCCTCAAGTCCATCCCAGATATTGTTGTCAGATTATTTTTCCTAAAGTATTGGTTTTATTCTGTCATTCTCTCCTTCGTTGTTACTGTTCAGCCACCAAGTCCTGTTCGACTTTTTAGGAGCATGCCAGGCTTCCGTGTCCCTCACCATCTCCTGGAGTTTGCCCAAGTTATGTCCATTGAATCAGTGATGCCATCCAACTATCTCATTCTGTCTCCCTCTTCTTCTCCTTTCAGTCTTTCGCAGCATTGGGGTCTTTTCCAGTGCGTCAGCTGCTTGCATTAGGTGTACAAAGTATTGGAGCATCAGCTTCAGCGTCAGTCCTTCCAGTGAGCATCCAGGGCTGATCTCCTTTAGGATGGACTGGTTGGATCTCCTTGCAGTCCAAGGGACTCTCCAGAGTCTTCTCCAACACCGCAGTTCAGAAGCACCAATTCTTCCATGCTCAGCCTTCTTCGTGGTCCAGCTCTCACACCCGCACACGACCACGGGAAAGACTGAAAGTGGAAATGCTAGTTGCTCAGTTGGCTCTGGCTCTTTGTGGTCCGTCCCCCAGATTCCCGTATCCATGGACTTGCCAGGCAAGAGTGCGAGTGGGTATCCGTTTCCTATACAGACCTTTGTTGGCAGAGTGATGATGTTGCTTTTTAATACAGTGTCTAGGTTTGTCACTGCTTTCCTGCCTAGGAACATTAATAACCCCACTCTGTCTGTAGATTGAAATTTGGAATCCCCAGCCTGATTTTCATATTTTTTAAAATTGTAGTGCAGCGTTAGTTTCCGGCGTGTGACACAGTGATTCAGCCACATGTACATTCTCCGTCAGATTCTTTCCCCTCGTCGTCTGGATGTGCTGCACGCTCTGGGACCCCATGGTCTGAAGCCTGGCAGGCTCCTCTATCCATGGAGTTTTCCAGGCAGGAGTAGTGGAACGCATTGCCACTTCCTTCTCCTGCCTTGGCAGGTGGATTCTTCACCACTTGAGCCCTTTTCCCTTATAGGGTTTTACAAAATACTGATTCTAGCATGATTTTCAAGGTTCTTTGGTGGAGCTGTCCTAAACTTATTATTTAGCCTGTGTTCCACTGCTGCTGCTAAGTCATGTCCTTCTCCAATGCATGAAAGCGAAAAGTGAAGTTGCTCAGTCGTGTCCGACTCTTTGCGACCCCATGGACTGCAGCCCACCAGGCTCGTCTGTCCATGGGATTTTCCAGGCAAGAGGACTGGGGTGGGGCGCCACTGCCTTCTCTGTGTGTTCCACTAGTGAGTAACAAAAAAATCTCCCATTTCTGTCAAAATGGTGCCAACACACTGAGAATTTTCCTGGATTTGCATGGCCTTCCTCATCTCACTTCTTTTGTCCTGTGATCCTGTCNTGTGTGTTCCACTAGTGAGTAACAAAAAAATCTCCCGTTTCTGTCAAAATGGTGCCAACACACTGAGAATTTTCCTGGATTTGCATGGCCTTCCTCATCTCACTTCTTTTGTCCTGTGATCCTGTCGTATTTTTTCTAAACACGCTCTTCTAAAGCTTGTGTACTTTCTTCCTAACTTGGAGCTCATGTCCTGCACACTCCATGAAATCTTTCTGAAAAATTTGGTTTACCTTTATCTCACCCTCTCTCAAGTCCTGCTTTGATTTGTTACCTATTACAAGGCCCTTTTTGTTTGGTGTTTTTACACTATTACTTGTTTGTAGTTGGGTCTAGATTCTGTACTGTTAATTATTAATAGATTTTAAGTGTGAAGAGGTGAGGGACCATGTTCTGTTTCCTTAGATCTCTCCTATGGACTAAGTATCAGTGATTACAAATCTCAGATGATAAATTGATATTTGCACGTTCATTATTTTCATAACTATTAATTGATTACCCAAGAAGTATTGATAATAAGTTAAGGAGAAGAAGCAAAGACTCTGTATTCATGGACTTTCCATTGTAGAAGGGAGAGAGAAATATCCTGCAGCTAACTTAGCAGTACTTACTTAATTACGATTGAGAACTGTGGTTTGCTATGTTTTTGGCGAGTGAAAAACCTGAAAATTGCCTTCTTTTTCTTCCTCTGCTGTTATTGGTATGTATAATTTTTCTTGCTTTAAGCATGAATTTTGATACAGTAACCTACTCTCAGGTTTTCAGAGGGTGAAACAGTTGTTTTCTTCCGTATGTACACAATACTGACATGCTGCGAGTCTAGATTCAGTAGGCAAAAGAGTGGAAAGGATGATTCTTTTTTTTTTTTTTTTGACATTTAAACAGTTACAGTAAATTTGTGATTGAATATCTATGAATAGTTTATATTTAATATACTAAAGTTCTCTTTTATAGAAGAAGAAGAAGATTAAAGTTAAATACATTATTAGACATATTTTTATTTTAACTTAAATGTTTTTTCCAATGGCCTGAATGACATCACATGTTTCCTAGGTAAGGTTTTTGAGATTGTAATAACCATAGAAAGTTAATGCTGAAAGAATGGTGAAGTATGCAGTGAAACGAAAAATTATTGTATTTGCAAATGTAAAATCACAATTTACATAAATGTTATATTAGGGACATTATGAATGTAAATATGCCTTCTCTATTCTCAGTCCTGTAATGCCATTCTTTGTCCAGTGGGAGATGAAGAGTGATGTTGAGACTGCCATTTAACCTATTATAACAGTTTTTTAAAAAATTAAATAGCATTGATGTAAATATGAGGAGGGAAAAGTGTGTTTGTCTCCATTAAGTGACATAAAAAGCCATGATAAGAATAACAGGCGGGTGGGTGTGCATTAAGCAGTGAAATCCCTAAATTCAGATGCTAATTATAAGTACAAGGACAGTTGCCTCCCACATACTTAACTGTTGTCTATTTTCTTTAGTTAAAGTAGAATTCAGAGTTCTAAAAGTGCTGAATATGGCGTTTATTTTTCCGCTTCTCCTTAGCATACATGTTAGAAAAAGCAAAACCAAACAAAAACCAAAAGCACTTCTACTGGACGGTGATTTTGATGCTGCAGGTGGAATATTAAACCAGATGCTGCAAAGAGAATTCACATGATTGCTTTCGAATGTTCTTGATTGAGTACCTTACTTGCTTCCCACTGTTAATAAACAAATGTTTAGCGGTAAAGTTAAAATTATTTAAACGTATCTGAGNATGCTGCAGGTGGAATAGTAAACCAGATGCTGCAAAGAGAATTCACATGATTGCTTTCGAATGTTCTTGATTGAGTACCTTACTTGCTTCCCACTGTTAATAAACAAATGTTTAGCGGTAAAGTTAAAATTATTTAAACGTATCTGAGCACAGTTTACTTTGCTGTTGTGCACCGGGGACTTAAGCTTGAGATTGTGATTAGTACAGGCATTGTGAGTATGTTTGTTTAGATTATTACAGTTTTTAAAACTTACCTTGGTGATGCTCTTTAGCATCATGGCTTCAAAGTGATATATTGCTTTTCCATCATCAGTTTTGACATTTTTTAAGTATTAAAGAAGAAGGAATTTCCTTCGCATTTTCTGCAAACCCTTTCAATGATAATTTTGTGATGTATTCTTCAATTGTTGAAAAGTGTATAGTATGGAAACCCTGTTCTTAGAAGGTAGCTGGCTTTTATGCATAGAATAACAGGGAAAGTGTTATAGACTTAAATTTTTTTAAAACTTTGTTTTTAGAAGAAGGAGTACAAAAAAACCCCTTTGTAATCTTGCCACTTTTTTATTCTTAGGTATGCTTTTTATTTAGCTTTTAGTAACTTGTAATTTAAGATCACAGTTATTAGGTGTATTTCTGCATTTTATATATCACTCCCAGATGCTGCAGTATTAGTTTTTATCACTGCATATTTTATGAAATGTCAGCCTTCTGTTGGCTGTTCGCGCAGCATTGTTAGTGATCAAAGACACAACAGAAAGGAGAGGAATCCAAACAGTTGGCTTTTCTTTGTCCTTCACTGTGACAAAAATACGGTAAAACCACCTTATAAAAAGTCAAGTAAAGGCATCATTTCACATGCAGTGAAAGAACAAACGTCTTTGTTTTTTAGTTGAATAAGATCTTAAAATGTTTAATATCAGGAAATCCAGTCATAAAGAGAAATAGTTTATAATTGTGCTGAGTTTCCCTTCGTAAGGAATGGGGGTGGTATGTGTGGTTTGGTGGCAGTGCTGTCCCCAGGAAAGGCCACACAGTTCCCAACAGCACAGAAAGTGACTCGGTTCACATTCTTAGTTTTGTTGCTCAAAGTACATCCTAGAAAAACGGGTTGGGCATTAGGCTGTATGTGATCTTATTTATTTTTGTCTTGAATTGACTCACTTTCTAGATTAAAAGTATATTCTATAGATTTACCAATTCTTTTTTCTTTAGTTCAATTTCAAGTTTAAAGTATAGAATGGGAAAAAATGCTCAAAGCCTGGAAGAAGATCTATAAGAATAGAAGTCTTGAGTGATTTTGATCAGCTGTTGTGTATGCCCACCACAGCAGTTGGTTCAGTCAGTTTTATGTTTGGGGATGCTTTTATTAAAATGAGCTGCTGCTTTCAGTAAATCACTGGGAAAGAGGCTGGCTTCTCCGTCCTTTTCTGGGTGGAGGCGTGGCAGCAGTGGCTGCTCTCTGCAGCCTGGGGGTTGCTGGAGGAGGAGGCCACTGCTGACCACCCCGGGCTTCGGCAGCCTGGGGGTTGCTAGAGGAGGAGGCCACTGCTGACCACCCGGGCTTCGGTGCAGCTTTGTGTCACTGGTGTGGATGTTCCGTGCAGGGGTAGAGTGAGGATTCAGGCTGCAGTGAGTTTTGTACAAATGCGTGCACTTTTATGGCAACATGCAGGAGACTGCCGTTTCTAAAGAAAAATAATTGTTAGCAGATAATAATTTTAGTATCTTCTTTTTACTGTACACAGTTTCAGTTTGTACAGATGATTGAAAGCTTCATTGTTTCCATCTGGGAGAATCTGACTTTTGAAAAGCAGTTTGAAGGAGAGCTAGTGGATGGTTATAAATTAGGGGCCTCTTTTTTGCCATAAGGTGCCCAGAACTCTGCCAGAGTGAGGTCCCTTGTTTGACAACATTGGTGGGAACCTGCGAGCTTGCTGGAAATGCCCAAACCCATGCCTGCTCAATCAGAATCTGCATTTTGATCAACGTTACTGGCTGATTTGTATACACATTAAAATTTGAGAAGCTTCTCAGCCGAAACCTCTCCTTTTCTCTGCATGTGTGTGCTGTGATTGTGAAGAGGCGGATTGGACTTGGTTGGTCATTGGCAGTTCGGGGGTTGGAGGAGATGATAGGAGGTTGACATTAGAATGTTCATGGGGCCCTGAAGTAGGCAAATATTTGATCTAGAACGCTCCAGGGTTTTGGTCTTTTAAGTAAGTAAAGACCAAAGGAGCTGGGATCTGTAGCTCCTCTGCGTTGTAGGTGGGAAGCGTCACAGGACTCGGCTAGTGTTACGCACTTGGTTTCTTTTGGTTCTTCAATCTTGATGAATTCCTAATAATCTGGGTCTTTCTCCCAGTAACCTTGTAGCAGCATTTCCGTAGTATAGAGTCTGTGGTGTGTTTTTCCCAGTGAAGCTCTCAGCGGAAGAGCCTGTGGTCAGGCTTAGAAAACACTGTATACTTTGTTCCTCTTTAAGAGAATTACAGCATATATTGATTTGTATTTAAAAATCGTGAGAACCTGGTGTAGCTTTATTCCATGTAGCATTTTCTAAATTTACTTGACCATAGCATTCGGCATCCTTTTTCTTTAAAAAACAAAACCAAGAAACACAACCATTCTTATCTTTCAGCATATGCACACACTGGCTTCTTTCCAGTATTTATTTTTCTTAATCAAAATAAGAGATGAAGACAACTTTTGAAATTGTCATGATGGTTACGCCACTAAAAACACACTTTCCATTATTGTTACTTGTGCGAATGATACTGCTGCAGCCCTTGTCTGCTGAAGGGACTAAGCATGGCAGACACTTCCGGATCTGGGAAAACTGAGAGGGCATCTTCTAGAAAGCGAATATTGACGAGATCCCAGTCAGATTTGGTGGGCAAGTGGAAGGGAGGACAAGGAGCACGCTCAGTATTTGCTAGAATGAGGACAGCCCTGAGCAAGCAATGAAACAACCTCAGTATCTCAGCTCAATGAATGGTTCCTGAAATTCCAACTAGAGAGTAAGCCAGATGCCTATTGGAATAAGTAAAACATAGTCCAGTAAGTGTATGAGAGCTGAAATCCAGGAATTTCCAGCTAAACGATTTTCCAAGGGGGTTTGTGAGAAGTAAAGTGGGCCATTGTACTGTGTGCTGGAGAGCCTGAGGCAAGAAGCAGCTGTAGTGTTTGAGGGTAGGGGGCCAGAGGAAAGAATCTTAGCAGAGAATTGCAGGAAGCGAGAGAGGATAGACCAGACAACCTTGGAAATCTTGGAGCTGAAGTGTTCGTTGCTCAGTCGTGTCTGACTCTGTGACCTGCCAGGCTCCTCTGTCCATGGCACTCTCCAGGCAAGATTACTGGAGTGGGTAGCTATTCCGTTCTCCAGGGGATCTTCTCGACCCAGAGATCGAACCCAGGTCTCCTGTGTTGAAGGCA
>SJYW01056063.1:5000-70386 GCA_006410735.1 Raphicerus campestris | reverse complement strand
TTAAAGTATAGAATGGGAAAAAATGCTCAAAGCCTGGAAGAAGATCTATAAGAATAGAAGTCTTGAGTGATTTTGATCAGCTGTTGTGTATGCCCACCACAGCAGTTGGTTCAGTCAGTTTTATGTTTGGGGATGCTTTTATTAAAATGAGCTGCTGCTTTCAGTAAATCACTGGGAAAGAGGCTGGCTTCTCCGTCCTTTTCTGGGTGGAGGCGTGGCAGCAGTGGCTGCTCTCTGCAGCCTGGGGGTTGCTGGAGGAGGAGGCCACTGCTGACCACCCCGGGCTTCGGCAGCCTGGGGGTTGCTAGAGGAGGAGGCCACTGCTGACCACCCGGGCTTCGGTGCAGCTTTGTGTCACTGGTGTGGATGTTCCATGCAGGGGTAGAGTGAGGATTCAGGCTGCAGTGAGTTTTGTACAAATGCGTGCACTTTTATCGCAACATGCAGGAGATTGCCGTTTCTAAAGAAAAATAATTGTTAGCAGATAATAATTTTAGTATCTTCTTTTTACTGTACACAGTTTCAGTTTGTACAGATGATTGAAAGCTTCATTGTTTCCATCTGGGAGAATCTGACTTTTGAAAAGCAGTTTGAAGGAGAGCTAGTGGATGGTTATAAATTAGGGGCCTCTTTTTTGCCATAAGGTGCCCAGAACTCTGCCAGAGTGAGGTCCCTTGTTTGACAACATTGGTGGGAACCTGCAAGCTTGCTGGAAATGCCCAAACCCATGCCTGCTCAATCAGAATCTGCATTTTGATCAACGTTACTGGCTGATTTGTATACACATTAAAATTTGAGAAGCTTCTCAGCCAAAACCTCTCCTTTTCTCTGCATGTGTGTTCTGTGATTGTGAAGAGGCGGATTGGACTTGGTTGGTCATTGGCAGTTCGGGGGTTGGAGGAGATGATAGGAGGTTGACATTAGAATGTTCATGGGGCCCTGAAGTAGGCAAATATTTGATCTAGAACGCTCCAGGGTTTTGGTCTTTTAAGTAAGTAAAGACCAAAGGAGCTGGGATCTGTAGCTCCTCTGCGTTGTAGGTGGGAAGCGTCACAGGACTCGGCTAGTGTTACGCAGTTGGTTTCTTTTGGTTCTTCAATCTTGATGAATTCCTGATAATCTGGGTCTTTCTCCCAGTAACCTTGCAGCAGCATTTCCGTAGTATAGAGTCTGTGGTGTGTTTTTCCCAGTGAAGCTCTCAGCGGAAGAGCCTGTGGTCAGGCTTAGAAAACACTGTATACTTTGTTCCTCTTTAAGAGAATTACAGCATATATTGATTTGTATTTAAAAATCGTGAGAACCTGGTGTAGCTTTATTCCATGTAGCATTTTCTAAATTTACTTGACCATAGCATTCGGCATCCTTTTTCTTTAAAAAACAAAACCAAGAAACACAACCATTCTTATCTTTCAGCATATGCACACACTGGCTTCTTTCCAGTATTTATTTTTCTTAATCAAAATAAGAGATGAAGACAACTTTTGAAATTGTCATGATGGTTACGCCACTAAAAACACACTTTCCATTATTGTTACTTGTGCGAATGATACTGCTGCAGCCCTTGTCTGCTGAAGGGACTAAGCATGGCAGACACTTCCGGATCTGGGAAAACTGAGAGGGCATCTTCTAGAAAGCGAATATTGACGAGATCCCAGTCAGATTTGGTGGGCAAGTGGAAGGGAGGACAAGGAGCACGCTCAGTATTTGCTAGAATGAGGACAGCCCTGAGCAAGCAATGAAACAACCTCAGTATCTCAGCTCAATGAATGGTTCCTGAAATTCCAACTAGAGAGTAAGCCAGATGCCTATTGGAATAAGTAAAACATAGTCCAGTAAGTGTATGAGAGCTGAAATCCAGGAATTTCCAGCTAAACGATTTTCCAAGGGGGTTTGTGAGAAGTAAAGTGGGCCATTGTACTGTGTGCTGGAGAGCCTGAGGCAAGAAGCAGCTGTAGTGTTTGAGGGTAGGGGGCCAGAGGAAAGAATCTTAGCAGAGAATTGCAGGAAGCGAGAGAGGATAGACCAGACAACCTTGGAAATCTTGGAGCTGAAGTGTTCGTTGCTCAGTCGTGTCTGACTCTGTGACCTGCCAGGCTCCTCTGTCCATGGCACTCTCCAGGCAAGATTACTGGAGTGGGTAGCTATTCCGTTCTCCAGGGGATCTTCTCGACCCAGAGATCGAACCCAGGTCTCCTGTGTTGAAGGCAGATTCTTTTAACGTTTGAGCCACCTGGGCTAACATCCCAAATGCAGTATACTGTGATAGGTGAAATCAGTGCTAGACTTTGGAGTAAGAGCGAGAGGGTTCACTTCTGATGAGTTCACGTCATGAGACCGCACTCTCTTCAACTTACCATGGGAATAATATGGCAGAAAAAATTGCNATAAGTGATCAGTTGGGAAACACTTCAGAATCGTGTGACTATCCTGCCCCTTATCAGAATTTTCATCTAGATTTAGCTTCTATTGAGGCTTCTTGCCTGATGTAGTTTTTTCTATCGTGGTTGTAAACTGCTGACTTTCCAATTTCAGCCCTCCTCCTAGTCAGTAACAGCATTCTTCTGTAAGGAAAACCCTTCTGATTGATTGATTCACTTACTTACTCATTCAGTCATTTATTATTGGTATGAGCTCAAGGATGTCTGTTCTTTCCAGTGGTTTGTAATTCATTACTTATTTTGATGCTCAAATTGTCCAAGTTCGGTTTAGCAGAAGGACATGGCATTCGCCCGTCACATTTTTGAGTGCTTTCTTACTTTCTGGCAAAGCGAGTTGTCACAGACTTAGCTCTGATCTGTTCCGCCCTGGCAGCTCTTGGCCGTTTCCCTGAGGGACTCTGATTGCTTCTGGTGGGTAATAGTATCAGTGGACTGTGCTCGTCCCTGTGGGGTCTTGGCTTTAGGCCCTTTCAGAGGAGAGAGTGCCCATAGAAAGTATGGGCATGTGTGTGTATACACATCGGCATCGATACAGAAATACACACCGACATCCAAACTGAGACACACACACATGCACATTTTAGAAATCTTGGTTCACAGCAGCATCTCTAATTCCTCCACNGGACTCTGATTGCTTCTGGTGGGTAATAGTATCAGTGGACTGTGCTCATCCCTGTGGGGTCTTGGCTTTAGGCCCTTTTAGAGGAGAGAGTGCCCATAGAAAGTATGGACGTGTGTATGTATACACATCGGCATTGATACAGAAATACACACCGACATCCAAACTGAGACACACACACATGCACATTTAGAAATCTTGGTTCACATCAGCATCTCTCATTCCTCCACAGCGTTCTTCGCTGTCTTTACTTCTCTGTATTTACATGTTCCTTCTTTCACAGCAAGAGCATTGGCTTCCGGCAGTATTAAGACACTAATTTCTTCGTGCAACTCAGTAACCGATCTAAGATCGTTTCAGAATTGGTTCATTATGGTGTTAGAACGAGAATGTTGACCGGCAGCCTCACCAGTTCCAGGGTCGTTTGACATTCTCCTCCTCACCCCACTCAGTTCTAAGTATATATAATCAGATGCCCTGTTCTTAATTACTTGGATTACTTCTTTTTTATCCCCTAAGTGTGAATATAGCTGAGTTCACTCATTTTAGTTTTCTTTTAGTGTCACATCATTGTTGATTTAATTTTTTGAATATGTAGAAAATGATTGACTTTTCAAAGAAATAAGATTGTGTGAAAAAGTTCTTCCATATCCCCCATTTACTTGGTCCTTTATAGGTAAACAACTTTACTGTTTGTTTGTTTGTTTTTTTTTTTTTTTTAGTTCATCCTTCCTTTAAAACAGATAAGCAGATAATTTTTTCTTACATTTTTTATTTCCCCTTTGTTATCAAAAGTGTAGTATAATATATATGTTCTTCTGCAATTTGCTTGTTTCCATTTACCTATCTCTTGGAAATCATATCAGTTTTGGAGACTCCTCATACATTTCTTTTTTTTTTTTTTTCCTTTCAATGCTGTATTCTATTTCACAGTACTGTATTGGTTTTGCCATACATTGACATGATCAGCCACAGGTGTACACACTCTCCCCATCCTCATACATTTCATTAGTTTTCATTAGAAAACAAAGATCATGGCATCTGGTCCCATCACTTCATGGCAAAAAGATGAGGAAACAGTGTCAGACCTTATTTTCCTGGGCTCCAAAATCACTGCAGATGGTGACTGCAGCCATGAAATTAAAAGATGCTTACTCCTTGGAAGGAAAGTTATGACCAACCTAGACAGCATGTTAAAAAGCAGAGACATTACTTTGTCAACAAAGGTCCATCTCATCAAGGCTGTGGTTTCTCCAGTGGTTATGTATGGATGTGAGAGTTGGACTATAAAGAAAGCTGAGTGCCGAAGAATTGATACTTTTGAACTGTGGTGTTGGAGAAGACTCTTGAGAGTCCCTTGGACTGCAAGAGATCCAGTCAGTCCATCCTATAGGAGAGCAGTTTGGAATGTTCATTGGAAGGACTGATGTTGAAGCTGAAACTCCAGTACTTTGGCCACCTGATGCAAAGAGCTGACTCATTGGAAAAGACCTTGATGCTGGGAAAGATTGAGGACAGGAGGAGAAGGGGATGACAGAGGATGAGATGGTTGGATGGCGTCACTGACTCCGTGGACATGGGTTTGGGTGGACTCCGGGAGATGGTGATGGACAGGGAGGCCTGGTATGCTACAGTACATGGGGTTGCAAAAAGTTGGACACAACTGAGCGACTGAACAGAACCGAACTGAACTGAACCATGGTTTATTCAGTCAGTCTCACATGTGTATTTTAAAGTAATTTCTGGTATTGTGCAATTGCAAATAATGCTAGGATGGACATAGTTGTGTATATGCATTTTCACATTGTTGCAGGTTTACCGTCGGGGAAATTCCTAGAAGTGGGCTACTGATTCAGAGTGTAAGTGCTTCTTTAGTGTAATCAGATACTTGCACAGTCCTTTGCTGGGCTGGTGTTTACCACTTTGCGTTTCCAGTAGGAGCGTCGGAAGTGCCTGTTTCCCCACAGCCTTGCCAGCAGTATACTGTGAACGTTTGGGATTGTTCTCAATCTGATAGATGAAAAATGATATCTCAGTGTACATTTAATTTGCGTTTCATTTTATTGTGAGTGGAGCTGAATGTCTTTGCATCTGTTTAAAACCCACTTTCTATAGGTCTTTTTTAGAAAGTTGTCTGCAGTGATATTAATCATTTATTCAGTGAGTTACACAACAAATGTTTGCTTCTGGTTTGTCATCTCTATTTTGATTTTGCTTCCGGTATTTTTGTCATGTAAAGGTTTTACATTTTTATTTTAGTTCTCATTAGAAAGAGTTTTCCTCTGATAACTCTCAGATGAAAGGAGATATTCAGCTTGCATGGTTTCGTTATCCACACTTAAGTCTCTGGTCTGTTTAGAGTTTATTTCTGTGTGTGGCGTGAGAAGCAGACCCAGTTTTTGTCTTCTTTTTCTTTTCCCAAATGCCTATCCGCTTGTTTAGAAGCCCACTCTCACGCCAGTGTTCTGAGGTGTCACTTTATCATAGCTAAATCTGTTTGGGGCTTTGTGTCCTGTTTCCCTGGGCTGCCTGTCTCTTGCATTGTACCACACTGTTTTAAGTACAGAGGCTTTGTAGTATATTTTGATGAGAGTTGCCACCTCCTGTTTCTTTTCAGTGTGTGCTAACTTTTCCTGAATTTTTATTTTCCATTTGAACTTCAATATAACATTCTCTAGCCCAAGTTAAATTTGTAAATTTATAACATGTTGATGTTGAGATGTACCAGCCAAGGATACGATTTTTTTCCCGTATCATTTAGGCCTACTTTTGTGTCTTGAAGAGTGTTTGTTCATGTAAGTTTTGAACATTTCCATTTATCCCTGTATTTAACATTGTTTGTTACTATTTTAGATGGGACCTTCTCATTCACTAGCTGTCCTGTCTGATGTTACTTGTATATGTGAGTATTACTAGTTTCTGCGTGTTTATCTTATCTTGCTCCCTTGCTGAATTATTTTGTTTTTTTTTGAGTTTCTTCATTGATTTTTCTAGGGTTTTCCATCTCATCTGCATCAGGTTTTGTTTGCAAATAGGTTTTGTTTTTTCTTTTCTAATTCTTACTTTTTTATGTTTTTAGTGGTGTTCTCTCTTCTGATTTCAGTTATTAATATGTCCAGGAAAAAAGTAATGAGTGGTCATAGTGAGCCGCCTTCTCTGTTTTTGACCTTAGTAGGGGTGAATGTTACACGGAGAGGTATCCACATGAGGAAAGATAAAGGTACATGAAATAGCGCTGTTCCCAGGGCTTGGGAGGCGCTCTGTTTATTTACATGTGTATTTATGTGAATTACATATCACTCTCTCATACCTCTCTCTTCCCTTTCATACCAAGTATTTTGAAGGAGTTATCTCTGCCTGGCAACTGTTCACCTGCATCTCCTCACCTTCCACTCTCACTCCTCCAGCAGCTCCCTTCTGGTTTCCCTCTTGCCAAAACTAAGGCCAGCTTCATGACCTCTGTGTTAGTGCATCTCCCGGGATGTCCTACGTCTTATCTTTGTCTTCCTTTCTTCCTTTTCCTCTCAGTAACATTGCAGGCCATGCCTTCTGCTAACTGCACTTTTCTGCTACTGCACAATCACATTCTTCTGCTTGTTCTTTTCAGTTTTCTAGCTCCTGTTTTTCTACTTCATTTCTAACAGCATGTCCTAGGCTTCTTCTTTTATAATTCAAGTCTATCTTTTTGAGCTTTATGTATATTAGCTTTCAAAGCAAACCTGTGGCCTGAATTTTCATTAGTTATAAATAAATTATTAGTTATTCTGAGAGTAACAGTGCTAATCCACACCTGTCTTCTGAAGTGAAGATCTACACATCAACCTGCCTGTTTAGTATCTCTTTCCACTTTGAGATGTCAAATCACTTCACAATGTAAGTTCTGACTCCTCTCTCAAATGCCTCTAGTTTTATTTAAGTGACTAGTATCTTTATATCTCTCATTGTAAAAGCTGGACATCTGAGCATCTTTGTTGATCCTTCTTTTTCACTCGTGGTCTTTATCTGCTGGATTTTCAGGTTCTGGTGATTATCTATTCTCTCTAGTTTTCTCTAGCCAAAGGAAAGGGAATCCCAGCCAGAAGAAACTTCAGGAGTAAAGAACACGTGTTTGGCAGAATGCATAGAGTGGAGACGCACAAGGAACGTTAGAGAGAATTAGCGCTCCGGCCGTCGAGAGTGCTGATGGCACGGGTGTGGAGTTGGAGCTCCTCCTGCAGTGCACGCTGTCATCTGCTGGCACAGGGGCTGCCCAGAGCAGCACAGGGGTCTCATTCACCGTGAGGCCAGTGTCAACTTCGTGGGCTACCTGCATGCCAGTTAGGTCTAGTTCCTGAGATCCAGGCGAGGACTGAAGACATGAAGCAGGTACCTGGAGGCGTGGGGTCTGAATGACACTGCTAAGCAGGAGCAGCCAGGGGAGCAGGCAGGGAGGGAGGGGGCTGACGCTCAGGAGGGCCCCTGGAGGGCCAGAGAGAGCTGTCTTGGAGAGCCCTGGAGAGGCTCAGGAGGCAGCAGCGCCAGAGCAAGGGCCAGAGTCTGAGGGGGTGATGGTTGGGGGGAAAAGTTAGAGAAACGAAGGAGTCAGAATGCCAGGAAGGAGATCTTAGATATCAGGGCTGCAGACTCACCCGGGAGGACAAGGACATGGGGAAGGACATTACCTTTGCAGCTTAAGAGTACAGTGGCAGTAATTTGAAAAGGGCAGGAATTATATAAAAAAAGGATTTGTGCTTTTCCTAAAGACAACGTTGAAGAAAAATGTGCCATAAGCAAAAAGGAATTTTTGAAAAGTTGGAGTAATGCTAGTTTAGTATTTTCTGTACTTTGAAAAATTTTGTAAAATGTTAAATAAGTGCAGTTTAACAAAATCCATCATGGATTGGAAATAGAATCAGTGATAGGAAGTGACAAGTATGGTGAACTGGCCCTTTTAAATGTTGTGGTGTTTGTAAACAGTGGGAAGGAACCCTCTGGAAGCAAGTAGTGAAACCTCCCAGATTTTCACATGATAATCAGATGTAGGAAGCAAAATGCCGGGAAAGCAAAAGGTGAGGAATAAGTGCAGNTAGGAAGTGACAGGTATGGTGAACTGGCCCTTTTAAATGTTGTGGTGTTTGTAAACAGTGGGAAGGAACCCTCTGGAAGCAAGTAGTGAAACCTCCCAGATTTTCACATGATAATCAGATGTAGGAAGCAAAATGCCGGGAAAGCAAAAGGTGAGGAATAAGTGCAGAAACACCACTGCAGGCTGCATGGTGGCAGGGACCTGGCAGCCTGTAGTAGTCTCTTTTTTAAAGAAATACGGATTTTAATGAAGATCATTTCCCTTTGGTGTAAGTGCTGTTGTTCAGCCGCTCAGTTCTATCCCACTCTTTGCGACGCCGTGGACTGCGGCACACCAGGCCTCCCAGTCCACCACCAACTCCCACAGTCTATGCAGACTCATGTCCGTTGAGTCAGTGATGCCATCCAACCGTCTCCTCCCACCTTCAATCCTTCCCAGCATCAGGGTCTTTTCTGAGGAGTCGGCTCTTCTCATCAGGTAGCCAAAATATTGGAGCTTCATTTTCAGCGTCAGTCCGTCTAATGAATATTCAGGATTGATTTCCTTTAGGATTGTCTGGTTTGATCTCCGTGCCATACAAGGGACTCTCAAGAGTCTTCTCCAGCACCACAGCTCAAAAGCATGAAGTCTCGAGCGCTCAGCCCTTGGTGCGGTCTAACGCTCACATCCCTACATGACTACTGGAAAAGCCATAACTTGGACTAGATGGACCTTTGTTGGTTATAAGTGAGACCTGTGAAAACATCGGAACCAAATGAAAAGAAAAAAGGGAGGTGAGGCTTTAGATAGTCCGCCCTGTCTAATCTACAAGGCCTTTCTGGCTGCTGCAGGGCCCGGCCTAGAGCTGGGACTCAGCGCTGCAGGGCCCCGCCTCCTGTGAAGCCACAGCCAAGCCTCTGCCCCTCTGCCTTGTGACGGGAGCCCACGCTGCTTCTGTCCCAGCTCACACTCCGCTCCTCTCTGTCTCAGGCCTCTAGTAGAAAAGATGCCGAGGTTCTAGCTGCCTTGCAGGCTGGAGTGAGAACAGTGCCAGTGTCGCCGCTGTGTATTATGTTTGCGGTGGATTTTTGAAAGATTCGTTTCATTAACTTCATCACTTTAAGGTAGTTTTCTTGTTTTCCTGGTTAAAATTTGTTTTTGATTAAAAATAATCATGAATGGTGTTGAGTATTATCAATTTTTTTTTTTTCTGAGTCTCCTGAAATGATGCTATAGTTTTGCTTCTAATGGGTTGTGTGATATTGGAATGTTTTACTAACTGCAAACCTCCAGAACATTTCATACATAAAAAGATTTGTAGTCTGTTCTTCAAGAAATGAGTAGTCACTTTGCTCCTTGATTACATAGGTCTTGTTTTGAATCCTGAAGGTTGTGGATTGATAACAGCTCTTCAGAAATCAGCAAGAACGAAATGGATTTGGGGAGTAAGAGGGTCAGCTCTGAATTTGCACATGTACTCTATTTTTTCCCTTTAAGCTCAATTTTGATTTTTTCCTTCACGATCTCTGATATATGTACGTTTTAAATATCAAAAAACCCGCAGGCACCAGGTGTATTAAGTTACTAACTAGAATGAGTACAGAAAATTGATAATGCAGTTTCTAATTTATATGGATGTTCAAGTAATGGTGTAGGTCATGTTGGAGGGAGGCTGAAAGCCCCACAAGTCATTATGTAAAACTTTAAAATGGACTAAGTTTGTATTCCATTTTTATTTACTACTGTTTATGGAGTTTTTGGGAGAAGGTGATGGCACCCACTCCAATACTCTTGCCTGAAAAATCCCATGGACGGAGGAGCCTGGTAGGCTACAGTCCATGGCGTTGCTGAGGGTCGGACACGACTGAGCGACTTCACTTTCACTTTTCCTTTCATGCGTTTGAGAAGGAAATGGCAACCCACTCCAGTGTTCTTGCCTGGAGAATCCCAGGGACGGGGAACCCTGGTGGGCTGCCGTCTATGGGGTCATGCAGAGTCAGACACGACTGAAGCTACTTAGCAGCAGCAGCAGCAGCACAGAGTTTTTACATAGTGAACAGGAGATGTTAATTTGCACTTTGTATTAATGGGTTATAATAACCTCAGTCTAATAATACTCTATTAACTGTCTTGCAAATAATGATGATTTTTTAAAATGATTGCTTTTAAAATCAATAGTTACCTGAGATTTTGGATCACTTCTGTGGAGTATTAGCTGTATATTACTTTCCAAAAGATATTCTGGAAAATACTTGATTTTAATCTAATAACTATAGTAGCTTTTGCATGGTTAATCATTTTCCTCAGTAAAATTAAGTTAACTGTTGGAGGGGAATTTGATTAAGCCGTTTCTTCTCGGTTTGCTCCTCTTCCTTGTCATTTTGTGCAGTTTAGCCAGAGTTGGAATTTCCTGTTTTATCGGACGCCGTCGGTGTGTACTGGGGCCTTTCTTTGGGGCCATGATATGATTCAGTCCTTTGGGGTTATTTGTTGTCATTATTGTTGTTTTTGTCAGTGTAATAATTACCCATTTGTCAAACATGTATGTGTGATTTAAATAAAAAGCTTTTTAAAATGTGTGAGTTGCACTGTTATAAAGCTTTAGTATTGTAAAGTGCTATATTTAACTTTTCTGAAGGAATATAATTCTGTCATCTTGAATTACAGTAAATCAAACATTTCTTATGCTAATTATTTTAATATCATTTGTATATTCAAAATTATGAAATAAAAATTTCCATATAAATTAATAATTACTCATCCTGACTTTCCTTACCAAAATGCTCTGGCAGTCCTTTATCTGATGTTATACTTACTATAATAGTCAAATAATTCATTTGTCATGGGTAACCAAAGATTTGAGTACAAAAATAAAAATACTTGATGAAAATTAAATCCTGCTAAGGAACTTATGATTGACTTTATGAAGGAAAGGGCAGGGAGGTGGACAGTAGGGTAGTGATGAACTAAGAAATCCATTTTTCTTCTGCTCTAGTGTATCACAGTTTAGAAGAGGGAGACTAGCAAGATAAATGGGCCAGGAATTACAGAGCAGGCTTGTATGATTTATCATTATTTTTCAGGATATAATACAGTAGTCACAATAATTTGGTGAATGATCTTCATCTTTGTGTGAAGAAGTCTATTCAGTATCATGAAAACATCTATTATCATATGTGGTATAAATATAATTCCCGTATTGCATTATTGGATGTTAACAAAGCCCCCGCCCCCTTTGTTTGCATGAATCGCAGAAACCTCACAAGACTTGTCTGCCTTAGTCGCGCTTGTTATTATGTACATGTCACGGTTTACTGTTATGCTTCCCCAAAATGACGCACACTCATTTGATCTTTAATCACCCAGGCTGATAAAATGAACCTCCACGTAGGGTGAACTTTGTTCTCCTATCTGATCACATTTTCTGGTTCCTGAAAGACTATCATTTTTCTTTTTAAAAATATTTGCTCCTGTTTTCTGTGTCCAAGCAACCTGGTATGATCAAAATGAGCTGTAAGTTCAGAAAATTCTCAACAGCAGAATTCTAGTTGCTAAAAATGCCAGGTTAAACTAAACATTTTTAGTACATATTCATTTCTGTTAAGACTTGAAGTCCTGAAAATTCTGGGACTTTGTTAGGTAAATTCTCCTTAAAGTCTGCTCATGTATGTTTGGATTGTATGGTTTTGTAGAGGTATATGATATTATGTAACTAATATTTGTTACAGTTTAAGAGCTTAATTGTTTAAAAAAAAAATCAAGGGACTTCCCTGATGATCCAGTGTCTGGGACTCTGTGGTTCCAGTATGGGGACCTGGGTTCAAACCCTGGTCAGGAAACTAGACCCTGCAGGCTGCAACTGAAGTCCTGAGCACCATAGGGGAGACCTGGTGCAGCCGAGTAAATAAATTACACATTGGAGAAAATCAAGCCCGTGAGCCACTCTGTGCGAAGGCTTGGAAGTCCAGCCCAGTAGAGAATGCAGCTCAGCTGCTCTGCAAATGGTTCTTGCTCGGGTGAGACGCTTTTGCATAAGAAGTGAACTTAGTACTGAAGAGAGCTGAATCAGTCTGCAGATGGATGTTTTGCACAGGTGGAAGCCTAAGCTGAATGCAGAGTGTCACAGCTTAGCAAATTAAACCATGTAACATTATTTTGTTACATGGTTTCTAGGCATCAAATCTTGGTTCAGTAGAACTCAAGACAGACTAAGCTGCTGCTGCTCCTAAGTCACTTCAGTCGTGTCTGACTCTGCATGACCCCATAGACGGCAGCCCACCAGGCTCCCCCGTCCCTGGGATTCTCCAGGCAAGAACACTGGAGTGGGTTGCCATTTCCTTCTCCAATGCATGAAAGTGAAAAGTGAACGTGAAGTCGCTCAGTANTCATTATTTTTCAGGATATAATACAGTAGTCACAATAATTTGGTGAATGATCTTCATCTTTGTGTGAAGAAGTCTATTCAGTATCATGAAAACATCTATTATCATATGTGGTATAAATATAATTCCCGTATTGCATTATTGGATGTTAACAAAGCCCCCGCCCCCTTTGTTTGCATGAATCGCAGAAACCTCACAAGACTTGTCTGCCTTAGTCGCGCTTGTTATTATGTACATGTCACGGTTTACTGTTATGCTTCCCCGAAATGACGCACACTCATTTGATCTTTAATCACCCAGGCTGATAAAATGAACCTCCACGTAGGGTGAACTTTGTTCTCCTATCTGATCACATTTTCTGGTTCCTGAAAGACTATCATTTTTCTTTTTAAAAATATTTGCTCCTGTTTTCTGTGTCCAAGCAACCTGGTATGATCAAAATGAGCTGTAAGTTCAGAAAATTCTCAACAGCAGAATTCTAGTTGCTAAAAATGCCAGGTTAAACTAAACATTTTTAGTACATATAATTCATTTCTGTTAAGACTTGAAGTCCTGAAAATTCTGGGACTTTGTTAGGTAAATTCTCCTTAAAGTCTGCTCATGTATGTTTGGATTGTATGGTTTTGTAGAGGTATATGATATTATGTAACTAATATTTGTTACAGTTTAAGAGCTTAATTGTTTAAAAAAAAAATCAAGGGACTTCCCTGATGATCCAGTGTCTGGGACTCTGTGGTTCCAGTATGGGGACCTGGGTTCAAACCCTGGTCAGGAAACTAGACCCTGCAGGCTGCAACTGAAGTCCTGAGCACCATAGGGGAGACCTGGCGCAGCCGAGTAAATAAATTACACATTGGAGAAAATCAAGCCCGTGAGCCACTCTGTGCGAAGGCTTGGAAGTCCAGCCCAGTAGAGAATGCAGCTCAGCTGCTCTGCAAATGGTTCTTGCTCGGGTGAGACGCTTTTGCATAAGAAGTGAACTTAGTACTGAAGAGAGCTGAATCAGTCTGCAGATGGATGTTTTGCACAGGTGGAAGCCTAAGCTGAATGCAGAGTGTCACAGCTTAGCAAATTAAACCATGTAACATTTTGTTACATGGTTTCTAGGCATCAAATCTTGGTTCAGTAGAACTCAAGACAGACTAAGCTGCTGCTGCTCCTAAGTCACTTCAGTCGTGTCTGACTCTGCATGACCCCATAGACGGCAGCCCACCAGGCTCCCCCGTCCCTGGGATTCTCCAGGCAAGAACACTGGAGTGGGTTGCCATTTCCTTCTCCAATGCATGAAAGTGAAAAGTGAACGTGAAGTCGCTCAGTAATGTCAACTCTTAGCGACCCCATGGACTGCAGCCCACCAGGCTCCTCCATCCATGGGTTTTTCCAGGCAAGGTGGGGTGCTCTGGCCTTCTCCGACAGACTGAGCTACTGGGGTCAAAATAGAGAATTCGTAGTTTAAAAAAAAATACACCACAGTATTTTTTGAATTTAGTATTTATTTTTTTTAATTAAACTGTTTCCTAAAAGTAATTTATACATATTAATAACATAATATGTACATAATTGAATCTTGTTATCTTGTGAGCTGTTTGCTAGTCAGCAGCGTTCCTTTAACAGCTAGAAAAAGTGGCTTAAATCTAAAACTTACTCCCTCATTTTAAACATGTTCTGACTGAAGAACTCAGGTGTCCAAAACAAGTCTAGCCTTCTGGCAAGAGTGACGAGTTCTTCATAAGGAAATTCTGGAATTGCTTTGAACAAGTGTTTGGATAATTTCTTTGGAACTCTTTCTAAGTGGTTATGTCAGCTTTGGATGTGGGGTGAAATAGGCCGTAGATCTGAATTTTCTGTAAGTTTTATTATCATTTATTCTTGGAATAATAATTTCTGAAGACTTATTCTGAGAGTTTTCTGTATTTGTTGTGCATTTATACTAATAAGGCTTCGGATGTGTTTTTGGCCAACCTGAACCTTACTTTGGGGTTATTTGAGAAGGAATGCCATTAAAAATATCTGTTTGTTTCCCCAGTGTATATGTATGCATGGTCTATCAGGGATAACATATTGAAAGCTATTTAGAAAGTAGTAGTTTAGAAAGTTTAATCTTACATCAATGCCTGTCACAGGGATATATGTGTGATCTTTCTGTATCTGTTTTGCTGAACTGCTAGTTTCAGACTTACTATAAACAAGCAACCTAATACAAAATTTAAAATTCAGCTGGATAATTTATAGCAACAAGTAGCTCAGAGTGAGATACATGAATTATAGAGATCACAACTTGGCAACAATTTTAAAGAGAGTACCAATTGGAGATATTTCTAGGCTTGAACTGGTGTGTGCAGGACTGAGGAGCGTTTCTCAAATAAAATGAAGCCTCTAATACATGAGGGATTAGTGGCGTGATCTGGTTTCTAGATTTCGTTTAGTCAGTGAAGTTAGTTTGCTTAATGTTACAAAAGTGAGCAGCATTAAAATTGAGGCCACTCCTTTGTTGCTTGTTTGGTCCTCAGCACCCCTTTTTCAGGAGGGCAGGATTCTGAGGTAGGCATGTATATGAAGTCAAGAGTATGCAATAGTTCGTGCTTTTACTCTTAGCCTTTTTTCTTATCTCTTTCTCCTCTCACCTTAAAATTTTTAAAAATTCATTTTATGGCGCAAATGATCTGCCTGCCTGCTGGACTGGGAACCTTGGGAGTTTGCTGAGCTGCTCTCTCTCCTCCATCTCTGTGTCTGGGTGCCGCCGTCTTTCTCATGTCTGTCTCTCCTCCTCCATCTGTGTAGCTGCTGTGCTAGCTCGGTTGTGAGCAGCCTACTGCTGGAATTCTCTTTCTCACTCACTCACTGGGCTGTGCTGTGCCCAGTCCCTCAGTCATGTCCAGCTCTGTGAGACCGTAAAGACTGTGCCACGCCAGGCCCCCTGTCCATAAAATATTCTCAGGAAGAATGCTGGAGTAGGTTGCCATTTCTGCTCCAGGTGATCTTCCTGACTCAGGCATGGAACCCGTGTCTCCTGTGTTGACCCGCAGGTTCTTTTCCACTGTGCCACCTGGAAGCCCTAAAATACTCACTACCCAGCCATTGATTCGGGTATTTTCCACGCTGCTGATCAGTAGCGACGTTGTCCGGTGTAGGTCTCTTTGATCTCTTTTTGAGAAGGCGCTAGCAGGCAGGGAGGCCAATGAGGGGACAGTGGCTTGGTAGCAGAGCAGGCGATGACAGAGTCTTGAGCCACAGTGAAGAAAAAGCACACGTGCTGAGTGATCGAGCCCTTTGTAGAGCTGACTTACCTGTTCTCTTCTGGTTTTAATTAGTTTTGTGCACTTCTGTTTTCTGAAAACTGAAGCTTCCTCAGAATTCTGGAATAACTTGGGCCACTGACTACTTTTCATAGGTTTTCCTCCAGGGCAATCAACTATGGTCTGAGTTTTTCTCTCTGCAGTTTGAACAAAATAAATTAGAGTTTTTATTGGCTAAAAGGTGTTAGGCAGGTGATGTTAAAAAAGGCAATAGATTAAAAAAGGAACTCTGAAACAAATGGAATAACATAAAGAGTAGTTAATGAGATGTGGAATAATTTAATAAGTCTGGAACTGAGAATTTAGAATACAGAATAAAACTATGGATGATGCTTAAAGTTGGACTCTGTTTAATCTAAAATGATTTCTTCAGAAATCTTATTTATTTTCATCTTAGTTACAGGAACATACTTAAAAGAAGGAAATACTTAGAGTACATTTGCATCCTTACTGTACTGTGAAGGACGTCTGCTTTGAAAAGTCCCATGCCTCCTGTCTGCCATAAGAAATGCACAAAAACTAACATACGCTTAAGTGAAGTTTTCATCTTTTTGAGTCAGGTTGAATCTGCCTCTTTTTTATGGTAACCACAGTTCTGGGAATTTTCTAACTCATCTTGGGGATTTAGAATGGTCTCTCGATATGGAAACGGACCTCTCAGAAAGCAACTCTGCGAAATGACTCAACTTCTTTTGGTTTATTTAGGGTGATTGAGACTGATCTGTTTCTTATTTGTAAGCTAATTTGAACTTGATATCCAAGCTTGTCCCTAAATGGATCAGGATACAGAGAAGAGAGGTTACATTGCCATCAAGAGAAAAATAAGAAGGTGTAATACTCAAACCATAAGAAGTTTTCTCTTCTTCAGGTATACAAACATTGGGGTCTGTTTTGCCTGGAGCTTAAGTTTGTGTGGGGTCTAACTTTGTACCAACTATTTGTGAAAAATGAGCCTGACTATTTGAGAGAAAGTACACAGTCCAGGGGATTGCAGGAGTCAGACAAGACTTAGCAACTAAACAGCAACAGCGGATGCGTCCTGTGCTGTTACAAGGGCTCCAGGATGAAGAGCGGTTCTGGCAATGAAGATACGTCTCATAGTTAGGGCAACCTGGAAGTCTTTTATTTACCTTAAAGATCAAAGAAACGGGTTTAGATTATGTCAGTGCTTGAGGGATCATTGCCTATATAAAGATTTCTAAAACTAGGGGAAGTTATAAACACAGTCGTAACCATCAGGTGTATTACACTTATAATTGCCTTGAATTGAAGTGGCGTGAAACTGTGGTTACGACCATCTGGCCTCTTGGTCCGGATTTCTTAGTGACGAGGTCTTGGGCAAGTTAGTTCCCTGAAGTGCTTCTTGACTGTTCGTTCGTTTGCTTTGGTGTCCGGTAGGCTGGGAGTTTTGCTGTTGTTCAGCTGCCGAGTTGTGCTCAGCTCTTCGCTGCGCCATGGACTGCACCAGGCTGCCTGTCCCTCACCGTCTCCTGCAGTCTGCCCAAGCTCGTGTCTGTTGACTCAGTGATGCCATCCAACGGTCTCATTCTCTGGCACCCTCTGCTCCTGTCCCCAGTCTTTCTCAGCATCAGGGTCTTTTCCAGTGAGTCAGCTGTTGATATCAGGTGGCCAAAGTATTGGAGCTTCAGCTTCAGCATCAGTCTTTCCAAAGGGTATTCAGGGTTGATTTCCTTTAAGATTGACTGCTTTGATATCCCTGCTTTCCATGGGGCTCTCAAGATTCACCTCCAGCACCGCGGTTCGAAGGCACCAGTTCTTTGGCACTCTGCCTTCTTTACTGTCCAGCTCTCACATCTGTCCGTGACCACTAGAAAGACCATAGCCTTGACTGTATGTACCTTGGTTGGCAAAGTGATAGCTTTGCTTTTTAATACACTGCCTAGGTTTGTTATAGCATTCTTGCCAAGAAGCATTTGTCTTCTAATTTCATGGCTGTAGGTAGGTGAAAGGTGAAGTTGCTCAGTCGTGTCCGACTCTTTGTGACGCTGTGGACTGTAACACACTACTAGGCTTCTCCATCCATGGGATTCTCCAGGCAAGAATACTGGAGTGGATTGCCATTTCCTTCTCCAGGGGATCTTCCTGACCCAGGGATCGAACCCGGGTCTCCCACATTGGAGGCAGACACTTTAACCTCTGAGCCACAAGGAATATCAATATAATGGTAGAATACTGCTATTATTCTCACTAAAGTATGTTTTCAAACAACTTCCAAATGTAAGACATGTAGTTAAAGAAGCCTGAGTGGATGTTTTCTTTGACTCAGATGAATACAAGGAGACAAGTATGTAATAAACTTTAAACTGCTCATATTTAACTTCACACATAAACCTTGAAAGAATAACATCTATCTTCAAACTGCAAAATTAAAAGAATTATATTCCCATTAACCTTGGGTGGAGGTTTGGAGTATTAGGAGTTTGTAGAGTCTTTCAGGCATGCTGTTTAGGCAGCCCTTCCAGCCCGCCAGGTTAGTGGGGTTGCTGGGACAGAAAACGGAGTGCGCACTTGCATAGTGACAGTGGAGGGGCCTGTAGAAGGGAGATGGGTGTGGTTCAGGTTTTCCAGGCGATCTGAAGCTTCTGGACGCACAGCGGGTGTTTCCTGTCCTGATGCTGCCGGTGCACGTTTAGCATCCAGTTGTATCCCTGAGAGTTAGATGGAAGCTCTTTACTTCTTTTTTTTTTTTTTTTTTGATAACTGTTACTATATTAGGTACTTTTATATAGTTTTAACTTTTTTTTAACTTATCAGCAGTATATTTTATTTAGTCAGTTGACTTATGCAACAGTATTTTCCTTATGAACTCTTCGTCCCCCTTAAACATTGCTGTCTTTTGACATGGAAATTCCTAAATGATTTAGTTTAAGACTAAAATTTGTGTTAAGGAAAATCAGATTTGGTAGAGACATTTTATGTATAGTTAAAACTGCTTTTGTTTAATTACTCCTCTTTCTGTTGAAAAGGAACCTTGATACTAGTAGTTCAGAAACACATTTGAAATCTTTATATTGAGTACACTTTAATTGGACTAGATGAAGTGTTATATATATTCAACAAATAATTTAAAGATTGTGTGTCTGAAAAATGGAGAGTAGTTGTTACTGGTCAATACCTCTGAGAAAGCTTGAAGCCATCTCTTCGCTGCTGTATTGGTGTCTTTGGGATGGTCTGCTTCGGGATGTCCATTTTAAGAAGCTGCATAGATTTTTATAGACACTGAAGTGTGAGACCCACTGCTGAAGTCTCTGCTGACAGCTTTAAGATGTAGGCTCTGCCCTTGCAATGGAAGGGATGTTTTTATTTATGGGATAAATAAATGGGATGTATTTATTTATATTATTTGCCTAAGGCATAAAACTTTAAAAATGCTACCAAAATTTACCAAGACAGGAGACTATAGAAGTTATAAAAGTTTTTTTTTGGAGGGGGGTCCCTTATAAAAGCTAGAAAAAAGAATGAAGATTAATATATTATTGGAATAGTGCTTTTGTGTTACTTTTTGGCATTTTGACCTTAATTTACTGTAGGACTATTGTTAGCAGATTGAAATGTTCTTGTGAAAACTCTTAAGGCTGTAGTCTTTTCTTGAAAATTGGTTTAGTACTGTTGTTTACATTGTGAAATTAGCGCTTTCAATAAGATTTTGGTTTCCATCTATCCTGAATTCTCCCAAGGAATGCACAACTTCAAAAATAAAGAGGCACAGTCAGCAGAAAAAAGAGGTGGTCTGAGCATTTATGCGTTAAATATGCATGTTAATTAGGAAAAAAATTAGAAAAATATGAAAACAGATGTTACATAAATTATTGCAGTCCCAGGGCAGCAGTAACTTATACACTGACAATAATTTTTATATGTGCGTGTGTATGTCTATTTCTAGATTTCTCAATGTTTATGCAATTCTGTAGAGAATAAATGAAGGAAAAACTGGTATATCCTTTCAGTGAGATCGTGGTAAACACTCCTCCTGCATGTGGCTTGCTGAACAGGTCTAGGCATAATATACACCCTTTCTGTAAGCTCACCATCCGTGCTTCCTGACCTTCCCTGTANCCGTAGAGAATAAATGAAGGAAAAACTGGTATATCCTTTCAGTGAGATCGTGGTAAACACTCCTCCTGCATGTGGCTTGCTGAACACGTCTAGGCATAATATACACCCTTTCTGTAAGCTCACCATCCGTGCTTCCTGACCTTCCCTGTAGTCTTTCCTTCTTGGCTTCTTTGATAGTATGTCAGTGAAATCTTTTAATGGATATGTCCTGTCTAAACAAGAAAGTGAATCATAATCCCAGGCAGTATAGGAAATGTAAAATTGACTATAGTGTAAAATAAGTATTTAGGAATAAAACGAATCACAACTTTTGAGGACACTGATTGTGATGTTACTTTTTCTTTGTTTACAGTCGTACTTTCTGAAGAAATAGCCATCATTCTTTCTCTGAGTAGTGTTGACACAGTAGTATGACAATCTATAGTAAGTGTTACATAAACATACATTCATCAGATACACATATGTTGGAATAATTGATAGATCCTCAAATGTCTTTACTCTAAAGAGACATCTGTAATATACAAATGGCCTGTATTTTTACCAGGGAAAGATGAGAAATAGAGACATGCTTTGTTTCAGTGGTGTGGCAATTTTTAGTTCAACCATACAGAAAAACTGTGTGACTAGAGGGCTGTCCAAGGCGCTGCTGCTGTTATCTGGGTGTTTTCCACTCACAGATTATATAACTTAGAAACACATTGTTCGTAACTTTTCAGATAAGATTGAAAGTTAAAATAAGGAAATGCTCCATCAGAATGTAATAAATCATTCTCTTTATCTAACAAGCAAACAAAACATGAATTATATTCAGTTACAGGAGCACAAACCGTTTCTGTAAATCTGTGTAGAGATCAATGCTACATTCATTTGTAGTCTTTAGAAATCATACTTTGTTATTTGGTTTCAGTAGCATATGATGTTAAAATGTGTTTTAAGTAAGCAATTTCTTTTGATCCCAGAAGTTTCATATATACCTGTTATCATAATGCTTTTCAATTCCATGTTTTTGGTTAATATTTTACTTTATGTTGCCTAAGTATTGTTGTCTTTTTGTGCATATGCTGAGTCACCATAAGCTATAAGCTAATACAGAATGAAATCTAGAAAAGAGGGATCATATTGTTTGGTAATTTATTATACTTTAGAGGTTCTTTACTTTAGATAGACATTTAAGAAATTCTGTTGTTATTCTTGAAAATTTTATGTAGAGATGTATCTCTGTCAGATAGGATTTGTGGAAGTGTATTAAAGTATATTACTAAAGGTGATAAATGTTTTTCTGTAGGCAAAAAGGCTATGTAAGTTAATTTTTAATTCACAAATAATATTTACTTGCCACACTGATGAAACTATATTCTAATTTTACATTTTACTAGTACTTTGGAATTAATTTTCAGTGGAGTTTTTTCACATTTGTTTTAAAATGTCAGATTTCCATTTTTTATTTTATGTAATTTTAATATTTATTTTATTATGTATTAGAGTAGTGCATTTCTTATTTGAACACTTGTAATTCATGTCATTGAGTGAAACAAAGTGAGAACAGGTGATGTATTTTATATTGAGGTGTTTTAGGGTTTTTTTTGGTATTATAATACTGTGAGTATTAGAAAGTGAGTTTCTTTCTTCTATTTTAGATGATGGAAAGGGTGATTAATGTGTAAGCTAACATTTGTCTCCTAAGAGCCAAAAATATGGTATAAAATTTTTCAGCTTTTTGCATTGATGGCTTTGATTTAGGGGTCCTTTGCTTAGGAAGAGGCATATTTGAAGCTATTTTATTTATTTATTTGTTCTTCTAGGTATTTGCTGTTTATCCTGAAGCTCAGCTGAGGCAGAGTTCAGCTGATCTCTGTTTCTTGATTGTTTACTTCTATTGGCCTACCAAGACTTTTATTGGAGAATTCTGTGGTACAGAACCTGACATCATCTGTTGGCCATAACCGGAGCATGCGTTTGCAAGTGTCAGTTAGATTTGTGGATCAATAAAGTCTTCCTTAAAGTAAGTATATGTTCATTTCAAAATGTATGTTTTCAATTCAGTGCTATTAACATCTATCTTAGTCTGTTCTGGCTTCTATAACAAAAATCCCATAGATTGTGTGAGTTACAAATCACAGAAATTTATTTTTCACTGCTTTGGAGACTGGGATGTCTAAGATCAAGATGCTAGCAAACTTGGTGTCTGATGAGGCTCCACATGCTGGTTCATAGATGGATGTCTTCCTGCTGTGTCTTCACACAGTGGAAGAATAAAGGTCTCTGTTTATAAGGCCACCCATCCCCTTTGTCAGGGCTACACCCTCAGGACCTAATCACCTCACAAAGGCCTCATTCCTAGGCGATTGCGCTGGGAATTAAGATTTCGTTTTGGGGATGCTAAATGTTGATTTCATAATGATACCCTGTGATGGTTATCATGATCTGTCTTACAGACTTGTGTACAGAAATGTGTGCTGATGTGTGTGTGTATGCTTGTGCTCTGTGTTCAGTCATGTCTGATGCTTTGTGATCCTCTGGACTGTAGCCCACCAGGCTCCCCGTCCGTTGAATTCTCCAGGCAAGAATACTGGAGCTGGTTTCCTTCTCCGTGTGTGTGTAGATGTGTATGTATGTGTCTGTACACTCATATGAGTTTGGCTTGCAGACTCATTCAGGGAATAACGTTACCTGCAACACGTTAGAGTCCTTGACGGTTTCTTCCCACTTATCTGTTGACCCGCCAACTTCCGGTCTTTTCTTTTTCTTCACTGTTTCCCCTCTTTCTTAATTAAACTTTCATTGGGCTTTAAAAATATTTTCCCACCAGAATACTTTCAGCCCTTTTCTTACTGAATACTTTACTTTTTGTATTCTTATCTCTTTTCCTTTTTCTTCACCTTTTTTCTTTCTTTCTTTCCTACTTTCCTACCTACTTACCTACATTCTGATGTTCATTAAGTTTGTGGGAAGCATTGCAAACTTAGAATGGTTGAACTTAAAGTTGAAAGTATATCAAACAGGTAGGATTCACTTTTTTTTTTAAACCACAACCCATAGTGAGAAATAAATTTTGCGTTTGTGTGACATTTTCCTCAGGTATAAATGCACAAATGAAGCTAACAAAGGCTGAAACAATTCTGCCTTGGCTGCCGTGAATGTGTACTGTATTCTGTTGTCTTACATTTCTTGTATACTTCGTTTAATATATACTGATACCCATAATTACATTTATTTCCCTATCCAATGATGGCTCACTTTTTGCAATTTCAAAAAGTCCTCCTGTAGGTCACTTCATGACTGGCTTCTAGGGAAACTAAATGGAAAGAGGCATGTTTTCTGTTTCAGTCCAGCTGCTTTTCTGTTGTCTTCTCTGTGCTTCTCATTTCTTTTGATTCAAGTTATCAGATGACTTAGGGAAAGAACTGTGTAACTGCTGAAAAATATTGGAGCACTAATTGGTTCCTTTGCAGTAAGAACACAGACACCAGTGGTCGTGTTTCAGAACATGGATGGGAGTCGTTCCTTTACAGTAAGGGGGATCTTTAACCTTTCTGTTTCTTTCATGGCCTGTAAGTTGTGCGTGCTGATGCTCTCACCATTCTTGCTTTACAGTAGCTTAAACTTCCAAAGCCCTTTACATCAGCTGAGAATAACAGATTTCTTCCCCCAAGGTGGTCTCTTCTAGTGTTCCTTCTGATTTTACTTAACATTTTTATACTTTTCACAAATTACAGTTAAAAATTAAAAATGTAATATTTTTAAGAAAGTTTATTATGTGCAATAAAGTAAAAAGATAAAATTATGCTCAATCCAATGTATTAAAAGCTAAAGCATTTCTAAGAGGAAAGTTTATGGCAATAAGCCCCTGTATTAAGAAAGGAAATCTCAGGGGTGTCCACTATCTTCAATTTTATTCAGCTCAGTTTTGGAAGTCCTAGCCTCAGCGATCAGAGAAGAAAAAGAAATAAAACAAATCCACATTAGAAAGGAAGAAGCAAGACTGTCACTGTGTCCAGGTGACATGATACTATACACAGAACATCCTAGAAAGCTCCCCAGAAAACTGCTGGCGCTCATCACTGGACTCAGAGAACGTGGAGGATACAGGATTGATATGCAGAAATCTCGCATTTCTATACACCAGCAATGAATTAACAGAGAAATTGAAACAGTTCCACTTACCATCTCATCAAAAAGAGTACAGTACTTAGGAACAAACCTCAGTAAGGAGATAAAAAACTTGTACTCAGAAAACTGTAAGATACCAATGAAAGAAATTGACAGAACAAACAGATGGAAAAATGTATTTTTGAATTAGAAGAATTAATGTTGTTAAATTGACTGTTACTACCATTACTAACTGCCAGCAAATTTGGAAAACTCAGCAGTGGCCACAGGACTGGAAAAGGTCAGTTTTCATTCCAATCCCAAAGAAAGGCAATGCCAAAGAATGCTCAAACTACCACAGAATTGCACTCATCTCCTCCAAGCCAGGCTTCAGCAGTACATGAACCATGAAATTCCAGATATTCAGGCTGGTTTTAGAAAAGGCAGAGGAACCAGAGATCCAATTGCCAACATCCGCTGGATCATGGAAAAAGCAAGAGAGTTCCAGAAAAACATCTATTTCTGCTTTCTGGACTATGCCAAAGCCTTTGACTGTGTGGATCACAATAAACTGTGGAAAATTCTAAAGAGATAGGAATACCAGACCACCTGACCTGCCTCTTGAGAAACCTATATGCAGATCAGGAAGCAACAGTTAGAACTGGACATGGAACAACACACGGGTTCCAAATAGGAAAAGGAGTCTGTCAAGGCTGTATACTGTCACCCTGTTTATTTAACTTCTCTGCAGAGTACATCATGAGAAATGCTGGACTGGAAGAAGCACAAGCTGGAAGCAAGATTGCTGGGAGAAAAATGAATAACCTCAAATATGCAGATGACACCACCTTTATGGCAGAAAGTGAAGAGGAATGAAAAAAAAAAAAGCCTCTTGATGAAAGTGAAAGAGGAGAGTGAAAAGTTGGCTTAAAGCTCAACATTCAGAAAACAAAGATCATGGCATCCGGTCCCATCACTTCATGGGAAATANTGCTTGGTAATTTATTATACTTTAGAGGTTCTTTACTTTAGATAGACATTTAAGAAATTCTGTTGTTATTCTTGAAAATTTTATGTAGAGATGTATCTCTGTCAGATAGGATTTGTGGAAGTGTATTAAAGTATATTACTAAAGGTGATAAATGTTTTTCTGTAGGCAAAAAGGCTATGTAAGTTAATTTTTAATTCACAAATAATATTTACTTGCCACACTGATGAAACTATATTCTAATTTTACATTTTACTAGTACTTTGGAATTAATTTTCAGTGGAGTTTTTTCACATTTGTTTTAAAATGTCAGATTTCCATTTTTTATTTTATGTAATTTTAATATTTATTTTATTATGTATTAGAGTAGTGCATTTCTTATTTGAACACTTGTAATTCATGTCATTGAGTGAAACAAAGTGAGAACAGGTGATGTATTTTATATTGAGGTGTTTTAGTTTTTTTTTGGTATTATAATACTGTGAGTATTAGAAAGTGAGTTTCTTTCTTCTATTTTAGATGATGGAAAGGGTGATTAATGTGTAAGCTAACATTTGTCTCCTAAGAGCCAAAAATATGGTATAAAATTTTTCAGCTTTTTGCATTGATGGCTTTGATTTAGGGGTCCTTTGCTTAGGAAGAGGCATATTTGAAGCTATTTTATTTATTTATTTGTTCTTCTAGGTATTTGCTGTTTATCCTGAAGCTCAGCTGAGGCAGAGTTCAGCTGATCTCTGTTTCTTGATTGTTTACTTCTATTGGCCTACCAAGACTTTTATTGGAGAATTCTGTGGTACAGAACCTGACATCATCTGTTGGCCATAACCGGAGCATGCGTTTGCAAGTGTCAGTTAGATTTGTGGATCAATAAAGTCTTCCTTAAAGTAAGTATATGTTCATTTCAAAATGTATGTTTTCAATTCAGTGCTATTAACATCTATCTTAGTCTGTTCTGGCTTCTATAACAAAAATCCCATAGATTGTGTGAGTTACAAATCACAGAAATTTATTTTTCACTGCTTTGGAGACTGGGATGTCTAAGATCAAGATGCTAGCAAACTTGGTGTCTGATGAGGCTCCACATGCTGGTTCATAGATGGATGTCTTCCTGCTGTGTCTTCACACAGTGGAAGAATAAAGGTCTCTGTTTATAAGGCCACCCATCCCCTTTGTCAGGGCTCCACCCTCAGGACCTAATCACCTCACAAAGGCCTCATTCCTAGGCGATTGCGCTGGGAATTACGATTTCGTTTTGGGGATGCTAAATGTTGATTTCATAATGATACCCTGTGATGGTTATCATGATCTGTCTTACAGACTTGTGTACAGAAATGTGTGCTGATGTGTGTGTGTGTGCTTGTGCTGTGTGTGCAGTCATGTCCGATGCTTTGTGATCCCCTGGACTGTAGCCCACCAGGCTCCCCGTCTGTTGAATTCTCCAGGCAAGAATACTGGAGCTGGTTTCCTTCTCCGTGTGTGTGTAGATGTGTATGTATGTGTCTGTACACTCATATGAGTTTGGCTTGCAGACTCATTCAGGGAATAACGTTACCTGCAACACGTTAGAGTCCTTGACGGTTTCTTCCCACTTATCTGTTGACCCGCCAACTTCCGGTCTTTTCTTTTTCTTCACTGTTTCCCCTCTTTCTTAATTAAACTTTCATTGGGCTTTAAAAATATTTTCCCACCAGAATACTTTCAGCCCTTTTCTTACTGAATACTTTACTTTTTGTATTCTTATCTCTTTTCCTTTTTCTTCACCTTTTTTCTTTCTTTCTTTCCTACTTTCCTACCTACTTACCTACATTCTGATGTTCATTAAGTTTGTGGGAAAGCATTACAAACTTAGAATGGTTGAACTTAAAGTTGAAAGTATATCAAACAGGTAGGATTCACTTTTTTTTTTAAACCACAACCCATAGTGAGAAATAAATTTTGCGTTTGTGAGACATTTTCCTCAGGTATAAATGCACAAATGAAGCTAACAAAAGTTGAAACAATTCTGCCTTGGCTGCCTTGAATGTGTACTGTATTCTATTGTCTTACATTTTTTGTATACTTCGTTTAATATATACTGAAACCCATAATTACATTTATTTCCCTATCCAATGATGGCTCACTTTTTGCAATTTCAAAAAGTCCTCCTGTAGGGCACTTCATGACTGACTTCTAGGGAAACTAAATGGAAAGAGGCATGTTTTCTGTTTCAGTCCAGCTGCTTTTCTGTTGTCTTCTCTGTGCTTCTCATTTCTTTTGATTCAAGTTATCAAGATGACTTAGGGAAAGAACTGTGTAACTGCTGAAAAATATTGGAGCACTAATTGGTTCCTTTGCAGTAAGAACACAGACACCAGTGGTCGTGTTTCAGAACATGGATGGGAGTCGTTCCTTTACAGTAAGGGGGATCTTTAACCTTTCTGTTTCTTTCATGGCCTCTAAGTTGTGCGTGCTGATGCTCTCACCATTCTTGCTTTACAGCAGCTTAAACTTCCAAAGCCCTTTACATCAGCTGAGAATAACAGATTTTTTTCCCCCAAGGTGGTCTCTTCTAGTGTTCCTTCTGATTTTACTTAACATTTTTATACTTTTCACAAATTACAGTTAAAAATTAAAAATGTAACATTTTTAACAAAGTTTATTATATGCAATAAAGTAAAAAGATAAAATTATGCTCAATCCAATGTATTAAAAGCTAAAGCATTTCTAAGAGGAAAGTTTATGGCAATAAGCCCCTGTATTAAGAAAGGAAATCTCAGGGGTGTCCACTATCTTCAATTTTATTCAGCTCAGTTTTGGAAGTCCTAGCCTCAGCGATCAGAGAAGAAAAAGAAATAAAACAAATCCACATTAGAAAGGAAGAAGCAAGACTGTCACTGTGTCCAGGTGACATGATACTATACACAGAACATCCTAGAAAGCTCCCCAGAAAACTGCTGGCGCTCATCACTGGACTCAGAGAACGTGGAGGATACAGGATTGATATGCAGAAATCTCGCATTTCTATACACCAGCAATGAATTAACAGAGAAATTGAAACAGTTCCACTTACCATCTCATCAAAAAGAGTACAGTACTTAGGAACAAACCTCAGTAAGGAGATAAAAAACTTGTACTCAGAAAATTGTAAGATACCAATGAAAGAAATTGACAGAACAAACAGATGGAAAAATGTATTTTTGAATTAGAAGAATTAATGTTGTTAAATTGACTGTTACTACCATTACTAACTGCCAGCAAATTTGGAAAACTCAGCAGTGGCCACAGGACTGGAAAAGGTCAGTTTTCATTCCAATCCCAAAGAAAGGCAATGCCAAAGAATGCTCAAACTACCACAGAATTGCACTCATCTCCTCCAAGCCAGGCTTCAGCAGTACATGAACCATGAAATTCCAGATATTCAGGCTGGTTTTAGAAAAGGCAGAGGAACCAGAGATCCAATTGCCAACATCCGCTGGATCATGGAAAAAGCAAGAGAGTTCCAGAAAAACATCTATTTCTGCTTTCTGGACTATGCCAAAGCCTTTGACTGTGTGGATCACAATAAACTGTGGAAAATTCTAAAGAGATAGGAATACCAGACCACCTGACCTGCCTCTTGAGAAACCTATATGCAGATCAGGAAGCAACAGTTAGAACTGGACATGGAACAACACACGGGTTCCAAATAGGAAAAGGAGTCTGTCAAGGCTGTATACTGTCACCCTGTTTATTTAACTTCTCTGCAGAGTACATCATGAGAAATGCTGGACTGGAAGAAGCACAAGCTGGAAGCAAGATTGCTGGGAGAAAAATGAATAACCTCAAATATGCAGATGACACCACCTTTATGGCAGAAAGTGAAGAGGAATGAAAAAAAAAAAAGCCTCTTGATGAAAGTGAAAGAGGAGAGTGAAAAGTTGGCTTAAAGCTCAACATTCAGAAAACAAAGATCATGGCATCCGGTCCCATCACTTCATGGGAAATAATTGGGAAACAGTAGAAACAGTGTCAGACTTTATTTTTTGGGCTCCAAAATCACCGTTGATGGTGACTGCAGCCACGAAATTAAAAGACGCTTACTCCTTAAAAAGAAAGTTATGACCAACCTAGATAGCACATTCAAANAATTGGGAAACAGTAGAAACAGTGTCAGACTTTATTTTTTGGGCTCCAAAATCACCGTTGATGGTGACTGCAGCCATGAAATTAAAAGACGCTTACTCCTTAAAAAGAAAGTTATGACCAACCTAGATAGCACATTCAAAAGCAGAGACATTACTTTGCTAACGAAGGTCTATCTAGTCAAGGCTATGGTTTTTCCAAGGGTCATGTATAGATGTGAGAGTTGGACTGTGAAGAAAGCTGAGCGCCGAAGAATTGATGCTTTGGAACTGTGGTGCTAGAGAAGACTCTTGAGAGTCCCTTGGACTGCAAGGAGATCCAACCAGTCCATCCTAAAAGAGATCAGCCCTGGAATTTGTTTGGAAGGAATGATGCTAAAGCTGAAACTCCAGTACTTTGGCCACCTCATGTGAAGAGTTGACTCATTGGAAANGCATTGGTAAAGTGAAGGGTGAAAATCATATGATCATCTCAGTAGATGCAGAAGGAGCATTGGCAGAATTCAGCATCCATTCATGGTATCAAGAAACAGGGCATAGCGGCAACCTGCTAATAAACACGGCAAAGACCACATACGAAATACCATAGCTAACGTCATGCTTCGTAGTGAAAAGCGGAAAGCCTTTTTCCTGAGATTAGGTGGGGGAGAATGCCCAGGCTCCCCTGCCCGCCCCACTACCCCCATCCCCAAGGAGCTGAGTGTTCTTTACTTGGGCTGTATATCACAGTTTTTGTAATGAGTAACCATGAGAAAAAGATGATGTTCCTCATATTAAAAGAAAAAAACCTCACCAATTTTGTTTAATTAATCCTGGAAGTTCTAGCCAGAGAAATCAAAAATAAGAAATAAAAAGTATTCAGATCAGAAAGGAATAGAACTTTTTATTTGCAGAGGTATGATATTATATGTTGAAAACACCACCAGAAAAAAACCTGTTAGAATTAATAAATTCACTAAACTTGCAGGATACAAAATCAATATGCAAAAATCAGTTGCATTTCTGTACATGGTTTTACAGTGGAGGTGATGAGCAGATTCAGCAAATTAGGTCTGGTAGACAGAGTGCCTGCAGAGCTATGGATGGATGTTCATAACACGGTACAGGCAGCAGCGGCAAAAAGCACCCCCCAGAAAGAGTGCTACAGTAAGGCAGATGGATGCTTCCCAGACACCAGTCGCTGAGTAAAGAAGAGCGATGAAAGGCAGGAGAGAAAGGGAAAGACGTGCCCAGCTGAACGCAGAGTTCCAGAGAATAGCAAGCAGAGATGAGAGAGCTTTTAAGAAAATGATGTGAAGAAGTAGAGGAAAACAATAGAATGGGCAAGACTAGAGATCTCGTCAAGAAAACTAGAGATACCAAAGGAACATTTCATGCAGAGATGGGTACAAAAAAGGACAGAAATGGCAAGGACCTCACAGAAGCAGACGAGATTAGGAACTGCTGTACATTTGCTCTCGTTCCACATGCTATGAAGGCGATGCTCAAAGTCTTTCAGTCTGGGTTTCAGCATGTGCCTGAGAACCAGAGATCAAACACGCCACATCCAGAGTGTCATAGGAAAAACAGGGGAATCCCAGCAGAACATCTGCTTCTGCTTCATTGACTACGCTAAGGCCTTCGACTGTATGGATCACAACAAACCGTGGAAAATGCTTAAAGAGATTGCAATACCAGACCACCTTACCTGTCTTCTGAGAAACCTGTATGCAGCTGGAACAATGAACTGGTTCAAACCTGGGAAGGGAGTATGTTAAAACTGTATGTAGTCACCTTACTTACTTAATACGTGCAGTATAGCATGTGAAATGCCAAGCTGGGTGAATCACAAGCTGAAATCAACGTTGACAGGAGAAAAACAACCTCCTCAAATATTCAGGTAGTACCACTGAAATGGCAGAAAGCAAAGAGGAACTACAGAGCCTCTTGATGAAAGTGAGAGAGGAGGGTGAAAAACTGGCTTAAAACTCAACATTTAAAAAAATAAGATCATGGCATCTGGTCCCATCACTTCATGGCAAATAGATGGAGAAAAAGTGGAAACAGTGACAGATGTTATTTTCTTGGGCTCCAAAATCAGTGCTGAAGGTGACTACAGCCATGAAATTAAAAGATGCCTGCTACTTGGAAGAAAAGCTGTGACAAACCTAGATACTTTATTAAAAAGAGACATCACTTTGCTGACACAGATCCATCTAGTTAAAGCTGTGTTTTTTTCAGCAGTCATATACATATATGAGAATTGGGCTATAAAAAGGCTGTGTGTTGAAGAATTAATTGATGCTTTGAACTGTCGGTGCTAAAAAAGACTCGTGAGAGTCCCTTGGACAGCAAGGAGATCAAACCAGTCAGTCCTAAAGGGGATCAACCTTGAATGTCCATTGGAAGGAATGATGCTGAAGCTCCAATACTTTGGCCACCTGATGCGAAGAACTGACTCTTGGGAAAAGTCCCTGATGCTGGGAAAGATTGAGAACATGAGAAGTGGGTGACAGACCATGAGAGATGAGATGATTGGATGGCATCACCAACTCAGTGGACATGAATTCGCGCAAACTCCTGAGACAGTGAAGCACAGGGAAGCCTGGCCTGCTGTAACCACGGGGTCACAAAGGGCTGGGCACCACTCAGTGACTGAAACTCAGCAACAACAGTGAACCGTCAGAGAAACTAAGGACATAGTCCCATTACAGTCACATCAAAAAGAATGAAACTCAGGGATCAGCGTTACCAAGGAGCTGAAAGATGTGGATACTGATGATTATTAACACTGATGAAATAAGCTGCTGCTGCTGCTAAGTCGCTTCAGTTGTGTTAGACTCTGTGCGACCCCAGAGACAGCAGCCCACCAGGCTCCCCCGTCCCTGGGATTCTCCAGGCAAGAACACTGGAGTGGTTTGCCATTTCCTTCTCCAGTGCATGAAAGTGAAAAGTGAAAGTGAAGTCTCTCAGTTGTGTCTGACTCCTAGCGACCCCATGGACTGCAGCTCACCAGGCTCCTCCGTCCATGGGATTTTCCAGGCAGGAGTACTGGAGTGGGGTGCCATTTCCTTCTCCATGAAATAAGCTGAAGTATACACAAAGAAATGGAAAAATATTCTTTGCATATGGAAGTGAAGAATTATGTTGCTAAAATGTTCAAAGCATCCAGAACAGTCTGTAGATTCAGTGAATTCTGTATCAGAAGTCAGCTGGCATTTTTTTGAAAAGCAATCCTAAAGTTTGTATGTGTCCACAAAATATCCTAAATAGACAAAGCACTCTTGAGAAAGAACAAAGCTGAAAGCACCACACTTCATGATTTTAAACTTTATTAGAAAGATATAATAATCTAAACAGCATGGTATTAGCATAAAAATGGCCATATAGACTAATGTAAAAGAAGTGAGAACCCAGAAATAAAACCACACTTGGATGGTATATTAAGTTATGACAAAGGATCTAAGAATATGATTGGGCGAAGGATAGTTTGTTCAATAAATAGTATTGGGAAAATTGGGCAGTCACAGGCAAGTCACAGACCTTGGCCTCCCATCTTACAAGATATACAAAGATCAACTCCAGATGGATTAAAGACTTGAACACGAAAATTTCAGTATAAGCTTCATAGAGGCCAATGGGATAAACTGTTTCACATTGATCCTGGCAATTTTTAAAAATTAATTTTAAAAATTAATATAAAAAATGAAGGCAACAAAAGCATACATCAGCAAGTGGACAGGAGTGCATCAGAGTTGAAAACCACATGATGTATCTTAAGTTTTGTTGTGTTATATTAAGGTCAATTGTATATTAGTAGAGTTATTATGTTTTTTGTTAATTAATTTAAAAAATTAATATAAAAAAGAAACAAGCTAAAACCTCCTAACCCTACCTTGTAGTCATGAACTGATGTAGTATTTNCAGTCAGTCCTAAAGGGGATCAACCTTGAATGTCCATTGGAAGGAATGATGCTGAAGCTCCAATACTTTGGCCACCTGATGCGAAGAACTGACTCTTGGGAAAAGACCCTGTTGCTGGGAAAGATTGAGAACATGAGAAGTGGGTGACAGACCATGAGAGATGAGATGATTGGATGGCATCACCAACTCAGTGGACATGAATTCGCGCAAACTCCTGAGACGGTGAAGCACAGGGAAGCCTGGCCTGCTGTAACCACGGGGTCACAAAGGGCTGGGCACCACTCAGTGACTGAAACTCAGCAACAACAGTGAACCGTCAGAGAAACTAAGGACATAGTCCCATTACAGTCACATCAAAAAGAGTGAAACTCAGGGATCAGCGTTACCAAGGAGCTGAAAGATGTGGATACTGATGATTATTAACACTGATGAAATAAGCTGCTGCTGCTGCTAAGTCGCTTCAGTTGTGTTAGACTCTGTGCGACCCCAGAGACAGCAGCCCACCAGGCTCCCCCGTCCCTGGGATTCTCCAGGCAAGAACACTGGAGTGGTTTGCCATTTCCTTCTCCAGTGCATGAAAGTGAAAAGTGAAAGTGAAGTCTCTCAGTTGTGTCTGACTCCTAGCGACCCCATGGACTGCAGCTCACCAGGCTCCTCCGTCCATGGGATTTTCCAGGCAGGAGTACTGGAGTGGGGTGCCATTTCCTTCTCCATGAAATAAGCTGAAGTATACACAAAGAAATGGAAAAATATTCTTTGCATATGGAAGTGAAGAATTATGTTGCTAAAATGTTCAAAGCATCCAGAACAATCTGTAGATTCAGTGAATTCTGTATCAGAAGTCAGCTGGCATTTTTTTGAAAAGCAATCCTAAAGTTTGTATGTGTCCACAAAATATCCTAAATAGACAAAGCACTCTTGAGAAAGAACAAAGCTGAAAGCACCACACTTCATGATTTTAAACTTTATTAGAAAGATATAATAATCTAAACAGCATGGTATTAGCATAAAAATGGCCATATAGACTAATGTAAAAGAAGTGAGAACCCAGAAATAAAACCACACTTGGATGGTATATTAAGTTATGACAAAGGATCTAAGAATATGATTGGGCGAAGGATAGTTTGTTCAATAAATAGTATTGGGAAAATTGGGCAGTCACAGGCAAGTCACAGACCTTGGCCTCCCATCTTACAAGATATACAAAGATCAACTCCAGATGGATTAAAGACTTGAACACGAAAATTTCAGTATAAGCTTCATAGAGGCCAATGGGATAAACTGTTTCACATTGATCCTGGCAATTTTTAAAAATTAATTTTAAAAATTAATATAAAAAATGAAGGCAACAAAAACATACATCAGCAAGTGGACAGGAGTGCATCAGAGTTGAAAACCACATGATGTATCTTAAGTTTTGTTGTGTAATATTAAGGTCAATTGTATATTAGTAGAGTTATTATGTTTTTTGTTAATTAATTTAAAAAATTAATATAAAGAAGAAATAAGCTAAAACCTCCTAACCCTACCTTGTAGTNAGGAGTGCATCAGAGTTGAAAACCACATGATGTATCTTAAGTTTTGTTGTGTTATATTAAGGTCAATTGTATATTAGTAGAGTTATTATGTTTTTTGTTAATTAATTTAAAAAATTAATATAAAAAAGAAACAAGCTAAAACCTCCTAACCCTACCTTGTAGTCATGAACTGATGTAGTATTTGAAAAATATAACATAGTTTTAAAAATTTTAGTTGAATTTAATGGACAGGAAAATGACATGAAACTTAAATGCTTAGTGAACTTGAGACTTGATCCTAGAGGCTTTAAAATCATAAATATTTGATCCTAACAGCCATCCAGTATGAAATAAGGTTATGGAAATCTTTAAAGACTGTGGACATAAGAAAATAGTAAGGCTGATCTGATGGTAGAACATCTTTATTATAGAATAATTTATTGAGGTGAAATTTTCTTTAAACGGTTTCTCCTCATTCTGACCTCCTCCCAGTACCTGGTGTCCATCATCAATTTGTATTTCGTCTCTAAGGATTTACCCATTTTGATTTTCACTTCACTGGAACTATGTATAGTATGTGATCTTTAATGTCTGACTTCTTTCACCTGGCATACTGTTTTCAAGTTCCATCCATGTTTCAGCTTGTGTCAGCTGTCCATCAATATTTTATGCATTTTCACAGCTGAGTCATAGTCCACTGTATTTATAATATGCTCGGATTCCCTGGTGGCTCAGATGGGAAAGATTCTGCCTGCAGTGCAAGAGATTCAGGTTCAGTCCTGGGGTTGGGAAGATCCCCGGGAGAAGGGAATGGCACCCCACTCCGGGGTTCTTGCCTGGAGAGTTCCATGGACAGAGGAGCCTTGCAGGATTTGGTTCTCCTTTTTGGCTTTTGAGAAAAGTGCCTCAAGAATTCATGTGCACGTGTGCATATCTGAGCCCCTGTTTTCAGCTCTGTTAGATCTGTCCCTGGGAGTATGACTGCTTGGTGGTGGTGTAATTCTCTGTTTACTTTTCTAAGGAATCTCCTAATTGTTCACACAGGGGCTGCCGCGTTTTATAGGCCCACCAGCAATGTATGAGGGTTCCAGTTTCTCCACATGTTGTTGACACAGGTTATTTTCCATTTTATTTGAAAATTAGAATATGATACTAATAAATGACTTTCAGCAAAATAACACTGAGAGAAATGATTTATCTCCATTATTTCTTATATAGTGATCAGATATCAGTTCAGAGTATCTCTTAATTCTGCTTCCTGTCCGGATTAACTGACCAGTAGAAATTGTTTTCCAGGAGAAAAAATTTCTGCTGTTCTTCATTTTCTCAAAATAATGCCATCTCTTGCTTCGTGTCTCTGCTGGGGCTCTTTTTTTTTTTCCTGCTTGCATATATAGTTCTTTGTTTTTACCAGACTTTCTAATCACCGTTCCTTCTGCTTAATGCTCAGAGGAAGTCGGCCTGTGCGTCTCCATTTATGGGTAACACCGTGGTTGTACTTTTAGGCTTTAACATGTATGATTTTAAATCATAAAATGACTCTTTTCGTAAGGTCACCTGCTCTCTTGCTGAAGAAATAGCATCGCCTAACCCGGCCCTTCTCGTTTGGGCTAGAATTCCCTTGGCCCTTAGTTGAAGTACTGTCCTCAGATTTCTTTTCATCATATCCCTGGGTTAGTACTCACGTTTGTTGGGTCTTATTATTACAATTGAAACAAATCTTCATAAAGTTAAGTGATAAAAGATAAATTTTCTGAATTATGCATATTAGAAACTGGGGTGCTTTTTTTGGTTCTCACATTTGATTGACAATTTTGCTGGATATATGTTTCTAGATATAAAATAATTTTCCTCAGAACGTTGAAGACTTTGCTCAGTTTGTTTCTAACATCCATTATTCTTGCTGAAAATATGAACCCAGTCTACTCGTTGAAAAGTTTTCTAAGAGATATCACAGTGAAAATGAAGCAGAGAAAAATTGTTACTGATTTTGCTTTTTGGAGTACAGAGGTTGATAAGGCGGATAATGAAGACATGGAGCTGGCTAGGTAGGGGGGCTGTGAAGGGAAACCCAGCAAGAGGAGGACAGAGAGTGAACCTTGCGGGAGACTGGCATGAATGCACGGGGCGGTCAGGGAAGGCCTCCCTTAGAAGGCGACACTGGTGTCACTTCAGCAAAGAGGAGGAAGGAAGTGGTGGGTGCAGCGCTGCGAAGGCTCTGTTGGAGGAGTGTTGCTGATGTGTCCAAGAATCAGCCGAGTGGTCGGCGTGACTGCAGCAGCTTGAGGGTTCAGTTCAGTTCAGTCGCTCAGTCGTGTCCGAATCGTTGCGACCCCATGAACCGCAGCACGCCAGGCCTCCCTGTCCATCACAAACTCCCAGAGCTTACTCAGACTCATGTCCTTTGAGTCAGTGATGCCATCCAGCCATCTCATCCTCTGTCATCCCCGTCTCCTCCTGCCTCAATCAGAGTCTTTTAAATGAGTCAGCTCTTCGCATGAGGTGGCCAAAGGATTGGAGTTTCAGCTTCAGCATCAGTCCTTCTAATGAACACCCAGGACTGATCTCCTTCAGGATGTACTGGTTGGATCTTCTTGCAGTCCAAGGGGCTCTCAAGAGTCTTCTCCAACACCACAGTTCAAAAGCATCAATTCTTCAGTGCTCCACTTTCTTTATGGAAGCCAGCACTCTAGGCCTCCCAGTCCATCACCAACTCCTCGAACTTACTCAAACTAAGGCCTTTGAGTCAGTGATGCCATCCAACCGTCTCATCCTCTGTCATCCCCTTCTCCTCCCTCTTTCAATCTTTCCCAGCGTCAGGGTCTTTTCAGATGAGTCAGTTCTTCGTATCAGGTGGCCAAAGTATTGGAGTTTCCATGTCAGTCCTTCCAATGAATATTCAGGACTTATTTCCTTGAGGATGGCAAGTGTCTTAATTTCATGGCTGCAGTCACCATCTGCAGTGATTTTGGAGCTCCCCAAAACTAAATCTGTCACTGTTTCCATTATTTCCCCATGTGTTTGCCATGAATTGATGGGACTGGATGCCATGATCTTAGTTTTCTGAATGTTGCCTAATAGGGATCAAAAGAGAGGAGTGACTGGGAGTCTAGGCCTTTAGAGATATGTACTTGGCTTTTATACTGAATGATATTGGAAGCTATTGGAAAGTAAGTACCAACATCTGATTTATGGTTTAAAGGAATTATATGCTTCCAGGTTGAGAAGCAGCTGTAATGGGAGCAGGGGCAGAAGCAGACGGTCCATTAGAAGGTTGGAAGTAAGAGAGCATTGTGGTTTGGACAACCGGACTTGTCGATGGATTGGATTTGAATTATGGCTTTTGAGATTTGAGATATGAAGAAGGGCTTCAGTTGTGCCTTTGGTCTGAATAAGAGTTTAATGATGAGAGAGTAGGTTATAAGAGAAGCATACTTGGGAGAGAAGGTCAGGCGTTTGGTTCTGGAAATGCTAAGTTGAAGATGTTTACTGTACATTCAAGTGGAGAGGTCAAGGAGACAGATCCTGTCCCAGAGTTCAGGGGAAACATGGGAAAAAAAAAAAAACAGACCTAGAGGTCATCAGCTGTCTTTAAAGCTGTCTTTAAAGGTCTAATATTGGTGCAATCTGGTAGATAGGGCTAGCGACGGTTGAAGGCCTCCACTCTGGGGCACTTTAAATGAAGCTGTGGGAGGAGAGGAATTAGTGCAGGAGGCCAGGGAAGACCAACAGTGAGGTAAGAGGGAGACGCTGGCTTTCAGAGTATCTGACAGCCAAGGAGGCCAAGGGATCAAATGATCAAGGAAGTGGAGTGACTGTCAGCGACAAACGGTGCTGGAGTGTGGCTGCATGTGAACTGTGAATTGATTGTTGGATTCATCGATGGGAGGACAACGGTGACTTTGAGAAGGACAGTTTCAGTGGAGGACAGAAGTCTTACTGGAGTGGGTTCAAAGTGTAGGGGTTTTAAATACAAGATGGAGTGGGGTCAAGGTGGAGTGGGGTCAGGGTGGATGGAGTGGGTTCAGGGTTGACTGGGAGGAGAAACATGACTGGCAGCTTAAGAGGAATGCTGATCAAGAGAGGATTTTTTGTTTTAGTAGAAGAGAAGTAGCATGCATCAGTATTGAGAATGCCCTAAAGAGGAATGAACTGGTGATAGAGGAAATAGTAGAGAATTGCTGAAGCGAGGTACACATGTGGAGAGATTAGCCTTTGATAAGCGCATGGGTGGTTTATCCTCAGTAACAGGAAGGAAGGAAGCATACACAGGCACAGACCCATCTGTGGAAATCTTTGTTCGAGCTCTGTGTTACTTCTGGACAGTCACGTACCACAAACATCAAGGCTCATCCTGGCTGGCTGCCTTCCACTTCTGGATAGTCACACACCAGAAGCATCATGGCTCACCATGGCTAGCTGCCTTCCACTTTTTAGGCTTCTCCTTTTCAGCTTAACCCCTTCGTGGTTTTTATTTTGGCAATGTAAATCAATGGTGGTTTCCAGTTTAGGAATTTCGTGTTTTAAAAATACTATGTTACTGTAACAAAGACATACAATATGGATTTATGAGTGATTCATGTCTTGAAAGTCTTGAAAATTCTCAAATGTGTAGATATTTCTGGGGTATGTTCCAGAGAACTACCAGTAACATTAAGATCAGAAGTGGAACTGCTTTCTCACACCAGCAGTAGGCAGCTTGTGGTTCAAATTCACTTACCAGGAGAATTACAAGCTACTTCGTGTTCTGGATTTTGCTTGAGCACAGGTGAGGTCATGCATTGAAACATCTGTGAATGTCAGGAGTCTGTTGTGTTCTTTATGACTCATATCTCTTCCAGTCACCTCAGCCAGGTCGAGAAATACGGGATGCAGTGATAGCTTTAGAGTTCAACCTTTTATACTTGCTAAAATGTGATCTCTGGGATCACTCTCATTTGTTTCTGAAATAGAATAATGTTGCTCTTCCTACTCATTCTTTTTTTAAATTAATATTCATATTTATTTATTTGGCACTGGGTCTTAGTTGAGGCATGTGGGATCTAGTTCTCTGACAGGGATCAGATCCACAGCCACTGCTTTGGGAGCTTGGACTCTCAGCCGCTGAACTACCAGAAGGCCCTGTCGTCCTCCTCATTCTGCCAGGAGCCCGGCTCTTCATGGCACTGTGGCTTTTGCTCTGGCGGTAGGGCCTGCTCGTGCTGTCTTGGGGCCTGGTTCCCGCAGCTTGTTCGCTGTGTTCTAGCGCAGTGGCGCTGACGTTAGGGAGGGTAGCGGCTGGGAAGGGCAGCAGTTATAGCTGGCCCTTCAGCAAGGCATGTTGGAACTGCACGGTTCCACCTGCACATGGGTGTTTCTCAGTAGAAATCAGTAAATAGGAGTACACAGTCCGTGACTGGTTGAATTCTCAGATGCCTAGCAATATTGGATACAGACAGCAAACTGTAAATTATACTCAGATTAACCCCTGAATTATTCAAGGGTCAATTGCAATTGTGAGACCAAAAACCTGACTAGCCTTGTGCTTACTTTTCCTCACAGCACTTTAGTGAGTCCCTCTTGGATTTAAATAACTAATTTCTATTATTTACAGACTCTGTCTTCTCCAAAAGCCTGGAACAAGTTCCTTGGTCCCTTGACCAGAAGCCACCGTGAGTGGCCTCTCCTTTACATGCACACATCTGCTTGTCCTCCTAGGGTGGGTGCGCTGAGAGTCGGTGGGTCTGGTTTACCATCAGCGTGCTTGGTTCTCTCTGGNCTTTAGTGAGTCCCTCTTGGATTTAAATAACTAATTTCTGTTATTTACAGACTCTGTCTTTTCCAAAAGCCTGGAACAAGTTCCTTGGTCCCTTGACCAGAAGCCACCGTGAGTGGGCTCTCCTTTACATGCGCACATCTGCTTGTCCTCCTAGGGTGGGTGCGCTGAGAGTCGGTGGGTCTGGTTTACCATCAGCGTGCTTGGTTCTCTCTGGGAGCACTAGCTGCTGCTAATGACTGGAAACAGGGAACTTCGGCTTCTTACAGCTTTATGCAGATTCCTTCTGAAGGCAGGCTTTATCTTGTTGCATTTCCCTTTAAGCAAAAACGAAAGTTCACACTCATTTTTCGTTGGGATGTGCCCACATTGTTTCGTGGCTGACATGTGACATCTAAGGGTTGTTTGTGCTTTTTCCCCCGGTACTTCGTGGGCTGATGCCTCTGAGGAGGGTCTTCAGGGAGTGCTCCTTTTTGCAGTGTGTCACAGACTGCTCCTTTGCGGTCTTCTTGGCTGAGTCCTTGTTAAATAACTTTATTTCTTAGCGTTGTTTCACGTGCCATCTCCGTCCCTGGGTGTCTCATGTGCATTTCTCCGGTAGGCTGCCGTTTCGTCATCTATGACTTTGCGTCTCTGTTTAGGTGGCTGACTTAAACCGGTGGCATGACTCTCCCGTTACAAGTACAGGTTCGTTTTTTAGAAGTCCCAGCTATCTCATTCTGACACACTTGTGTTCCTTTGCAAACTATTAGTGAAGGCCATTCCCCAACCTCCAAGTCTATCCTAATAGTTTTTCTAGGTTAAGCAAAATAATTATTGTCTCTGTGAGGTTTTATGTTAGTGGCATATTTTGAGTAATACTTAAGGATGATTTTTATTCAATATTTTCATTGCATTAAAAATTTNGAAGGCCATTCCCCAACCTCCAAGCTATCCTAACAGTTTTTCTAGGTTAAGCAAAATAATTATTGTCTCTGTGAGGTTTTATGTTAGTGGCATATTTTGAGTAATACTTAAGGATGGTTTTTATTCAATATTTTCATTGCATTAAAAATTTTTAAGTGAAGAAGTAGTTTGGGAGTGTCAGGAAAAGGTGAAAGGACAGTGCTCTATTCATAAACTAAACTGTCATCAGCCTTTGGAGTAGCTGCTGCTGCTAAGTCGCTTCAGTCGTGTCCGACTCTGCGACCCCAGAGATGGCAGCCCACCAGGCTCCCCCGTCCCTGGGATTCTCCAGGCAACAACACTGGAGTGGGCTGCCATTTCCTTCTCCAACGCATGGAAGTGAAAAGTGAAGTTGTTTAGTCAATCAGTTGGTTTCCGACTCTTGGCGACCCCATGAACTGCAGCCCACCAGGCTCCTCTGTCTGTAGGATTTTCCAGGCAAGAGTACTGGAGTAGGGTGCCCTTGCTTTCTCCACCTTTGGAGCAGAATCAATTTGAATTCACCTGTTCATCTGATCAATAAGTATTTATTGACTGTTTACTCTATGGCAGGTACTCAGCTAACTTTTAAATATGTCATTTTATAATGTTCTTTTACATTAGATGATGTAAGGAGAATCAAATTTTCTTTTTATTTTTTTTGCAAAGATCATTGTGAATTTTTCTAGGTTTTCAGTGTACACATATGTATCAGCAGACATAACTCACTTTTTGATAATGGAGAAACTGCCAACTCTAGATAAAAATGAAATGTGGAAAATACAGAATCTGCTTTGCTTTCTCTCCTCCTCATGCAGCTTTACAAAGACACGTGCAACGGAGAACTCAGCCAACACTTTGACCTGCTCTTCCTTGCAGTTCTGCTGGTCTCTTTGGGAACTGGTAGACTTGAAAGGAGCATCAGGAACTGGAAGGGAGAAGTTAGATGAATATATAATTCAGTTCAGCTCAGCTGAGTTGCTCAGTTGTGTCTGACTCTTTGCAGTCCCAAGGACTGCAGCACGCCAGGCCTCCCTGTCCATCACCAACTCCCGGAGTCCACTCAAACTCCACTGAGTCAGTGATGCCATCCAACCATCTCGTCCTCTGTCGTCCCCTTCTCCTCCTGCCTTCAGTCTTTCCCAGCATCAGGGTCTTTTCTAATAAGTCAGTTCTTTGCATCAGGTGGCCAAAGTATTAGAGTTTAAGAACATATGAAGTGAAGTGAAGTGAAGTCGCTCAGTCGCGTCCGACTCTTTGCGACCCCATGGACTATAGCCTACCAGGCTCCTCTGTCCATGGGATTTTCCAGGCAGTAGCACTGCAGTGGATTGCCATTTCCTTCTCCAGGGGATCTTCCCGACCCAGGGATCCAACCTGGGTCTCCCGCATTGTACACAGACGCTTTACCATCTGAGCCACCAATTAGACAAATTGAAAATGGGTCCTTTATAATTCAGAAGTTATTATGTTTCTGTATTACACAGAAGTTTGAAGTTTTTATTTTAGATTATTCCTGTTTAAGAATACTTTGTAGTCTGTGAACAGCTGATACATTTAAAGGGGATTTTAAAAATTCTTTAATTTATAATGATTTGACCATTATGATACAAATATTTTATTACTGTGACAAAGTAAGTTTTCTGTTGTTAAAAGTATGTTTTAAAAATTTTACAAATGACTTGAGTTACTTAATTTCTTCAGTATGTAGGGAATATTGACTGAAGATATTCTTGAAAGCCTAAATTACTTGTAATATATATGAAACCTCTCTTATGTACTTCTGTTCAAATGTTACATATTTTTGGATCATTTACAGTATAGACTTTAAGTTTGAAATTTTACATTTTTAGTTTTAAAAAGTCTTATAAAGACTAAAAATATTTCTGTTAGTACTATTGGACCTAAAACTAAATAATTTTATCCACATAATTGTCCTTCAGCTGTAGCTGTCAAGAATAAAATTTCTTGGAATAAGTAGTCATTTTTCTGTTTGAAATAACCATTTAAAAATATTTTTCATCTGATAACATGTATTTTAGTTTTTATAAATAGCACAGAGAAATTGAACTAGTTATGTAACTAAGGAGGTTATCAGCTCAAGTTCAGCAGTATATTTGATATTATTAGGCTGAGGGTATTTATAATTTAAAAATCGGTTTATTATTGCTTTTGTAAGTACGTGTGCTTTTGTTAATATCTTGTGTGCTAATCTAATTTCTTGTTGAAGTCACTGATTAAAAGGGAATTGTGAGCCATGAGGTTCTGAAACCTTGACGTGATTTTAATCTGATAACAAATGGGTTTAAGTTCATGTACTTTCTCAATTGTTGGCAACAAATCTAAGCCTGTAGTTTTTGGATTTATGAGGATAAGTCCTGCTTTGGCAATCTTGTAGATCCTCAGGAGAATAGTTAAACAGTGATTAATCATTGTTTCTTCACTGAGTGTGCAGAAAAGAATGGAAAAGCTGCATTTCACACTTCTGAAGCAATTAATCCCCATGATCTTAGCCAGGTTTGTCTTGTAGATAAGTCGGGATACAAAACAGTACCTAATTTATCAATGTATGCATGCCATAAAGTATAAAACACACAATTTATTTCATATCATTTATAGTCACATGTAAAAAAAGAGTGACTCTGCCATATCCAGGAGTGTTTCCTGCATTACCTTCGTATAAACTAAGCACCGGAGATTACAATGGGGCTCCTGTTTATTGTGCACATCTGCTGCAGTCCCCATGCATTTTCTCATTCACTTGCTGGCATTTTTAGTGATTGTGGCATAAATCACCTTGCTAATCAGAAACATAAGTGACGGGAAGTCATCTCCTTTTTTTGAACAATGGGAAAAAACATATGGCTTCTTCGACAGGACTTGGCTGTTATAGTATTTATGTGGCATTATAGTCTGTATTTAGAATTTCATATTAATTGCATGGTTTGATTGAAGGCGTTGAACACCCGGGGCTTGTGGTCAAAGTATTTATTTTGTATCCGTTTTCATAACAAGCAAACAAAATAGGGAAAAATTACATGCCTTGTATCAATTTTATAATAAAAGCTATGTTGTGAACAGTTTTAAGATTAAGACAAATTGAAGAAATGTATATATTTGAAAATATGTGAATGTTTCTATAGATGCACAGATACAGTAATTACAAGTTAGTTTTTGATTATACCTATTTCAAATCACCACATAGAGTAAAAAATTACTGTCCTTTAAGTACTGAACCATAATTGACAGGAGTTTGCTTTTCTGCAAGTACTGTTATTTCAGGATGGCTTGCATTTTATGATTAACTGCTGTTCATTAGTTAGAACATGCACTGTATACGCTACAGCTGAAAATGCATAGCTGAAAGGAGCTTGTGGGTGCACTGCAGACTTTAAAGGATGCGCTAGGTGAATTTGGTGTTGTTTGTTACAGACAGAATGCCTACTCTAGATTCGGAGGTGTTCCTGTTTCCCTCAGTAGGTAACTTAATTCTCAAAAGGCATTAAACGGCCTTTCACACTGACTTGACTTCGTAATACTTTACCTTTCTAGCGCTTCGCAGCATCCGTTTTCTTACTGGTGGGTGGCAGGAGAAGACTTATTTTGAGTGTGTGAATTTCAAAGGGAATTTCATTTGTTGAGAACTTTAAGTCTTTTAAAGGTTGTTTTCTATATTACATTTGCCTATAAATTAGTGAGGTCAGTTTTTAAATAAGTGTATCAGAGCCTGTTTATTTAAATGTGTGTTATTCCCTTTGAAATAGTCCCCTTGGGAAGATGTATGCATGATCCATTAATCCAAGTATTTTAGCAATGCCTCTTTTCAGATTCAGTGGAATTGATGGATAGCTGCCCAAAATGGATATTTTGAAGGGAGATAAGATTCATTTTGTGTATGTATGTACTAGTATTTTTGTTTAAAATCAATCAATCAATCATAATGGCTTGTATTGCAGTCTGTATATATCTTATAGATAATTGGACACTCTGAATAGAAATAGAGTTTTAAAAAACTGCCTGAATTTTAAATAAATGATCATATTTATCCATTTTGTTTTAGAAATCTTTTATATTATTGTCTCAACGACCACCTGCAGTAGGAGCCCACGAATTGAATAAGCACAACGTAGGGAGAGGGTGTTTTCCCGCATGTTGTCCTGTCTTATTTCAAAAATGCCACCATCCAGATTCTCTTAGAGAATAGTGTACTATTATGAAAAATATATTTATAACTGAATGGAGGCCTTCTTTCTAGATTAAAATTATCCAGTGCTTAAAATTACCTGAAATCAATCCTTGTTCATTTTTATTTTCTTTATTCTTTTAAAACCTCTTCCCCTCCCTTAAATATCTTTTTTTAAAAGATTGAGTTGTATTTGTTGTAAAGATTAATTTTTAAAGTCATAAAAATTAAAATGTGTATTTATATATGTGTGTATACATGCATACTTTTTCCTTACCATAATAAAAAAATTCTAGGAGGATTGGTTGTTAAAATCCAAAAAAATATGCAATTTATGAGATGGCTAAAAGTATCAAAATAGATTAGAAAAAATAAGGAGCTGTATTTTTAGTAACTGAACACTTTGGAATTTGTCCGTAATGGAGCTTTCAGGAAACTTTTCTTTCATAAAATGCTTGTGGTAAGAAATATATAATCATAAATTATTTGCTTATTCATCATGTTTATAAAGCCAAGGATTTAATTTCTAAGTGTATATCAATTTTTGAATGAAATTGAACTATTGGTAATATTTATATTCATTAAACATTTTCTTTAAAAGTTTGCTTTTTGTTTTCAGAGAATTTGCGTTATTTTTTTTTTTCCTAGTCAGTTCTTTGTCTTATATACATTTCTTACTTTGTTGCTACCTATTAATCTGTAATGTAGAGTCTGAATCCAGTGTGGAACTTGCCAGAAGAGTTCTTGTTCTTCCCTTGTGTTCTCGTGGCATGAGGAACAGACCCTCTCATTGCAGGGAAGGGCTTCTGGTGTCCCCAGGCAAGTGGGTTCCTGCTCGCAGGCCTCTCTCTGGCCATTGTCTCCCGCTTGGTGTTGATCTGGGAGCGCCTTTGGAATCCCAACCAATGGGAGGCCTCCACTGCCCGACACTGCGGGGCAGGTGAAGGGAAGCTGCCAGCCTAATCATAATAGAGTTCAGATACAAAGGTTAATTTGTGAAAGAATTCTCCCAAAGGGAGGCTTTTATTTGTCAGCAGTAAGCTGCTTTGAGTGACCCATTATTTAGGAGTTTAAATGGAGAGTTTTTAACATGAAAAGCGTGGAGCACGAAAAGGCACTGCATGTTTCAAAAGCTGTGTGTTTTGGGTTTGAGGCTTCTTCTGAGGNAAGCTGCTTTGAGTGACCCGTTATTTAGGAGTTTAAATGGAGAGTTTTTAACATGAAAAGCGTGGAGCACGAAAAGGCACTGCATGTTTTAAAAAGCTGTGTGTGTTTTGGGTTTGAGGCTCCTTCTGAGGAGCATGTCCTTGGTGTGGGCTTTGATTGTGCTCTTTGGAGGAGTTCAGCCACCTCTTTGCTGTGCAGGAACAAAGTGGAATATTTTCTAAAAAGAAAAGGAGTGAAGAGCCAGGCATGGCGATACCGTCTCAGCTGCTGAAAAGGAGCGTTTTGGAGTTTGGCAAGGGGCTGTTCTGCGCTCTGGTATAGACCTTTCCGGCCTGGTGTCAGTGGAGCTGGAAGAATACTTGAGCTGTGAGAAGACGTTTAGAAAGAGCAGGAGAATAAGGAGAAGCATCATGAGATGCTTGGGGACAAGCGGCACGGCATGTGTTCGCTCTGGACTGAGAGCCCAGTGGAAGGAGTGCTTTCCCCTGCCAGCGTCCCGAGAGCGGTGTGCACGCGCTGGCCGTGCCAGGAGGGCGGGGGCTCCCTGGGCGACAGCGGCCCTCCTGGAGCTGCGGGGAGGCAGGCCGCAGAGGCTGGGGCCTGTGGGGGACAGGCGCCCCCACGATCAGCAGGGCAGAGCAACCTCAGCACCTGGGCAGGGAAACCGGAACCAGTGCCTCAGAGACCCCACCGAGAGGCCCAGAGAGGGGTGACTGTTGGATGTGTCCGGGGAGGTGACTGTCAGCTGACTGATCTGTCTCGTGAACACACATGAAACTCTTCAACAGGACTCCCAGAAATGTTGGGNAGATAAATGGATGTTGTGCTAAAGCAAATATACTAAAATGGACTGAAGATTCTAGGTGGGTGTTCACCTTTTTCGTATATTTGGAAGTATTTGTATAAGATATTGAAAAAGTAGTATCATAGCATCTGCAACTTTGAAATGCTTAAGGAAGTGATGGTCTGATGGCTTGATAAGTAAATTATAAAGCCACTAAAACATCAATGTTATTAGAATCTAGGTGGTGAGTATATGAATGTTGACTGTAACATTCTTGCAGACTTTTCTGAATTTCAGAAACTTTCAGAAGAAAATGTTGGAGGAAAAGTGTCATAAACAGGACATTGTTTGGCCTTAGCAGTCGGAGTTCTAGTCACGCGGCCTGAGACGGGATGGGGAGAGGAGCCTCACACGACAGTGCTACTTTGAGAAGCTTGGCTCCTGTCTGCTCTGCAGTTTCCTCTCAAGCAACTGGCAAATGACAGTCATTTGGAAATGCCTCTGATGGTACTAGACTAACAAACTCCAAGTTTAGATGTCCTCTTGGTTTTGGGTTAATGTGTTTAGCATTTCTGCACGTATGGACATTTAATTATTTGATGGAACAGGGATGAGATGAGATGTCAAGGTGCANTTATAAAGCCACTAAAACATCAATGTTATTAGAATCTAGGTGGTGAGTATATGAATGTTGACTGTAACATTCTTGCAGACTTTTCTGAATTTCAGAAACTTTCAGAAGAAAATGTTGGAGGAAAAGTGTCATAAACAGGACATTGTTTGGCCTTAGCAGTCGGAGTTCTAGTCACGCGGCCTGAGACGGGATGGGGAGAGGAGCCTCACACGACAGTGCTACTTTGAGAAGCTTGGCTCCTGTCTGCTCTGCAGTTTCCTCTCAAGCAACTGGCAAATGACAGTCATTTGGAAATGCCTCTGATGGTACTAGACTAACAAACTCCAAGTTTAGATGTCCTCTTGGTTTTGGGTTAATGTGTTTAGCATTTCTGCACGTATGGACATTTAATTATTTGATGGAACAGGGATGAGATGAGATGTCAAGGTGCAAATGTTGATGATCGAGACTGCTCAATTTCACACACACTGTCTATGTCCCATGTTCCAGGCCTGGATGTTTCCTGACTCAGTCTCCAAGTTAATCAGAGCCTGAGCTCTGATCTGCTGATGGGATCTTAGAACTGGCTTTGTGCAAAGGATAGAATTTCTGACTTTGTAGTATTTATCAAGGAAAACTTGATGGCCTTTATTTATTTTTTTTGATGGCCTTTAAAAATGCATTTTGTAAATTGCGTAAGTTCTTCACAGGGGATGTACTGTATTGCTATCTTAATTAGTAGTTCCAGCTAAATATATGTCTACCATACATCAGTGTGAAGTTTTTTGAATTATGTTAATTTTAATGTAGAGTATATAGTAAGAATATGTAGTAAATGTAAATCATTTTTTCCACTAAACATGTATTTTTATGCATATTGATATAAATATTTACTACTTAGTGTTCACTAGTACCTCCCCCGTCGGTGACTTTCTTTTTCTTTTTCTGTCTTAGGAAGGTCACTTTTTGATTTCTTTGTGAGAAATAAGCTTAGGCTTCTGGCCTGTTGGAACTTTGGCCTCAAGTGCATTTATAAAGTGCAATCTCTTGTTTTTTAACTTGTTCTGTTTCATATGCAGGGAGGATAAAAATTACTGAACTTTTTATATTTATGTAAATTTATTTAAAATTGAATTCAAATTTACTACCATATGCCTCAAAGGCTAAACATAATATAGACTATTATAATCATTTATATAAATTGGTTTTAAAAACCAGTTCAATATGTTGAATCAATATGTCATGAATTTCATATCTATATAGTTGTCATCAGTAAATTCCATGGCATGCACTTTTACAGCATACAGATCTTAAATAAAATTGAATAGACTTTTCTAGCCTGCATTATGGAATAACTTCTGTTTTCTTCCAGTTGACTGATTTAGTATTAGACAGGAACCATGCTATGTTTTGTATATCCATCACATCAATTTTCAGGGAAGTCTTCCTCTCTCAGCGATGCTTACTGGTTGGCTTTGGCCTGCTGCCCTTTGTGTGGCGCAGGCAGCGTGGCCGCCCTCACTGTGAGGGCCGTTGGCGGCGCTGCTTCTCTCGCTGGGGCGTGTGCGAGGCCGTGCGGGCCTCGAGGGGGCGGCACCGCCCCGTGAGTGCATGCTCATCGGGGGATTTGGTGTGTGTGTTCGCTCAGCTACTGAGAGTCTATTCACCGACCTGTTTTTAGAGCAGATACCTGATTTTTTTCCATGTATAAAATTTATAGAAACTTTGTTCTTTAAAACATGTATGTATCCACTATTGTATTAATTATGAAGTATAGTCGATATACAATGTTATGTCAGTTTCAGGTATACAGCATAGTAATTGGATTAGAAATTATACTCCATACAAAAGTATTGTACAATATTAACTATATCTCCATGCTGTACATCTTTATAACAAATCTGTTTATTTTTTGAAATTAAAAAAGTATCTTCATATTCACATAGTTAGGGTTCAAATGTTCTGTAATTCACATGAGTAAAAATTTCAGCACTAGTACAGTATTGGCAACTTTTGGAAAGGATATATATAAGGAAATATTGGTAGACAAAAACAAGCAGACTTACTCTTGAGCAGACCCTAGAATAAGAGTGATGAGTTATAAAATAGTAAATATATTTCCTGTTGTCAAAGTGGGCTTCCCAGTGGTAAAGAATCCACCTGCCAGTGCAGGAGAGCCGAGTTCAGTCCCTGTGTTGAGAAGGTCCCTGGAGGACGAGATGGCAACCCACTCCAGTGTTGGTGCTTGGAAGATCCGTGGAAAGGCAAGCCGCGTGGGCTGTGGTCCATGGGGTTGCAAAGAGTCAGGCACGACTTAGAGACCAAGCATNTTCAGTCCCTGTGTTGAGAAGGTCCCTGGAGGACGAGATGGCAACCCACTCCAGTGTTGGTGCTTGGAAGATCCGTGGAAAGGCAAGCCGCGTGGGCTGTGGTCCATGGGGTTGCAAAGAGTCAGACACAACTTAGAGACCAAGCACGCATTGCCAGAGTAGAAGAGGAAGCTCTTTTTATTCTTAAATGCAGATCTTTTATGATTAAATTTGCATCACTTAAATTCTGGTGAAAATTTCAAGTGTAGGAAATTTAATGTAAGCAGGCGTTACATACCTTTCATTGGCCTTGAATGTTAAGCAGAGCATTATATTACTATTTCTGTATAATTATAAAAATATATTAAAATTACCTAGAAGTTAACTGCTATTTAATACTTAACAAAGACATTTTTAATGACAGTGTTCTGTTTTCATAACCAACCTGTGTTAATGTATTTGACCTGCCATTTTTTATGTTTGTGAAGAATTAGAATAACTTATTGTTAAAAAGAGTGATATATACCCTTTTTAGGGATTTGTCATTTTCTCTGTTTGCTCAGCATAAAATGGCAATTTAGTGTATTTCTTATATTCTTATAGAATTTATTTTCTTAAACAGATGCTTGTTAAGGTTATTTTTCTGAATCTTTTCTTCATGATTAAAAATTAGTGAAACATGTAAAATAAGGTTCACGTTTAAGTGGTCATCTTCCTAAATGCTCCCTTGAACATTATTACCGAAGTCTCCTGTAGTCTATGAAGGGAACAGATAGGAAGAAAAGAATTAGTATCCTGTCTTAACTCGTTATTTTGATTCAGTAGGTCAGGGTCTTTAATTAATTTTGTGTTATCCTAGAATTTTATACCTGGATCCTTTTTGTCCTTCTGGCCTTTTTTTTACTTTTGTGTGGTTTTTGCCTTGTCAAATACAGGTATATTTTGTTTATTTAGACCAATTTCTAATTGTCTTTGAGAAGCATTGAAAGCTGAAGACTCGAAGTAATTTATTTTCAGTGTGTGTATTTACTGCTGTGCTGTATATACATTTTATATTTATGTCAGGAAAGGGTTGCAGAGGGGTGATTTGGAACCACCTTTTCAGCTCTGAATAGCTATTGTGTACATATGGTAAGGTACTGCTGCTTAACAATTAGTAACTGCTTTGATGAAACTAAATTACATGTTTAAGTTCCCATCAGGAAGTCGCTTCACATATCTGTATTAATGTATTCAAGGCTCGAGAAGGAAAGTTAATTTTCCAGCTTAAATATTTAATTCAAGCTTAAAATTTAGTCTGTAATTAGAGCTCCCAAATGGCAGGAACATGGAGTATTTGTCCATTTTAATTAGATTGTTGTTTACCTATTAATTATATATCATATCTTGTCATATAGTTTTGATGGTAACAGATGGTGCTAGGAGTTAGTAAGGGTTTGAACAAAATAAGGTTCCACATGATTTATTAAGTTGCACTTTATTAGTGAGTGGTCTGCTTTAGTCAGGGTATTCTCCCAAATAAGAACTGTGCAACATTTCACTAATTTTGATAGTTATTCTTTTGTAGAAATGTGGAAGATTAAGTCTGAGACAGTGATGTCTGTTTAGAAACAAAGTGGGTTATTTCAGGATTCTTTCTTTTTAAGGAGTATGTATTGTCAGTTCTATAATTGGTATGAGGTTTGGTGCATTTTGCTAAGAGAGCATCATGGAATCAGAATTTTATTTATTGGTAAAAATGTAGATGTAGGGAATGTTTGTATATATGATAATGGTTTAAGGTCTGAGAAATAATAGGGTGATGATTCAATTATTTATTTCAAAGACATTCCTTCTCTGCCTATTGAATTTTTTAACAGGAAGACAAGATACTTTGTTTACCAAAATATCTAAGAGCAGACTCTGGTGCTTAGTGCAGTTGATTTGCCAGACTTCCATATTCAAAAAGTTAATGTCAGCTAAATAGAATGGCCTTCTAAGTCTGCTTATAGAAGATTTTATTAATTTCTGTGTTAGTAATTCAGCTTCCTAAAATGAAATACTTACACAAATGCACATATGCAAACATGTATATAGAGAGACAGAAAAACCCAGAGTGGAGAGGGAGAAGGGGAGACGGAAGAGAAGGTTAAGAGTTCAGTTTTTTAATCTCGTAGAGTCTGTTTGGAGTTTATTCTCGTCCTTAGTGTCGTTAACCTAAAAGCCCGTTTGGCCGCCATTTCTTCGGGCTCTGAGGCCGTAAGCCTTGGTCAGTGTTTTGCAGCAGAAACTTGAGTGGTGGGCCAGCCGCTTCCGCTGGCAGCGCTCGCTCTGGAGGGGCCTCCTGGCACTTAGCAGATCTCCAACAGTATGGCCTTCAGAAAGCGGCATTGTTTGGGTTTGTTTTATTTTGGTTTTGTATCTTGGTTTGTCTCCACTTAAACCCTGCCAATTTTTAGAAATGTTTTCTGGTGTCATAACTAATTCGTCATGATGGGGTGGTGTTTTAATGTCGAGTGTGCGATTCCACATGTAACTGTCGACTGTTCCAGATCTGTGATACAGGGCTTTTTAATTGTATGAAATGGCTATGTAACTGGAATGATCACTGTAATGAGGCTTTTGTTTCATGGGCTTGTCCCCCTAGAATGTTGAGTGCTTAAAAACTAATCTCAGATTTTGTGCTATAATGTTACAATGTAGGAAGGATGCTGTGTTAACATTTATAGTAATTAAAGAGAATATCAAAGGAGAAAATTATTATTTAGAATACATGTAGCTGTAGTTTGAAAGTTTGAATTTTAGCATTTCTATTCCTTGTGAAACTGTGGTATTATATATTTTTTAGCAAAATTTATCAGATGTAACATGAGCATACTTCCACACAAAATAGAAAACTAAATTGAAATGTATGTGTGAAATTAAATTAATTGCTAATTAATTTTAAATGAAAGAAAAGACAGTCATCTTTTATAAAGGAATGAGTTGATAACTTGATTTCTTCGTTTCTAAAGCATATGAAATATACAAAAGATACATTTTGTTTTATCTGGAGAAATAATGAATGAATGAACAAATAAATGATTGGTGATTTTTAACAGAAATAGTGTGTGAAAACAGAAATGCTGTTTCACTTTAGCAAAGAGATTTTCTTTTGGGTTTTTTATTTTCACCCAACCCTTCGCTACCACTTTATCCCTTGGGAAGACCTTTATTTCAGTCACCAACCATGTACATATATAACTTTTCCAAAGAAAATGGCAATACTGATGATTTTTCTGGCATTACTAAGGTTCTTTCTTTCTTGAAAAGAGCAGTATATGAATACTAGCAAAATATGGCTGTTGATTTTTCATTCTTATTCCTTGATACTGATTTAAACCTCATTGGATTTTTAGACTCTTTATTTTCTTTTTTTTCAATCAGTCGTAGGGTATCACTATGCAGTGTGATAGGTTCAAAGTTAAAACAATGTGTAAGAAGGGTGTTTAAGAGTTAAGAACTCATGATTGACGTATGGACACTAATTTTTTTTTAAGTACAGAGTTTTAAAAAAAAAGAGCATTTTCCTGTGCTGAGTGCTTCAGACAGAGATGCAGATTTGATGAGGTGCTCGTCACTGATGGTGGGGCACCCACGGCGAGCCAAGAAGCCTGGCGAGGACAGTGGGTGGGTGAAGACTTGAAGTGTGTCCGCAGCATCAGGCTCCAAACACTCCCTCTGCTGCTCCGCCGTTACTCTTTGTCTCTTTTGCATAAGATGACCTTCTGCCTAATGTGGCTTCAAGATTCAGTTCAAACTGTCTTTCTTCTGTCAAACACCTTAATTCACTCCTTTCCTGGCACTTTGTTTATGCTCCTGTCAGGTTGAATTAAAAGTACTTGCTCACATTTCTGCGTTCTTTACTGTCCGCTCTTGTGGCTTAAGGGCAGTATCTGAATTATATTTTTGCCTCTGGTGTTTTTAGCACAGTGAGGGGTCATAATGAACTCTGGTTGAAGGAATGAATAAAAGCATTTCATGTCATAGGATGTGGCTGTAGTAAGAGTTAGAATGCTGTGGATCTATGTGGGCCCTTGTGAATTTTTTTGACTTTTAAATAACTTTATTTTTTTAAATAAATTGTCTGGGAGGTCTCTTTTATTCATTTTTTCCCATCCCCTTCCCCCCAAGACAAATGATTTTTAGTTTTTGCTGACATGTAAGCTCTCCATGTTTTTGGTAAAGATATTGCAGGTAAGCAATATGGAAGTGTGTACATTTTAAAACTACTTATAATTCTTTCCCCAGAGGTGGCCATTTTTTCTTGCTTGTATGTTCTGGATTACCTTCCTTCCATTTTTAATACCTTTCTGTCTTTCTCCTCTTACTTTCCTTTAAAATTTTTTATCTATCTAAGCCCTTTAAAGGTGCTTCTGAAATACAGGTTCATCATTGGAATTCTTCTCAGACTGCATAATGTTCTTTGATAATCGCAGCAGACATTTTCAGTACTTCAGGTTGGACTTTTCTCCATTTTGAAATTTGTTTTGCTCTTGCTTCTGTGATACGGCACATTCCTGATTGTCTCTTGATTGATTACCATATCTCTTTGAGCTTCTTTTCCTCTGCCTGGATTTTAAGTGTCTGCATGTCTCAAGATCCAGTGCTTTTCTCCATCACTACACATTCCTGTTGACAGTATCATCTGTCTAGGACTTCAGGAAGCAACTTCATGTGACTCTGCAGTTGACAGCTCCAGCTGAGAGGACTGTTGGCCTCCACGTCCACTTACCTCACTATGTACGTTTACTGTGTACGTGATATTTCTGCACTTAAGCTTTCATGGTAGTTCTTCAGATTCAGCAGATCTGCCATTAAGTTTATTCTCTTCTTGCTGCATTGGCTCGTCTTGTAGTTTTCCTAGTTTCAGTAATACCTTTCTTTGCAGTTGTGCAACCAGAACACTCTTAATTATCATATTCAGTCCATCAACAAATGCCCCTGGGTCATATTCTAAATTTTAATATAGTTCTGGATCTATTTTGGAATTAATTTTGATCTGTTAATCTGTTTATTTCTCCTTATACAGACCTTATACTTTTAAATAACTATAGATCTATTGTGGCTTTTCCATCTTGCAGAGCTGTTTCCTTCATTGTATACTGCTTAAGTGAATCCTAGGTGTGCTCAGGCCATTTAGGGCTTCAGTACGTCTGTTAAGTCTGCCACTGTCTGCCTTCACAGTCCCTTTGGAATATCTATTAGAACTGTATCAGAGGTACCGATTACTTTGAGGAGAATTTATATCTTCCCAATAACAAGTCTTCTCGTCCAGGAACATGGTGTGCATCTTGATTTAATCAAACGCCGTTTCAAACAGGTCACACATTTTCTCCATCAGTGTTTTTCACAGTGCATGAAAGGTGTCGTTGCTGTTGTACTGGGATACTTCCTTTATTTTCTTTGTGGTTCATCTAGTGTTCAGCATAGTCCCTGGCACTTCACTTTAATACTTCCTGAACTTCAAGCAGTTTTGAATATATTTTTTAAGTTGGTAGTTTTAAGCATTTTATAAATTAAAAACATTTTTAACGTATGTTTTTGTAGATAAATGACAGTTGTAAATTATAGTTTTTTCTTCCTTTTAAATTTTATACTTCTTCTTTTATTAACCTATTGGGGTAGCTAAAATCTCCTTAACAATGTTGAACAAAATAGCCAATATCTTGACTGTCTATTAAGAGAAATGTATTTATGTTTTACCATTATATCTGCTATTTGTGTTTCTTTTCCACCCTAACAAATGCTGTATTAAAAAATGGAAGGTGTTGGGGTTTTTTTTTCCTTAGGTTATTTTTTAATTAGGAATGAGTATTAAATTTTATCAAAGGTTTGCTACATTTAATGAAGTAATATTATGATCTTTTCTTCTTTAACTTACTTAGAAAATCTATTAACTGATCATATATTAAACTGCCCTTGCATTTCTGGACGGAACCCATCTTGGTCATGATGTGCTGTGAGCTCGTTCATCCTTGCGCTCTGTCACGTCTTGGTGTTACAAAGTCATGCTAGCATAAAACAGCTTGGGCCATCTCCCTCTCTCACAGGTTAGTTACCGTAGGAACTACTGACTGCTTTCAGTTCGGTTTAGTCATGCCCAGCTGTTTGCAGTACCATGGACGGCAGCACGCCAGGCCTCCCTGTCCATCACCATCTCCCGGAGCTTGCTCAGACTCACATCCATCAAGTCGGTGATGCCATCCAACCATCTCATCCTCTGTCATCCCTTTCCCCTCCCTCCTTCAATATTTCCCAGCATCAGGGTATTTTCCAGTGAGTCAGTTCTTCACATCAGGTGGCTAAAGTATTGCAGCTTCAGCTTTAGCATCAGTCCTTCCAACGAATACTCAGGACTGATATCCTTTAGAATGGAATGGTTGGATCTCCTTGTAGTCCAGGGGACTCTCAAGAGTCTTCTCCAACACCACAATTCAAAAGCATCAGTTCTTTGCCACTCAGCTTTATGGTCCAACTATCACATCTGTATATGACTACTGGAAAAACCATAGCTTATACTAGACAAACGTTTTCTGTAAAGTAATGTCTCTGCTTTTTAATATGCTGTCCAGGTTGGTCATAGCTTTTCATCCAGGAAGCAAGCATCTTCTAATTTTATAGTTGCAGTTCCCACCTGCAGTGATTTTGGAGCCTAAGAAAATAAAATCAGCCACTGTTTCCTCTGTTTCCCCATTTATTTGTCATGAAGTGATGGGACCAGATAGCACGAACTTAGTTTTTTTTTTAATTTATTCATTTTTTAATTGAAGGATAATTGCTTTACAGAATGTGGTCTTAGTTTTTTGAATGTTGAGTTTTAAGCCAACTTTTCCACTCTCGTCTTTCACTTTCATCCAGAGGCTCTTTAGTTCCTCTTTGCTTTCTGCCGTAAGGATGGTGTCGTATACATATCTGAGGTTATTGATATTTCTCCTGACAATCTTGATTCCAGCTTGTGTTTCATCTAGTCCAGCATTTTGTTTGATGTACTCTGCATGTAAGTTAAATAAGAAAGGTGACAATATACAGCCTTGACATACTCCTTTCCCAATTTAGAACCAGTCTGTTGTTCCATGTCTGCTTCTAACTGTTGCTTCTTGACCTGCATACTGATTTCTCAGGAGGCAGGTCAGGTGGTCTGGTATTCCATCTCTTTCAGAATTTTCCACAGTTTGATTCACACAGTCAAGGGCTTGAGCATAGTCAATGAAGCAGATACTTTACTGGAATTCTCTTGCTTTTTCTATGATTCAGCAGATGTTGGCAATTTGGTTCACATACTGTTGAAGCCAGGCTTGGAGAATTTTGAGCATTATTTTGATAGCGTGTGCTGCTGCTGCTACTAAGTTGCTTCAGTCATGTCTGACTCTGTGTGACCCCAGAGACGGCAGCCCACCAGGCTTCCCCGTCCCTGGGACTCTCTAGGCAAGAACACCGGAGTGGGTTGCCATGTTTTGCATGTTTCATGCATTTTTTCCACTGCATGAAAATGAAAAGTGAAAGTGAAGTCGCTCAGTTGTGTCCAACATTCGTGACCCCATGGACTGCAGCCCACGAGGCTCCTCTGTCCATGGGATTTCTCAGGCAGGAGTACTGGAGTGGGTTGCTGCCGGGAGCCAGCATGGAGCCTACCCATGGCAAAGGTCATGAGGAAGAGGCCTGACAGGGCAAAGGCGAGATCAGGCCTGGAGGGACCCTCCCTGGACTTTCTCGAGCATCTACCCCCAAACCAGAGTCTGTCTGCCCTATTGATTTATGCCTTTCACCAGCTCTTCTGACATTAACAGGGGGCTATCCCCCGTCACCTTTATCTGGAAAAAGTTTACTTAGAGCTCCAGTTAATAAGTCTTCTGGGCATAACAAGAGTGTTTCAGTCCAAAAACTCCTCTGATGGCTCTCTAGCCTGCCTGACAAGTTTATCTGGACTTTCCGTTTACCCTTCGATTACCCTGGATCCAGCCGGGGCTGGACCCCAGCAGGTTGCCATTTCCTTCTGCAGATAGCGTGTGAGATGAGTGCAATTGTGTGGTAGCCTGAACATTCTTTTGCATTACCTTTCTTTGCGATTGGAATGAAAACTGACCCTCTCCAGTCCTGTGACCACTGCTGGGTTTTCCAAATCCGCTGGCATATTGAGTGCAACACCTTCACAGCATCATCTTTTAGGATTTGAAATAGCTTTAAGGGTTATTAAAATTTACCCATAGTGCCTTTGGTTGGGAGTGAGAGATGTTGTGATATTAAAGGAGAATCTTTTACTACATTTCTGATTATCTTCTAAAATGTTAGGTTGTCTTCAGTTTCTTTATAGCACAGTTCAGAGTGTGGATTTTAAAAACTATCCATTTCATCATCGTTCTTTTTAGCTTTGTTTGGATCTTCACATTTTGGGGCACAAAGTTGTAGATAGTACTCCTTTTAACCGCTGTATTTAAAAAAAAGTCCTATTTTAAAAAAACACCTATTTGGATATGGTGTTATGTCTTTTTCCTCTTTCTAACAAAAAAGTTAAGGAGTTTTTTCTTTTGCTTTAATTAATTTGTTCTTAACCTTTCCATTGTAAACTGGAATCCTGCTGAAGAAAACTATAGAAAGAAATGTATACATTAGTGAGTCATTATAAGAGAAACATGGTCGTAGTGATCACCCAGGTCAAGAAGGGGATCTTTGCCAACCCCTGCAGAAGCCCTTCCATATGCTTTAAGCTTCCTTTTCTCTCCCAAATTAGCCACTTTTCTGACTTTCAGAATAATAAGTTATTTAATTTTCACCCACATACTCCTGTCCAGGAACAACAGTTTGGTGTTGCCTATTTTTTTAAAAAACTGTCTTTGCCTTTAAGTCTTTCTTGGCCTGTAGTTCCTCCCTCCAGTACTTTGTTTTCTGTACAAATGATCGTCTGAAGAATCTGGGCTGTTTGACCCATAGAGTTCTCATGGTCCAAGTAAACATTCTGTTCTGTATTTTCTTCAGGTTGGCAGGTACCACCAGAGCTTGACTGGATTTAGGCTTAATTTCTTAGGCAGGATTGTAGGTGCTCTCAGCTTCTCTCATCAGGAGGCAGGTAACACCTCTCTGTCACTCTAACTTCGGCAGCATGATGTGGAAAGCCTAATGTGCTCACTCATTATGTCATTTGTTATGCAGTGTTTTCCGTCCGTATGTAGCCCATTGAGAAGTGAATTTTATTTTAATTTCTGGTTATCTAACAAGTTATTTTTTGACATTAGAAAATTCTGGATTTGTTTCGTGGTCTGGATATGTGGGCTCTACATTTCTGCAATGTATTAAGATTACCTTTGTCTCTCCTTCCTGGGTTTCAACAGACAAGCATTTCATTTTCAGGCTTCCCTTGTGGCTCAGCTGAGGGAAGAAGAATCCGCCAGCAATGCAGGAGACCTGAGTTCAACCCCTGGGTTGGGAAGATCCCCTGGGGAAGGAAAAGCCTGTAGTATTCTGGCCACTCTAGTATTCTGGCCTGGAGAATCCCACGGACTGTATAATCCATGGGGTTGCAAAGAGTCAGACACGACTGAGCGACTTTCACTCCTTAGGCAAATTTCCAACTGTTCCACTGGCATTTGTAAACAAATTTTATTTTTCTTTTGCTAGTGAATTAAATATTTTATATTGAAATAGTAAATCAGATTATTTAGTGTATTCTTCAAATGGTCTAGGAAAAGTTCTAGTTTCTTTTTCAACAATGTGATTAAGAGACAGTGTGATTCTGCATATGACTGAGAACAGGGCTGATGTAGGTCTGGTCATGGCCACATCTGTGTGCCATCCATTCATGTACAGCACCCAGACCAAGAAAGGCTTTTACATTTTCAATGAAAAAAAGATAAATATATTTTGTGGCACATGAACATTTATTTGAAATGTAATTTTCAGTGCCTATAAATAGAGCTTTACTGAAGTATAGCCATGCTCATTATTTATAGCAAAATTGAGTAAGTTAGGAAAGAGACTCATCCACAAAACATAAAATCATACCTGTGTGGCCCTTTGCAGAGTCAGTTTGCTAACCCGTAGCAGGGAAATGCACCCTTTCTCCTCATGCTCCTTATTCACCTTTGGCCTGGTGTTCATAACCAATAATTTGTTATAGGACTATGTAAAAAATCCCCAAATATAACTACATGAATTCAACCTTGCTTGTGACCATTAATTTTTGACCACCTCGAAGTTGATTTCCCTTGCAGTATATTTTCGTCTTCATGTATAACTGTTGAAAGCTTTACAAAGAGAAGCCCGTGTGATGCTGATGCTGTGCTATTAATGTTGCTTTGCCTCAGTTTCATTCAGACAGTCTTAGCCATTATCACTATTAAACCGAATGTAAGGGGATGATTTTATATTGTGCAATCTGTTAAGTTTGTGTTTTCTGTAGAGTTTCTTATTTTCCATGAAATCAAACTGTAACTTAAATAAACAAATTGATTGTTAAAATCATTCTGAAAGCAAATCCTCTGAGGTTTTGGGAACATGATTTTAATTTTATTAAAGATTCACTGTTAAGAGTTGACTTTCCTTATGGATAAAGTCATGTTCATTGATTTAAGGTATTTTAAAACAGAATTTTGGCAAACTAAGGGTTCTTGAAAAAAAAGCCTAATCTTGTAATAATTTTGTATAGGTAGAAGAATTTGGCTGTGTTAAGACAGCAGGCCCAAATGGAGTCATTTATGCTAAGCCCCATGTAACCAAACTGAGACAACTTAATTATAGTTTTGGCTCTCCCAGAAATGAAATCTTAAACTAGTCAATCAAGAATTACCTGCTAAGTACTAGACCCTTGCTGTCCCCTAGAGAAGAGTATATATGTGCCCTCAGTTATGCCCAGCTCTTTTGGAACCCAATGGGCTGTAGCATGCCAGGCCTCTCTGACCACGGGATATTCCAGGCAAGAATACTGGAATGGGTTCCCATTTCCTACTTCAAGGGATCCACTTATCTTCCAGGGGTTGAACCCACATCTCTTCCACCTCTGGCATTGGCAGGCAGATTCTTGACCACTGCTGGACCACCTGGGAAGCCCCAAGTTGGGATGACCTTGCCATAACCAGTCTTATTTGCCTGATAAACCTCCTTGTTCCTGCTTTCTTCTGCCTATAAAAATCTCTCATTTTTGTACACTTCCTTGGCAATCCTTTCTGTCTGCTAAATGGGATGGTGCCCAACTCATATTTGTTGGATAAAACCAGTAAGATCTTTAAAATTTACTCAGTTGAATTTTGCTTTTTCATAGCTATTATAACCATGTAAATGGGTTACTCTAATTCACAAGAGTGAAGAGTTTGTATCATGTAGAATTTCTAACGTTTTTGTAGCATAGTTTGCTGGGTAGTCAGGAAGCCAGGACGGACCTTCCCTTAAGGGTTTAGGATCACGGTGTTTTATTGTGCTGCATGCCTGTGTCTTTCTCTGTATCTGTATCCTGTTTTAGTTAAATTTCTAATATTTATGCCCAACAAATTATTTCATGTAAAATATTACCTTCTAATGTTTTTAACTTTCTATGGCAGTTACTTATGCTCAGATACCAAAAAAGAAAAGAGCGGAAGGTGACTACCAGTGAAAACTGCAGTGAAGAGTAAGCAAAACATGTTTCCATCTTCACGCTAGCTAGTATCCGCACACCTTGTTACACTTTATGTGAAAGCTCTGTATTTATATATACATAAGAACATCCGCTTACTGACACCCAAGCTTCTGATTGCATGGGTGCCTGGGTGTGGGGGGAGTGCTGATGCGCTTAAGCCGCTGTGGCTCAGAGCAGCCCTGAGAGGTGAGCGGCCGCCGCTGCTCTTTTCCCAGAAACACGGTTCACATTTATCTGGTTTTAAAAGGTGTTCATGGAAAATTTGTTCATTTTTCTTGTGATTAATTCTTGATTTTACACTCACTTTTTCTAGTTTTGTCACCAATGAATAGCATCAATCCCTGCTGTTCTACTACTAATTTAAGCGCTTATCAGCATATATGATTTTCATTCATGTTAAGCAGTTAAATTTTTATTTGCTTCAACTTTTCCTAAGTATGTGTTTACTATATGTTCCTTCTGCTTGTTTATGCTTTTTCTATTCTTACTTTTCATACTTATGAAAAAATAGAAATGGTCAGTGAGTATAACTTACTTTTGTATGTAGATTATTGGTCTAAGGTCAGTTAATAACAGTCCCTGTTAGGGCTTCCCCTGTGGCTCAGCTGGTGAAGAATCCGCCTGCAATGTGGAAGACCTGGATTTGATCCCTGGGTTGGGAAGATCCCCTGGAGAAGGGAAAGGCTACCCACTCCAGTATTCTTGCTGCAAAGGAATTTTATACTTTGAAACAGTCATTTTTGAAAAGTTTTTCTAGGTAGTTATTTAGTAAAAATAATTATAAAATTTGAAAAGGAGTTGCCCTTTTGATAAACTAGCTCTGTTTTAAGATTCTCCTTTAAAAACATCAGGTGTGATCCGTTGCATTGTAANAAAGGAATTTTATACTTTGAAACAGTCATTTTTGAAAAGTTTTTCTAGGTAGTTATTTAATAACAATAATTATAAAATTTGAAAAGGAGTTGCCCTTTTGATAAACTAGCTCTGTTTTAAGATTCTCCTTTAAAAACATCAGGTGCGATCCGTTGCATTCTACTAAGCATTTGGGGGCAGGAGAGAAAGGAAGGCAGAAAGGCGTGTCCTGGTCAGCCCTGCGCTTGCGGATGCTGTCGTGTGGAGAGTGTGTGAGGTGGTGTGGAGGCAGGCTCGGTCGCTACCCCATGTCATGGGAAACAGCGGGGAGGACCTGAGTGGGATGGGTGCTGACCAGACAGGAAGAGAAGATGGTAATGAAAAGGAAGTTTAGACCATTGGAGAGTGCCTTCTTTTGGTAGGTAAAAAGCTTAAATATCAATAATTTTATATAGTTCAGCTTATACATTCATTATCAACTTGCGTTAGTTAGGAAAAACATCACTGCTAAATATTTAAAATGAAGACAAATACCGAGTAGCTGTAGTATTTATAAGGCGAAGGGGTCAGTGACTCTAGGATGGAGAGATTTTATGGAGGAAGGTGACGTGTTTTCCCCCTTGTTAAACACCCTTTTGGATCTAGCTTGGCTCCCAGTTGTGTAAAGCTTTTACTCAGCACCCAGATGGCAGGAAAGTCCTCTGTGCTGGGAGAGGGTGAAGAACCTGTGTATTCATTTTGTCATCAAGCTTTGTTAATTTCCTAGAACATGTTCCTGAATATCACACGTTCTTGTTCTTCTTGTCCAGAATGTGTTCAAGCTAAGCTTCCTGGATAAAAGTTCCTAGTACTTAAACAAACAAACAAACAAAAACCCTTCTCCCTGTCCTTTGAGGACAAGCACCAGCTCTGCTCAATGAGCATTCCTCGCTGATTGCCTTAGGTACAGGCTTCCTGTGAGGCTCTGAGTCAAGCTTCCTAAATTACTCCTCTGTGAGCTGACAGAAACCATGGTTGGTTGTTGGTTGTTTTTTTTTTCCAGAAGATGTTTTTGGGTGAGCTCCTTTTAAAAGGATGGATTAGTGAAATAGTGAACAATGGGCTTTGGTAAAGGACTTTCTGTAGTGACCTGTTTATAATAACCAGGGGCTGGTATTTACATCTTAGGTTACTCCGTGTAGTCTTTTCTCACCAGATATACTTATGCTCCTGTGGAGCAGGGATTTTATTTGCAGTGTCTTTACTTTCTTTAAGAGACATGTGAGGTGAAAGTTGTCTGTAAAAATAGCATGTATCTTACAAACAGAAGATACGACACTCAGCATAGTAGGCCGAGTGATAGGATTTAAAGTAAGGAGAGAGCGGTTGTTCGTGGTTGTATCAGAGGGGCTCCTGTTGCTCAGCATTTGGGTGGTTTCCAGTATTTTGCTTTAATGAAAAATACTGCAATGATGGAGGTGGGAGGGATGTTCAGGTGAGGGGGCATGGGTGCACCTGTGGCTGACCCCTGTTGGTATTTGGCAAAAACCAGCACGATGCTGTAAAGCAGTTATCCTTCAATGAAAACAAGTAAAGTAAAAAAATATTTTAATGAATAAGCTTGTGCAGATCCTAAATTCCTTACCTGAAATCCATAGGGAGACTAGCTGTATAGAAATTCACATTTTTTTTTTTGGATTTCACAACTGTTAATGTGTATGTTCCAAAATGACAGAGCATTTCTACAGAGCACTGGTAAACAAGTTACTGTTTCTGATGGAAAATCTGTGATTACCACAGTGTTGGCTAAATAAAGCCTGCAAATAGCTTCATATTAACTCAGGTTAATTTTATTGCTGGATGACGTTATATAAGAATTAGGAATTTGCGTTTGAGTTTTGGAGCTTGTGGGCACGTGCATATATGTGTGTGTTCTAATGTATTTGTGGGAATGATTTCCAGTGTGGATCTTCTGGAGGAAGAGAAAATGCGTTTCTGGTTTTAAAGACAAGGAATGGCCTGTTCGTGTGGCTTTAGTTCAGGATTTTTATATAGATTGACAACCTTTTTAACAGTGACTTTGAAGATGGCAAGTAGCGGTCGGGACTCAGGACCTTGCTCCCTCTCCTTTCTTGCTTCTCTGCCTCTCTCTTGTCCCAGATACGACGGTCCGGGTGACATCTGTGTTCAGTCTGTTAGTCCGGTAAGGAGCTAACACGCACCATGTAGTCAATTTTGTGTTTGTCCTTAGTTGATATGGTGATAGTTTATTTTCTATTTCCCAAGCAAGATTTGGGGCTAGTATATTAACAGTGAAAAGAACATCCTGAAAGTGCAAAATTCTGTGTTAAATGTTAGAATATGCTGTTTCTCTAGCCCAAGGAGCGTTGGAATTGTGGAGCAGGCTCGTCTCTGCCTTTGGGCTCCTGTGCTGTCTCTTCTCAGTACACTCCTACCCACGATGGGCTTCTTTCAGTCCCTCAGCTCTCATGTTAGCTGTCATTTCTTCAGATACCCGAAGACCCAGTCTAAATAACCTCGTTGTCTTTCCGTCCCGTCCATTTGTCCTATTTTCATCAGAGCCGTCAGTGGCCCCTGGTGTTTTCATGCTTGCTCACTGCTGGACTCCTGCGCTAGCCTGTCGGTCCCACGTGGTCAGGACCTGTGTCCTGGGGCCGGGAATACTGCCAGGTAGGAGCTGCAGTTCNACTCCTACCCACGATGGGCTTCTTTCAGTCACT
>SJYW01056063.1:0-2500 GCA_006410735.1 Raphicerus campestris | reverse complement strand
CTGTTTCACAATGGTTTCTGTTTTATGGCAGTCTTACCTGTGGCCGTGATGTAAGGATTACAGACTAAAGTGCTGCTTACCTTGACTGTGGGTAAGACTCAAGAAGAGGATACTTGCTGGTACATTTTTTTAGCTTTGTGTACATACACTTACATTTTTAATTTTCAATATTTGGTGAATTCTATTTTATTTTTATAGATTATTTCAGTTCACATGAGCATGGCCTTTTGTAGCAGTACAGTGATACTTCGAGTGATTTAAGGAAATGAAAGTATAGGTGTTGGGATTGCAGGCTTAAAGTAAACTGAGAGTGCAGATAGAGGCAGTGAGATAAGAGGAAAGAGCATACTGAAATGACCCACTTTAACTCTGAGTTTTAGTGATTTAAAGCACATTCATCATAGTAAAAAAATTTAATGCTTCTTTAGCATTAAGTACAAATCACATAAAAAGAGAGAGACTCAGTGATTTAAGACACTTGATTTGATAATATATCATTAGTACATTTAAAAAATCAGTCTACATAATATTTCTGAGGTCAGCGTCCTTGACTTTATATTATTTCACAGGATGTTTGGGAAAAACCTGTAGAGGTTGGGAATAAAATTAAATGGATTAATTTTACGTTTTATGTGACAGTCTAGTTTCAAAAGAATATTAGAAAAGTATTCATTATTGAAAGATTATATGGGAGAGGAAAGTGTAACCTGTTGCATATTTGTTGAATAGTTACAGTGTGATTAATAAATATTTTAAGCTTTTTCTCCTAGTCAGCATATGTATTTTTGTTCATTTGTTTATCGAGGGACAAAAATCACTAAAATTAATAAGAACTAGTTTTTAGATAACTTTATTTTTAAATATCTTATGACTAATAGTGAACTTCACTGAATGGGAAAATGAAGAGATTCCTGGCTTGTTTTGATCAAATGGTACCAACTAGATATGGAAGAGAAATTTCCATTTGATACAAGTGTTTTAAAATAACACATTCTTGGAAATGGTTAAAATTGATAACAAAAGTTACTCAAATTAATGCTGTTGGAAATGATTTTCAGTAGAATAATTGAAAAGTTTTTGAAAATTCCCATCAGATTTACCTAAGAATTTTTACTTCAAAGAGCCAAGAAAATTATTTTTTAATGTATATCTTATAGTTTCTCTAATACACATATATCCTCTATTCTGTAAACCCTAATAAATGGATGGCTTTATTATTTTTCAGTGTAAATTAGTTTTATAATTTAGCTTTAATCATGAAGTGACGTTTTTGCTCCACGGTAGAACAAATTAGTATCAGCATCCTGTACTGTTGGGCTTGCCATGTTTATGTCTAATGCATTTTCTTCCTGAACAGTAGCTACAAGAAGTCTAGAAAGATTGTTATTAAAAGCACCTTTTCAAGAGAAACGACAATTTACTGATAATGAGTTTTATTAACATTTGTATGCATGTGCTTTCCGGATGGAGGATACAAAATGTTTGTTTTTATATTTTTCCTTTTAAAATACAAAACACTGCTTTTTGAGGTAAAAGCACTGTAGGTGAGTTGCTGACAACTTTGGAAACATTTTCAGAAAGAGAAATGCTTGCATCAGGTACACTGGTTTCCTGCCACATGAAATTCTAACATTCTGAATTGGAATATGTCCTATGTAGGATTCTGCAGTTAGATGTTTTAAACCTTAGCCAACTAATTTTTTAAAAATCTTTCATGTTTTGAAAGATTTGAAAGAAGTATAGGAAAACTGGACAAGACTGTAAACATGTCAGCCACATCCCTCACATCGTGTTCTTCAGAGCAGAGTAAGGATATAGGAGATTTGAAGTGGCGTAGACGTCTCATTGCACATATTGCAGTAAACATCTATAGAATTAGATCATGAAGTCAGCTAACCTCATGTGCAGTGATCAGGTAGTTACTATGGTAACATTTCCATTTGTGAATTTTTGTAGAGTTAAAATTTGTAGCCATCCCATCATACCACCATTGGCTTTTGATTTCTCATGTAAATAAATCCCCGTGCTACCTGCGTCAGCCGCAGCACTGAACTACCATCCGTATCCTCTAGGCTAGGGAATCAAAAATAGGAAAATGAAAGAAATGAGAGCATTTTGCTAAATTACATTTTAAGGCTGTCCTGATGTTGTTGTTAAAATTTTAAGCATGTCTTAGGAGAAGTAAGAGCATTGCCAGTTACTCTCTCAGATGCTTAGATTTTTATAAGTATATGATATGAAATTGGTTAGGCGTGGTAACAGGAGGTAAGAAAGGCTTTAATTTATCAGCTAAGTGGGTGCTAAGTAACCAGAACCAAAGTAATGACCCTTCTGAGGCTAAGAAGATTCCTTTTGAGAGCAGTCCCCTTTTATTTTAACCTTCTTAACTGTTTGAAATTTGTTCTGTGTTCATATACTCAAAAGTTGCCCTGCTCGTTTGACTTCCGATTATAAAATCAGACTCTGGTATCTTAGATTAACTTGGACTAAAATAGCCTGT
>SJYW01056062.1:624738-640354 GCA_006410735.1 Raphicerus campestris | reverse complement strand
CCATTCTGAAGGAGATCAGCCCTGGGATTTCTTTGGAGGGAATGACGCTGAAGCTGAAACTCCAGTACTTTGGCCACCTGATGCAAAGAGTTGACTTACTGGAAAAGACTCTGATGCTGGAAGGGACTGGGGGCAGGAGGAGAAGGGGACGACCAACAATGAGATGGCTGGATGGCATCACTGACTCGATGGATTTGAATCTAAATGAACTCCAGGAGTTGGTAATGGACAGGGAGGCCTGGCATACTGCGATTCATGGGGTCGCAGAGTCGGACAGGACTGAGCGACTGATCTGAACTGATACTGATTAATAAAATTAAAAATTATCTTACAGTGGTGAGAGGGAAGGAGGGATCAGGNTGCGATTCATGGGGTCGCAGAGTTGGACAGGACTGAGCAACCGATCTGAGCTGATACTGATTAATAAAATTAAAAATTATCTTACAAAAAAAAAAAATTATCTTACAGTGGTGAGAGGGAAGGAGGGATCAGAACCAAAGTTTGGGGATGTGGAACAGTTCTGCTGCTTCTCATATGCTCAGGAAGAGGAATCTCACCATGGTTGTGGGAAACGTTTTTTAAAATGTGGGTCTCATGTTGCTTCTTTTGCTCCATTCCCAGCCTGCCCACTCCACAGTGTGTTATCTCTGCTATATGCCTCCTGACTCTAGAGAAACTCCACAGTGTAGGGTCTTCCATGGGGTCTTCTGTGTGTCCAGCCTACAAAACTGGGAGATCTCTGCCTTATTGTGTGTCTCAAACCACTCTAGCCAGCTACAGGGAGGACATGCCCTGGCATGTGCCAGTCTCAGGAGAAGGCACAGCGTTTCTATGGTCAAGTGGCCAGGGAGAGGTGCTGGAGGGCCCTGAGCTGGGCGGAAAAGAATAGAGCGTGAGCTTGACCTTACGAATGAGGGAGAGCCCTTACTCCCGTGATTGGGAAAATTAGGTAAGAAGTAGATAAAAAATATAAATTTGTGTTAGTTCTTTTTCAAATCTTCCTATTTGTTTTTCATATCTTCTTGTTCCTTTCTCATGTTTTGAAAATATCTTTAAACATTTTATGCATTATTTGTTCAAGGCCTGTATCTCATAATGCTAGCATCTGAAGCCCTTGGGGGCCTGATTCTCCGTGAGGGTAGATTGTTTTCTCAGGCGTTTTGCTATTTTTGTTTTGTGAGCTCATGTTAGCAGAGATTCATCTGGGAGAATCCCAATGAGCCTGGGTGGAGGTACCTCCTTCTAGAGTGTATTTGTGTTTGCTTTTTCTGGATTCCTCAGGTCCATTTACATGCTAATTGTTCAGTGACTAAGTCATGTCCAACTCTGCCACCCCATGGACTGCAGCACACCAGGATTCCTTGTCTTCACTGTCTCCTGGAGTTTGCACAAACTCACATCCTTTGAGTCAGTGATGCTATCAACATCATGCTCTACTTCCCCCTTCTCATTTTGCCTTCAATCTCCCCATAATTGAAGGCTTTTCCAATGAGTCTGCTTTCCAACTAGGTGGACAAAGTACTGGAGCTTCATCTTCAGCATCAATTCTTGCAATGAATATTCTGGGTTGAGTTCCTTTAGGGTTGACTGCTTTAATTTCCTTGCTATCCAAGAGACTCTCAGGAGTTTTCTCCAACACACTAGTTCAGTCACTCAGTGTCTGATTCTTTGTGACCCCATGGACTGCAGCACGCCAGGCCTCCCTGTTCATCACCCACTCCTGAAGCTTGCTCATGTCCATCGAGCATGTGATGCCATCCAACCATCTCATCCTCTGTCATCCCCTTCTCCTCCCGCCTCCAATCTTGCCAGCATCAGGATCTTTTCCAATGAGTCACTTCTTCCCGTCACATGGCCAAAGTATTGGAGCTTCAGCGTCAGTCCTTTCAATGAATATTCAGGAATGATTTCCATTAAGATTGACTGGTTTGATCTTGCAGTTCAAAGGATTCTCACTAGTTTTTTCCAACACCATAGTTCAAAAGCATCATTTCCTCAGTGCTCAGCTTTCTTTATAGTCCAATTCTCATATCCATACATAACTACTGGAAAAACCATAGCTTTGACTAGATGGACTATGTTGGCAAAGTAATGTCTCTAATTTTTAATATGCTGTCTAGTTTAGTCATAGCTTTTCTTCCAAAGAGCAAGCATCTTTTAATTTCATGGCTGCAGTCACCATCTGCAGTAATTTTGGAGCCCAAGAAAGTGAAGTCTGTCACTGTTTCCATTGTTTCTCCATCTATTTACCATGAAGTGATCGGACCAGATGCCATGATCTTAGTTTTTTGAATGTTGAGTTTTAAGCCTTCTTTTTCACTCTCCTCTTTCACTTTCATCAAGAGGAATTCTGAGATGGAGGGAGGGAACTTGACAAGTGTTACAAATAAAGTTTCCCATTGTCTCAATACGTTGAGATGAGATTCCCTGCTATCAACTTTGGGAGAAGTCTGGTTTTGAGGTCTGCAGAACTGTGGGTTAGGGATGCCAAGAGGTGACTTCAGGATTGGTTAGCCAATCAGTTGACTAACAAGGTTTCGGAAATTCCCATAGTTGACAAGGATAGTTGGAAATGTAGGTGATTATGGAAGGAGTGTAATTCTCAACAGAAGCCCCTTTTCCTGTCTAATAAGCAAGTCACATCATTTTCTTGTGTGTTTTAGGGAACATAAGTTTACTTTCCACAGGGATGGGAAGAGAGTAAGACCTGTGCACCTGCCCCCCCCCCCCAAATAGGAAACCACACAGCAGTTTCTGCTTGGGGCTCACTGAGTCCAGTTTCATTTTTCTGCCACCCTTCCAACTCTTTTGATCATGATTCTTGCTCAGCCAATACATTTCACAGAAACATCTGAAATGCAGTTGAGCCATGTGTTATGGCGGGGAAACCATGAACCCTGCTTTGCTGAATAACTTGTGTCATTTTTGGACTTTCAGTTCCTGCGATGATTACATCCTACCCAAACACCACCCTGGCCACGCAGGGTCAAAAGAAGGAAATGAGCTGCACGGCCCACGGTGAGAAGCCCATCATAGTCCGCTGGGAGAAAGAGGACCGGATCATTAACCCCGAAATGGCCCGTTATCTTGTGTCCACCAAGGAGGTGGGGGAGGAGGTGATTTCTACTCTGCAGGTAAGAGCATGGCAAACAGGACAGATCAGCACCTACCTTCACAGGCAGAATAATCCTGTCCTTTCACATAAGTGAGTGCATGTGGGGGAAAGCCACACATCATCTTTTGAAATAGTTACAACGGGACTTCCCTTGGTGTTCCAGTGGCTGAGACTTTGCCTTGCAATGCAGGGGGTGCTGGTTCAATCCCTGGTCGGATACCTAAGATCCCACATGCCTCACACCCAAGAAACCCAACAACTTTTTAATAAAAAGAACAAAGCAAAAAACAAATTCAATAAAGGCTTTTAAAATGATCCATGTCAAAAAAAATCTTAAAAGAAACATTTATGAAACACTATCTCTCTACTTTTATATATAAAGGGATTCCAGAGTAGCCTGCAAAAATAGTACTTTATCCTACATATGGTTAAGAGTGAAATCATTGCCAACATGGCAAGGAAACAAACTGTAATAATAATAAGAGAGAAATGGCATATTTTTAAATTTATTTTTTATTCAAGGATAATTTTGTTGTTTTCTATCAAACCTCAACATGAATCAGCAATAGGTATACATATACCCCCTCTCTTTCGAACCTCCCTCCCGTCTCGTCTCCTGCCCCATCCCACCCCTCTAGGTTGATACAGAGCCCCTGTTTGAGTTTCCTGAGCCATAAAGCAAATTCCCATTGGTGATCTATTTTACACAAGGTAATGTAAGTTCCTATGTTACTCTTTCCATACATCTCACCCTCTCCTCCCCTCTCCCCAAGTCCATAAATCTACTCTCTATGTCTGGAGAAATAGCATCTTTTAATGACAGGTAATTCTGGAGAAATGACAGCCTACACTGTGCACTTTTTTTAAACTTCCTGAAAAAGAAGTCAGAAGGATTCTGCCATAAAAATATTATAAGGAAAATACTTTGCTTCTTGGGGAAAAACTCAGAGTAAAAAACTATTGCAGTCTCTTAGAATTTTTAGCACTGCTGGTAGTTAGCTGAGTGATTCTTTTAATATGGGGGAGAAATGATGCTGTAAAACACACATGAGAAAAAAAAGCCCCGTGTTTGAAACGTGCATATTGATTCACTCTCAGGTCCAGTCTTGGAGTCCTGGGAGACCAAAACTTTATTGCAATGTTTACAGATCCGTTTTGTTTAGGCAGGATGGCTCTGGCTGTTTTAAAAACCCACTATGAGATTTAACCAAAACTCCACCCAATGACACTGTTTAAATATTTACAAATACAGTACATGATGGTCTGATGGACACTCTGCCAGTGATGTAGAGAAACTTCATCAGCACGGCTCTACTGGCTCGTGAGAAATATTTTGGAAATTGTTTGCTAAGGTCCATCATTGTCTTTTAGAGACAAACATACATATAGCAATAATATAAAGAAGACATTTAATAAAACATTTCTCTCGACTTAAAAAAAAATCCACTATGAGTTTTTTTTTTTTAAGTGGGAGTATGTGGAATATATGTCAACCTGAACGTGACATCCTACATAAATTTCACACGCAGTTTAATGAGCTGTCAGCTGACATAGATCAGGTACACTGAATCTGTCCATCTGCACATTTACAGTCGTGCTGAAATAATTTGTTCTCAGCTTACTGTGTCCCTGTGTGTGAGTGTTTATGTGTGTGCTTGAGGCTGGGAGGAGAGTAAGAGTAGAGAGATTTTTGTAGCCAAGAGCCCTTTGAGTTGTTCTCTCTCTGCATTCCTCTGGGTAAGATGGATTTCTCTCTGCTTTATACATAGATTTTGCCAACGGTAAGAGAAGATTCTGGCTTCTTCTCCTGTCACGCTATCAATTCTTATGGAGAGGACCGTGGAATAATTCAGCTCACGGTGCAAGGTAGGATGGACAGAACCTAGGGGGAGAAACTCGGCGGTGGCAGGACAGTAAGTGTGTGCCCAGGCTCGGGTGTCTGAGTGGCCTCAGCTTGATACATCACACTTCCAAGTCCTAAGAAGATGTTGAATCTGAACAAAGTTGGTGCTAAAGCTTCATTTTGCAGATCTCACAATTATACCAAGGTGCAGCCCCCAAACAGAGGGAGCAAAGTCCATAAAGGAACTGGGTCAGCTGACTGGGCAGCCCCGACAGTATGCCTTTCTTGTTCAAATTTAGGAATCCTTATTAGATGTTCTGCCCCTGGAGGAGGGAAATGGCAACTCACTCCAGTATTCTCGCTCGGAAAATCCAATGGACAGAGGAGCCTGGTGGACTACAGTCCATGAGGTCGCAAAGAGTCAGACACAGCTGATGAGCTAAACAACAACTAGATGGTCTGAATGAAAGTTTCGTATTTGGGGCCAAAACAGTTTCTGAGTTAATAGATCCCAAGCCAGACCAGAAGAGTGACATGTAAATCTTCAGGTTTGGCCCAGCTTTATAAGTGCTATGAAAATTGGCAATTTTGGAGAAATAAAATCATTCCATCCTAAAATACGATTAGGAAAAAAAATACTTCCAGGTTAAAAAAAAAAGTCTGCCGTGTTGAATGCTGACAAAGCTTTTGTGAGTCACTCGGGATTTTCACTAGCATCTTATGCCTGAACAATGTTCAAACTAACCCAGGTTTTCTGTTGACTATACAGAGCCCCCAGATCCTCCTGAAATTGAGATCAAAGACGTGAAGGCACGCACCATCACCCTCAGGTGGACCATGGGCTTTGACGGGAACAGCCCCATCACGGGCTATGACATTGAATGCAAAAATAAATCAGGTAAGTCCTTCATTTCCTCCAGCTGTACTTCCACTTCCAAAAGCTCTTTTATTGGTTGCCTTTTAATGTAAGCACAACCTGGACTCCGGGAAACTCAGAGGGAGCTCTTTACGCCGGTCTGTCTCTTTCCCTGCGTGAAACACACCCACCCCCATTTCCTTTGGTGGGAGTGATTTTGTGTTGAGATCTCTTTGTTGGGTCAGCCCTGCCTCTTCTCTCCTTAAACAAGCAGGATCTCAATCCTGTTGCCTTCCCGTGGGTCACTTTGGCACTGTCATCACCAAAGGGTGCACAGGCTGCTGCCAACCCAACCCAGCCACTGGAATTATTTTTCCCACCTTCTCATCTTCCCTCTGCTTCCCTCGTGTTCACATCCCTGAGCACTGGCTGCGTTCAGTGTCTGTGGGCTGAGCTGGGCTATGGTGGTTTGTGCAGAGGGCCACATATTGCTGAGACAGCACTGACCCGGCAGGGAACTCCTGGATGTGCAGGGACAGGCTGGTGGCACAGATGCAGCCAGGCACTCCTGTGCTTCCTCTGGGCACGTGGCCAGCTCACCAAGAGCCCAGAAATAAAACAGACCAGCTGTCGGGACCACATCAGGCACGGCGGTTGATCATCTTAAAGTGATAATGACAGGGCCACTTTGAACATTCGGACCCATCAGGCCAAGGGGAGGGTACCACCACTGTGGCTCCAGGTCTGGACTTGGACATGAAAGGCATGAGGAATTAGAGCAGCATCAGCTCGTGAGGGTCTGATAGTCTCACAGTCCAGGAAACTGGCCTCGTTTCTTACTTTCTAGGCACCGTGCATCACTTCACAGCACACTTTCATGACACATTTATCCTGTGAGCTGAAGCTAGAGCAAAACATTAAGCTGGTGGCATGTGGAAAGGCAGGTCAGGTGGACAGAAATGTTTCTGTAGGAGCAGGCAAGGGGCAGGGTGGGGCAAAGTGTGAGACTGGATGAGGAAGTGAGTCCAGAAAAAGGCTAAGGGTGGGGTTAAGGAAAGGAATTACTGAGGATGGAAACAGCTTGCATCAAACCAAGAATAGAGGTCATAGCAATAGTGCTTGAGGATGGCTAGAAGTCCNTACTTCTTTGCACATGTATAACATATACAGGCGCCCTTCACAAAACCGCTTATTTGCTTTCTTTGGGGTATACTCTGCCCCTCTACCCACCTCCCCACTAGATCAGCCCTCTTGGTTTAGCCATGTGATTGGTCTTTTCCTAGAACTCCAATTCTCTACCCCAAAACAGAGCTGCCAACCTGCCTGCCCCAAGGGTCCTGGCTGGCCTCCCCGCCTAAGCAGGCAACCCTCTTAGTGCCCAGCCTCAAAGGGCAGTGAGCAGATGCTGGCCAGCTTCACAAAGGCTGCTGAGCTGCCTAGAGTGTGGGATACCAGCCCACACCTGGACATGCTGGGAAGAAGGCTGGCTGATTCACAGCCCAGGAGGCTTGTCTCTGTCCAATCCCAGTGAAAAGGCCAACCCTCTCGGCTCATTTGCCCTGATAGGACATCAGCTGAACTTGAACCAAGGGCTCAAATCAGGGCCCACTGCATTCATCAGCTGGCAGTCCTTTCAGATGGTGTCTTTTGAAGGTTTCACTTGGAGCCTGGATGAACCTGGCATAGTACAAGAGACCTAAGGACAGATACTTTTCTTGTTCTGTTTCAGAACAGTTAGCTCATAAACAAGTTACTGACTGTTAGGTCATAATAAACTCGGAGGTAAGGGTGATATTTGTGCATTGATTGTTGGAATGTATTATCAGAAATGCAATTAAGAGTAGTAAATAGGAACATCGAGGTTCGAATCAAAAGAGAATTTTGGATATTGACTGGTGACCAGTCATAGGTCTTTATTTATATCAGCATCACATTTTACAAGTGAATTGGCTTCCAAAGTTTGGACATTAAGGTAAAAATTGCTTATGACAGGATAATATTAAAATTTATTTGATTGTCTGTTGAGTACCCTAGGCATGTTACCAGTGAAACCTTGATGTCATACATGTGTGAATATTTAATATTTGCAGTGAAAATAAGGCTTCCCAGGTGCTGCTAGTGGTAAAGAACCCACCTGCCAATGCAGGAGACACAGGAGATGTGGGTTCCATTCCTAGGTTGAGAAGATCCCCTGGAGTAGGAAACAGCAACCCATTCCAGTATTCCTACTTGCAGAATCCTGTGGACAGAAGAGCCTGACAGGCTACAGTCTATGAATCACGAAGAGTTGGACATGACTGAAGCAACTTGCATGCATGTGAAAATAAAGAGCATATGTAAAAATATAACTGGACAGGATTTTATTACATTACATATAAAATATGATTAATGTTAGGTTAAATGTATCTATGGCAGGTAAATTACAGATAATAAGAATAATCTGATGCAGCATGAAAAGCACTGGATTAGACTTCAAAATAATTAGATATATTTCCCATCTCCACATTTAGTAGAAATGATCTTGAACAAGTAACTTGATTTGTCATTGCTGAAGCTTGAACCCTTCCATTAGGTCCAATCTGTGTCTCCTTTTCATTATGTCATAGACAGATAGATAGACAAGAGCACATTGTAGCCTTATCTGTAATCATCACTCTGTGCTGCCTTGACAGCCATGAAGCATGAAGATCAGAAGAGCATGTTAGGATATGCAGGCTGGTCCTTTGAATAACAACCCTGATTTTTGCTTTACCCTGGACGCTGGCCCCTCTGATGCTCTGGACAGCAGAGTCCTTTCTAATAACAATTTTTTTTGGTGGTTGTTCAATCATTCAGTCGTGTCCAACTCTTTGCATATCCATGGACTACAGCACGCTAGGCTTCCCTGTCTTTCACTATCTCCCAGAATTTGCTCAAACTCATGTCCATTGAGTCAGTGATGCCATCCAACCATCTCCTCTGTCACCCTCTTCTCCTCCTGCCCTCAATCTTTCCCAGCATCAAGGTCTTTTCCAATGAGTCAGCTCTTCACCATCAAGTGGCCAAAGTTTTGGAGTTTCAGCTTCAGCATCAGTCCTTCCAATGAATATTCAGAGTTGATTTCCTTTAGGATTGGCTGGTTCGATCTCCTTGCGGTCCAAGGGACTCTCAAGAGTCTTCTCCAGCACCACAGTTTGAAAGTATCAGTTCTTTAGTCTTCAGCTTTCTTTATGGTCCAGCTCTCACAGCCATACATGACTACTGGAGAAACCATAGCTTTGACTGTATGAACCTTCACTGGCAATGTGATGTCTCTGCTTTTAAATACACTAAGTCAGTCACTAAATGAATTCTTTCCTAGCTGGGCCTTGGCTGTGCCCTTCATTTCCCCACAGAAACTTCCACATTGCCCTCCTCACTCTCTCCTTGGTCTGAACTCAGGGCATCTCCCCATCCCTATCAGTTCTCTCTGATTGACTCCACTGCCAGGCTCTGGGACATTTGCCATCACCCTTCTGTCATAGTTCGTGTCTCAGAAGTCTTCTCTAGCTTTGCTGAGCTTCAGAGGCCACTGCTCCCTCCTCAGCAGCTGCCTGAATTGGACATAGACCCTTAGGAAGGATACAGGGCATCTAGAGACCCTGATGTTAGGTGGAGGTTACTCCTGGAGACCTCAGAGCTGGTAGATACAAACTGGTCCTGGTCTGCATATGTGCTGTGAATTCTTCTGTTAGGCCATCAGCAGAAACCACTGGATAAACTTATACAGCTGGTGAGAAATACTCTATGTTGCTTCCAGAGAGTGAGATTTGCAAAGGACAGCAGAATTCAAAAGAAGAAAGGGTCTAGCAAGAGTAGCCAGAGAAGGCAATGGCACCCCACTCCAGTACTCTTGCCTGGAAAACCCCATGGACAGTGGAGCCTGGTGGGCTGCAGTCCATGGGGTCTCTAAGAGTCGGACACGACTGAAGTGACTTAGCAGAAGGAGCAGCAGCAAGAGTAGCTACTCAACAGTTGTTTGTTGGTGGGATGACTGAATGAATATGTGAACAAATGAATGAGATGGGAGCCACCCTTAAGTTTAGAAATAGAATAAGTAGGTCCTGGTGTACAGTAGTTAACCTCAAGTTCATCTCACAACATTCTCCAAACCTGTTTCTAAAATTCTGCATTTGTGTTCCAAGCAAACCCTTGGTTGCCATCTCCTCCTTGGCTGCCAACTCTGACAAGCCTACGGTGACCATCAGCTCCAAGGCCAAGTTCTTGGCCTGTCCAGATGGTACACAGTTCAAACACTTTGCCATTCACGGTTACTTCTTGAGTTCCTTTGTTGTTCTTATTGTTCAATTGTTTGCTAAGTTGTGTCTGACCCTTCGCATCCCCATGGACTGCAGCACCCCAGGCTTCCCTGTACTCCACCAGATCCTGGAATTTGCTCAAACTCATGTCCATTGAGTCAGTGATGCCATCCAACCATCTCATTCTCTGTCATCCCCCTCTCCTTCTGCCTTCTATCTTTCCCAGATTCAGGGTCTTTTCCAATGAGTCAGTTTTTCACATCAGGTGGCCAAAGTATTGGAGTTTAGCTTCAGTATCAGTCCTTCCAATGAATATTCAGGGTTGATTTCCTTTAGGATTAACTAGTTTGATCTCCTTGCTGTCCAAACAGTGTCTCATTGTCAGATCACAGATCCAATTTTTATTTCACACCATGTGGCCCCTTGTTCTTTACCTGTTCCTCAATGAGCAGTAACACTGAAGGGGGAGCTGCCTGGCCACGCACATCCCTTGTAGAAGACAATGAATGTTCTCTCAGTCGATGGGGCCAGGTGAGCCCCAGCAGGGCTCTGACCAATGAAGCATCTATTCCCCCTCCATCCAGCCCACCCTGTGAAGCAGTCCTTTTGCTGCTGTCTGACTCCTAAGACCACAAAAGGCTTACAGTCCTAATTCTATTCATTCCCTTCTGTTCTGCAGAGACCAAAAAGAGGGTTCTTGGGGATCTGAAAAACTGGGGAAGGCACAGCTGTTCATTCTTAACTAAATAGTCCGTTCCAAGCAAGGCCAGTCCTAAACCATTTCATTATTTTCTACTGGTGACAACAGTGGTTCTCAGATTTGAGCATGCTCAGAACCCTGGGAAGAGCTTGTTAACACACAGACCAGTAGCCACCTCCTTGCAGTATGTGTTTCTGACATCAGCATGTCTGGGTGTGGTCCCAGCTTTTCCCTAGCTCCCCCACATTCCTACCTGTCTCCCCAACTCCCCCAAAATTCCTGCGGACCCCTCCCTAAAGTTCCCCATCCTCCATCCCTGAGTCATTTATTGTACCTTCACCAGGCACAGCCAGGTCCACTGCCCTCTTCTTGGGAATCCCCCTGCTCCCATTGGGAAAAGGCACCTCTCACTTTTCCCTTCTGTGCCAACAGCCCCCTGTGTCAACCTTCAATGCTGCCAGCGTCACACTCCCTTTTAATCACAATTCACTGTACGTCTCTCCTACCCACGGTGCCTTGTACAGAAGAGATGCCAGCTCCTGGTGGTTACATTTAATGCATCCATTCACTGAGCAAGTTGTGGAATTTATGCTGTTTATATTGAGGAGCAATGAGAGGGACTGGAGGAAGCACACGGAGATGAAAGACTGTCTCCACCTCTGTAATAAAAGGGAAATAAGGACAGGTGACATTTTAAGTGAATCTGCAGGAAGCTGAAGGAAATGTTTTCAATCATATTTCAACTGAGTCACTCGACATGCTGGCTTGATGTAGTGTTCCAAGTGTGGGATTCTGCAGTGGAGGCCTCGGGCTCCCCAGGCCAGAAGCTGGATCTTGACATCCAGGACGGTCCACTCACCCACCAGCAGTGAGCAGGTGGAGGGGAGCATGCTGGAAACAGGACCTGGCCAGTGGTTTTCTGAACCTGAGATGCCACTTCTAATCCATCACATCCATGCTGGTGGTGCTGTGAGCATTTGCTCATCCCTGATTTTCCCATCTCTGTAAGGAGCGGAAACTCTGCCACAGGCAGCTTGCAGGCTGATTCCAGTGGACACGTAAAATACAGGCACTTGTGAACCACAGGAATAAATTGACACAGGGCTCCTGTTGTCATGGAGATCAAAAGAGACAGTTTCTTAAAGGAAGTGGGGGTTGGGAGGGATTTGGAGACTGGAGAAAGGGCTTCTGGAAAGATGAAAGAAGGCTGTTTAGGGAGACCGCAGGAGGAATAAAACAAACTATCAAGGCTGGAAGGGGAGAGAGAGCGCCACAGAAGGCAGGTACATGAGACAAATGAAAAGAGATCTGGATCGTTCCTGATGCAAAGGTGAAGGAAAGGAAGAGGGAAATTCAACACAGAAAAATAATGAGTTCTCACAAGAGAAACAGCAGTGGAGAGGTAAAGCCTTCTTTAGGAATTGCAGTGCATTCGAAGGGATTTGAGACAACATAAAGCCAGAACACTCAGACGTCAAAGCCCTCTGTAAACAGCAGCATCTTCCTGCCTGCAGAGACACTCAGATTCCTGAATTCTTGATTATGGGGTGAAGGGAGCCCTCCTTCGCTTTAGGTTGTTTTTTGTTTGTTCCAATCATTTATTTTCTAAAGTCCTCCTTTGAGAGGGCTGGTTGCCAGGAGAGGTTTGCTATAAATCCATTGGCCTATCTTCAAGGATCCTTATTATAAACTTGTATAACCCACTGGCTGGCTGACAAGTGAATAGCACTTCTGGAATCCTTATTTTAAGCAGGAAACAAAAATTGACAACATTTTCCAGATAAATTAGCTCTTCAGAAGCTATTTTCTTCCGTGATATGGCCTAGGAAATGACATGGACCCCTCCAAATCCTGCTCAGAGGGTAAAGAATCTGCCTGCAATATGGGATACCCAGGTTCAATCCCTGGGTCAGGAAGATCCCCTGTAGAGGGAAAAGACAGCCCGCTTCAGTATTCTTACCTGGAGAATTCAATGGACAGAGGAGCCTGGTGGGCTACCGTCCACTGAGTCACAAAGAGTGGGACGTGACTGAGCAACTAACATTTTCATGTTCCTTCAAATCTTGTCTGGCTCTCCTATCTTGATGGATTGGCCACCATGTTACATATCAGCATGGAAGCCAGGTCTCAACTTGCACCCATCTGTCCAGACTGGGACACACTGCCTAAGAATTCCCTCTGAACTGGCTGAGCCGGGCCTTTGTTAAATAGCTGTGTCATGGGTCTGGTGTCTCGGCACCTCCTCTGCCTTCAATACCCTCCTCATTCCCACCACTTCCTTATATTCAGTAAGATATAAACCTTCACCTAAGGTCATCCTTACCCATCACTTTTTTAGACCTCATAAATGCTCAGGTGATCAAAGCAGTCAATCCTAAAGGAAATCAACTCTGAATCTTTAGTTTCAATACTGAAGCTGAAGTTTCAATACTTTGGCCACTTGATGGTGAAGAGCTGACTCATTGGAAAAGACCCTAATGCTGGGAAAGACTGGGGGCAGGAGGAGAAGGGGGTGACAGAGGATGAGATGGTTGGATGGCATCAACGACTTGATGGACATGAATTTGAGCAAACTATGGGAGGCGGTGAAGGACAGGGAAACCTGGTGTGCTTCAGTCCATGGGGCTGCAAAGAGCCACATGACTGAGTGACTGAACAATAACAAATGCTCAGAATCAGCCTCTTCTTTATCTACAATAACACTTTTTGAGGATGGCCACTGTGCTGAAGCTCTGATGTGGCCAGGGCAGTGGATCAGATTTCAGATATTTGTTTAGGAATATTTGTGCTCTTGGTGCTTGCAGTCAGGTTCTTGGAATCCAGATATTTGATAGGTTCCGGGTGACCAATGAGGAGATGGAGGTGGTCAGTTCTTGCTGAGTCGGTTGTTGTTTAGTCACTCAGTCCTGTCTGACTTTTGGTGACCCCATGGCCTGCAGCACACCAGAGCTTTGACTATAGGGACCTTTGTCAGCAAAGGAGTGTCGCTGCTTTTTAATATGCTATCTAGGTTTTTCATAGCTTTTCTTCCAAGGAGCAAGTGTCTTTTGATTTCATGGCTGCAGTCACCATCTACAGTGATTGTGGAGCCCAAGAAAGTAAAGTCTGTTACTATTTCCATTGTTTCCCCATCTGTTTGCCATGAAGTGATGGGACCAGATGCCATGATCTTAGTTTTTGGAATGTTGAGTTTTAAGCAAGCTTTTTCACTTTCCTCTTTCATATTCATCAAGAGGCTCTTTAGTTTCTCTTCACCTTCTGCCATAAGGGTAGTGTCATCTGCATATCTGAGATTGATTATTGATTTTTCTCCAAGCAGTCTTGATTCCAGCTTATGCTTCATCCAACTCAGCATTTTACATAATGTACTCTGCATATCCATCTAGTCAAAGCTATGGTTTTTCCAGTAGTCATGTATGGATGTGAGAGTTGGACCATAAAGAAACCTGAGTGCTTGATGAATTGATGCTTTTGAACTGTGGTGTTGGAAAAGACTCCTGAGAGTCCCTTGGACTGCAAGGAGATCCAACCAGTGTGTCCTTAAGGAAATCAGTACTACTGATAATTCATTGGAAAGACTGATGCTGACGCTCCAATACTTTGGCCACCAAAGTATTGGTGAAGAGCTGACTCATTGGAAAAGACCCTGATGCTGGGAATGATTGAAGGCAGGAGGAGAAGGGGACAACAGGGACGAGATGGTTAGATGGCATCACCAACTCGATGGACATGAGTCTGAACAAACTCCAGGAGTTGGTGATGGGCAGGGAGGCATGGTATGCTGCAGTCCTTGGAGTCACAAAAAGTTGGACACGAATGAGTGACTGAACTAAACTGAACTCTTCATACAAGTTAAATAAGGAGGGTGGCAATATACCCCCTTTCCCAATTTGCAATCAGTCTGTGTTCCATGCCTGGTCCTGTTGCTTCTTGATCTTCATGCAGGTTTCACAGGAGGCAGGTAAGATGTCTTATATTCCCATCTCATAAGAATTTTCCACAGTTTGTTGTGATATACACAGTCAAAGGCTTTAGCGTAGTCAGTGAAGCAGAAGATGTTTTTCTGGAATTCTCTTGCTTTTTCTACCATCCAATGGATGTTGGCAATTTGATCTCTGGTTCCTCTGCCTTTTCTAAATCCAACTTGAATATTTGGATGTTCTCAGTTCACATACTGTTGAAGCCTAGCTTGGCAAATTTTAAGAATTACTTTGATAGCATATGAAATGAATGCAATTGTGCAGGAGTTTGAACATTTTTTGGCATTGCCCTTCTTTGGGATTAGAATGAAAACTGACCTTTTTCAGTCCTGTGGCCACCACTGAGTTTTCTAAATTTGCTAGCATATTGAGTGCAGTATTTTAAAAGCATCATCTTTTAGGATTTGAAATAGCTTAGCTGGAATTTCATCTAGCTTTGTTCATAGTGATTTTTCCTAAGACCCACTTGACTTCTCACTCCAAGATGTCTGGCTCTAGGTGAGTGATCACACCATCATGGTTACGAGTTGATGGTAGATGAAGTGAAAAGTGACAGTTGCTTAGTTGTTTCCAGTTCTTTGTGATCCCATGGAATGTAGCCCACCAGGCTCCTCTGTCCATGGGATTCTCCAGGCAAGAATAGTAGAGTTGGTTGCCATTTTGTTCTCCAAGAGATCTTCCCAACCCAGGAATCAAACCTGGGTCTCCCACATTGTAAAAGGACTCTTTACCTCCTCAGCCACCTTATGCAATGTTGGTGGTGGGTGGGAGAATGCCAGTGGAGGACAGAGAATGGAGAGGACTCCTTGGGTGGAGGCAGTCACAGGAGGCTCCCCAAGGAGTTG
>SJYW01056062.1:572947-620751 GCA_006410735.1 Raphicerus campestris | reverse complement strand
TGAGAGTCCCTTGGACTGCAAGGAGATCCAACCAGTGTGTCCTTAAGGAAATCAGTACTACTGATAATTCATTGGAAAGACTGATGCTGACGCTCCAATACTTTGGCCACCAAAGTATTGGTGAAGAGCTGACTCATTGGAAAAGACCCTGATGCTGGGAATGATTGAAGGCAGGAGGAGAAGGGGACAACAGGGATGAGATGGTTAGATGGCATCACCAACTCGATGGACATGAGTCTGAACAAACTCCAGGAGTTGGTGATGGGCAGGGAGGCATGGTATGCTGCAGTCCTTGAAGTCACAAAAAGTTGGACACGAATGAGTGACTGAACTGAACTGAACTCTTCATACAAGTTAAATAAGGAGGGTGGCAATATACCCCCTTTCCCAATTTGCAATCAGTCTGTGTTCCATGCCTGGTCCTGTTGCTTCTTGATCTTCATGCAGGTTTCACAGGAGGCAGGTAAGATGTCTTATATTCCCATCTCATAAGAATTTTCCACAGTTTGTTGTGATATACACAGTCAAAGGCTTTAGCGTAGTCAGTGAAGCAGAATATGTTTTTCTGGAATTCTCTTGCTTTTTCTACCATCCAATGGATGTTGGCAATTTGATCTCTGGTTCCTCTGCCTTTTCTAAATCCAACTTGAATATTTGGATGTTCTCAGTTCACATACTGTTGAAGCCTAGCTTGGCAAATTTTGAGAATTACTTTGATAGCATATGAAATGAATGCAATTGTGCAGGAGTTTGAACATTTTTTGGCATTGCCCTTCTTTGGGATTAGAATGAAAACTGACCTTTTTCAGTCCTGTGGCCACCACTAAGTTTTCTAAATTTGCTAGCATATTGAGTGCAGTATTTTAAAAGCATCATCTTTTAGGATTTGAAATAGCTTAGCTGGAATTTCATCTAGCTTTGTTCATAGTGATTTTTCCTAAGACCCACTTGACTTCTCACTCCAAGATGTCTGGCTCTAGGTGAGTGATCACACCATCATGGTTACGAGTTGATGGTAGATGAAGTGAAAAGTGACAGTTGCTTAGTTGTTTCCAGTTCTTTGTGATCCCATGGAATGTAGCCCACCAGGCTCCTCTGTCCATGGGATTCTCCAGGCAAGAATAGTAGAGTTGGTTGCCATTTTGTTCTCCAAGAGATCTTCCCAACCCAGGAATCAAACCTGGGTCTCCCGCATTGTAAAAGGACTCTTTACCTCCTCAGCCACCTTATGCAATGTTGGTGGTGGGTGGGAGAATGCCAGTGGAGGACAGAGAATGGAGAGGACTCCTTGGGTGGAGGCAGTCACAGGAGGCTCCCCAAGGAGTTGAAAGTTGAGCTGGCCATGGGATGAGTCAAGTTTTGACAGTAGGAAAAAGGGAAGAAATGCGTTCTCTGATGGGGACTTTCATGAGATGGGAAAGTGTAAGAGAGCTGGGATCCCCATGCTTACTCAAGCACTTGAGGATCTGAGGGAAATGGACATCCAGGGTTGTTAGTCTGGAAACACTGCCATGGGGCTCAGAACTTAAGAGCAGACACTGCTGAGACTGTGGGAGAATAAGGGCATGATCAAAGTGGCTTCTTAGAAGTCTGTCTTCTCCAGTATTTTGCAACCCAGAGTCAAACGTGTTAAGGACCCCTGCCTGATTCTTTCCTCTATGTTTCTTCCTGTGCTGTGCTTAGTCACTTAGTAGTATCTGACTCTTTTGTGACTCCATGGACTGTAGCCTGCCAGGCTCCTCTGTCCATGGGATTCTCCAGGCAAGAATACTGGACTGGGTTGCCATGCCCTCCTTCAGGGGATCTTTCCATCCTAGGTATGGAAGCCAGATCTCCCACATTGCAGGCGGATTCTTTACCATCTGAGTTACCAGGGAAGCCCTACTGTCTTCCTATTCCAGAAACAATTATTTTTGATCCATTTACTCAATTGTTCTTTGAGGCTATTTAACAGCCCTAGAAGGGTATCCTAAAAAGTGTCTTCCCATTTGAATGCCTTTTCTTCACATGCCAGCCAACCATTTCACTTTAAGTAGACACATGCTCCAGGAAGTCATGTTTCAGTATCATCCAAAATAGTTTTTAAAGTAAGGGATATTACATTATGACCCAACTTGTCTTAGGATGATATGAAACCTACTGCTGCCGCTGCTGCTAAGTCATTCAGTCGTGTCCGACTCTATACGACCCCATAGACAGTAGCCCACCAGGCTCCACCATCCCTAGGATTCTCCAGGCAAGAACACTGGAGTGGGTTGCCATTTCCTTCTCCAATGCGTGAAAGTGAAATTGCAAAAAAAAAAAAAAAAAAAAAGNGATACAATTGTTTGGAATTATTGTTTATTGGGTGAGTTCCCACAAAACTGCCAGCTGGCTTATCAAAATCAAAACCCAGAAGGCTTAATTGATAGCCAGTGGACAACGCCTATTGATTTTGCTGTTGCACTTGTCTTCAAATGCCTCCCCCGCCTGCTTCCCACTTCCCACCTTGCCTTTCTTCCCTGCCCATTCCCCGCGGAGACTTAGCAGCAGACAAACCCCTGTTGTACTAGAAATGAGGGACTTTATCAACAATCTGTGACCCTCCCAAGTACAGTGTGTTTGTGTGTGTGTGTGTGTGTGCATACACGTGCTCAGTTGCTAAATCACATCCAACTCTCTGTGACCCCATGGACTGTAGCCCACCAGACTCCTCTGTCCATGGAATTCTTCACACAACAATGCTGGAGTGAGCTGTCATGCCCTTTCCCAACCCAGTGGTCCGACCTCTATCACTTGAGTCTTCTGTATTTACAGGCAGGTTCTTTACCACAGGGGTGACCTGGGAAGCCCCCAAGGACAATAGTTAGCTTCATTCATTGTGGAAGAATTAAAAGTTAGAGTACGTAATATTTCAAAGTGCAGTATTTATTTTCATTAATATCATCACTGAATAATACTTACAGAGTTAAACTGTTTCTTAAACAAACAATAAGTAATTGAATATCCAAGAAGGACATCATAAAGAAAACAAAAAAATGGTTCATCAAATTGATGATGTCTTCATAGAAATGTTTTGGCCTTTCCTGAGGCTGGCACTATATCCAATCCATCCTTCTATCTCCCAGCTCCTGGCATAAAACTTGACCTGCATAGCCATTCAATAAGTGCTTGTGGAATGAATATGCAAATTACGTTTGGCTTCACTGTGGTAAAATATTATAACATAAAATGTACCTTTTCTAAGTGTTTGGTTCAGTGGCATTAAGTCCATCCACATTGCTGGGCAACCATCACCACCATCCATCTCCAGAATTCTTTTCATCTTCCCAAACTGAAACTCTGTCCCCATTAAGCACCAGCTCCCCACTTCTCCCCTGGGCCCTGGCAACCACCCCAAGTCTGTGTATATTAGTTGCTCAGTCATGTCCTACTCTTTGCAACCCCATGGACTGCAGCCCGGCCGGCTCCTCTGCCCATGGGATATCCTAGGCAAAAATACTGGAGTTGGTTGCCATTCCTTCTTGAGAGGATCTTCCCAACTCAGGAAGATCTAGGACTCTCATACATATCAGCAGAATCAGATAGTGTTTCTTTCTGCGGCTGGCTTATCTCACTGAGAGTGTTTGAGGTGAATCCACGCTGTAATGTGTCAGAATTTCCTTCCTTTTAAAGACTGAATAGCATTCCTGAACTAATTTAGTAATTAATTTTTAATTAAAATGGCATGTTTTCCCAAGTCTGGAGTCTAAATGGGTCCAGAGGCCTGGTGGCCCCCTAAAAAGTGAGGCTGATTAACAGTGGGGAGCCAGGGGGAGAGCGGGGCTGAGGCTCACGGGCTCATCTCTCACTGAAAAGCATCAGTTGTATATTCCGCTGTTTACACATCGACAGCAGCACCTCTGGAGTTAAAGTGGAGACTTAGAAGTAATACGCTCACAGTTGGGTTTCAGAACTTGTGTGACTTCCTTATTTGGTTGCAAACATGCTATTAATTCTCACCTGCTGAATCCTGCGTCAGATCCTGCCATCAAAGTCTGGAGATACAGAGCAGCGTAGATGACAACAGTGGGTGGCCCTGTTCCTCTGCTCAGAGGCCAAGCACTGAGGTCCCTGTGCAGGTTCTGCCCCGCTGATCATTAGCCTTGACATAGCACTACATTCACCAAAGAGATGTTAACTTATTGCTGAAAGCGTGTCCACATTTCACTAGCATTCGAAGGACTTTTTTTTTTTCATTTATTTTTTTATTGGAGGATAATTGCTTTACAGTATTGTGTTTCTGCTGTACAACAACATGAATTGGCCATATGTATACATATATTCCCTCCCTCTTGAGCCGCCCTCCATCCCACCCCTCTAAGTTATCACAAAGCACTGAGCTGGGCTCCCCGTGTTGTACAGCAGCTTCCCACTGGCTATCTGTTTACACAAGGTAGCATATATGTGTCAAAGCTACTCTCTCAATTTGGGGTTTCTTTATTTTTATTCAGTCATTCCTTTGTCTATTTGCCTTGAAATGAAGTGAAGTCATTCAGTCGTGTCCGACTCTTTGTGACCCCTTGGACTATAGCCCACCAGGTTCCTCCGTCCATGAGATTCACCAGGCAAGAATGCTGGAGTGGGTTGCCATTTCCTTCTCCAGGGGATCTTCCCAACCCAGGGATTGAACCCAGGTCTCCCACATTGCAGGCATATGCTTTAACCTCTGCACCTTAGGACTCACAATTACTGTTTGACTCCAACAAACTAGAGAGAAACCAGAAGGGTATAGGGACAACCAGCAGCTCACTCTCGTCTGTCTTCCCAATTGACTCTTTACGTCTAAACTAAAAGCCCCCACCTGGCTTATTTGGAATTAGTTCTGAGTGACTGAGGCTTTGCTGAGCAAGCTCACATCTGTGGACCTAGGGTGCCATGTTAGTTCTCATCCTCCCAGCCTACAAATTTCATCCAAAAAAAGAGAAGTTACTAGCCTGATCTCATGATGGAAAAGTGTGTAAGATGGAATATAAATGATTTGCTCAGGGATTTCCAGTCTCTCCCTGCACAGAATAATGGGATTCAACCTCCCAGAACCTTTTCAACAAGAACCTTCCAAAAATTACAGTAGTGAGATCGAGCCAGTCATAAAAGGTGGGAATTGCAGTGAACTTCTCACTGCTGATGGCTTCCAACCACTAGCGGCCATCCCTCTGCAGTCTTTTGCTCTGCTATGCGCTCAGTCGTGTTTGACTCTTTGCGACCCCGTGGACTGTAGCCCACCAGTCTCCTCTATCCACAGGATTCTCCAGGCAAGAATACTGAGGTGGGTCGCCATTTCCTCCTCCAGGGAAACTTCCCAGGGATTGAACCCACACCTCTTGCATCTCTTGCACTGGTAGGCTAATTCTTTACCACTTGTGCCACCTCGAAAGCCTGTGCTATCTTTGCATGCATGTTAAGTCATTAGGGGCTTCCCTTGTGGCTCAGGTGGTAAAGAATCTGCCTACAATGTGGGAGATCTGGGTTCGATCCCTGTGTTGGGAAGATTTCCTGGAGAAGGGAAAGGCTAGCCACTCTAGTATTCTGGCCTGGAGAATTCCATGGACTGTATAGTCCATGGGGTCACAAAGAGTCAGACATGACTGAGTGACTTTCACTAAATCATTTCACTCATGTCCAACTCTTTATGACCCCAAGGACTATAGCCCACCAGGCTCCTCTGTCCATGAGATTCTCTAGGCAAGAATGGACCATATTAAAAAAAAAAAAAACACTGTTGAACTAGAAGTACAATTATCACCAAGGTGCCTATGGTCTCCTGGGAAGTGCCACTTATTAAGCTTCTGGGAAAGCCCAGAACCCCAGAGCTGTCCTCAATAATGAAAAGTAATCAGAATCAGTTTTCTTCCATCTCTAGAGCCTCACTGCTACTCGTCTATTTCAAACACCATTTAAGACCGTGAGGTCTATTTTTAATAGACTTTGTTTTTTAGAGCAGTTTTAGGTTGACAGCAAAATTGAGTGTGAGATGCAGAGATTTCTCATATGAGACCTATTTTTAAAATAATACCATTACAAGGAAAGATCAGAAAGAACTAATGCAAGTCTCTTCAGAGGTGAAGAACTGAAAAATTGCCTCTACTAGTCTGTGCTTTCCCATGGAGTGAATAAGAAACTATAAATTACTAGAAGGGGGTTAGTTTCTGCAATGTAATTTTAAATCAGAAAACTGGATGCTATCAATTTTCTGAGGCTTTTGCATTTCTGCCTATGTAGCCAAAGAAACACAAGAGGGCAGTCCTAGTTCTGTATATTTTCCCTGCTCATGTAGCTGATTTTTTTTTCTTTGAAATGACTTCATAGTCAAATGTAGAACATGGGAGGATAAATTAGGACACAGCACACTCTGTAATTTAATCTTCTTTATAAGAGTCCCTCGGCTAACCTCCTTAACAGATGTAAATTTTCTCTGAAGGTCCTCGGTTCATCCCCCTTCCTTATGGAAGGGCTTTGTTAAAAGACACAGGCTCTTTCCCTTAATATGTGAAATGCCTTGTCTGATTATAGGCATTTGTTTCATGGTGTTCTCTCAGGTCAGCTTAGTAAAAAGGCATCAGAATATGAAACTGTGTGTTGTCAGACAAGACACTGTAAATTTGTCTCAAGACTGATTGCCTGAAAGTGGTGCTTGGTAAACATTAATCTCATTGTAGGGGCTAGCTGATGCCATAAGACAACCTCCTCAGTCAGAGCAAAATCTCAAAGTCTGTTTGATTCAGGAATTCATCCATATCCTTTTGGGACCATGGTTATTATTTTAGTATATAATGGTTTGGATGATCAATTCATGCTCTATGAGAAGTGATGGAAATCTGAAGAAGTGAGCTAGCCTTGTAAGCTCCCAGGCAGAAAGGAGCTAACCTGGGCTTCCTTTCTAATAACCCTCCCCACTTAAAAGCAGACTGTGAGAAAGGTTATATATTACAGAAGCATGAGGATGTAGAAATTGTCTATTTTGCAGTGCTAACCTGATGGATGTAGAAGTGTGAAATTAGACAGCCTGAACTTTTTGTTGCTAAGTCGCATCTGACTCTTTGCATCCCCATGGGCTGTAGCCTGCCTGGCTCCTCTGTCCATGGTATTTTTCAGGCAAGAATATTGAAGTGGGTTGCCATTTCCTCCTCCAAGGAAACTTCTCATTAATGAAGAATAAAAATCAGAAAGCCTAAACATTATATCAATGAGCTGTGATCCACCTCAGTTATTCCAGTTTCAGATAATATTGCTAGCCAGTTCCTGCACATCATAAGGCTCAATAGATGTTTCTGGATGAGCCAATGAGACTTGTAGGAGCTGACTCTCCTCATGTACCCCACACCTCAGAATTAAGCAAATCTTCTGGGAAGCAAGAACGTAACAGCAGGTCCAGACAACATTAAAACCAAGATAGCAAGTGTGTAGAGTTTCAGCTTCAACATCACTCCTTCCAGTGAATAGTCAGGACTGATCTCCTTTAGGATGGACTGGTTGGATCGCCTTGCAACCAGGAGATTCTCAAGAATCTTCTCCAACACCACTATATCAAAAAAAAAAAAAAGCATCAATTCTTTGGCACTCAGCTTTTTTTATATTCCAACACTCACATCCATACATGACCACTGGAAAAACCATAGCCATGACTAGACAGAACTTTGTTGTCAAAGTAATGCCTCTGCTTATTAATATGCTGTCTAGGTTGGTCATAACTTTCCTTCCAAGGAGTAAGTATCTTTTAATTTCATGGCTGCAGTCACCATCTACAGTGATATTGGAGCCAAAAAAAAAAATAAAGTCTCCCATTATTTCCATTGTTTCCCATCTATTTGCCATGAAGTGATGGGACTGGATACGATGATCTTAGTTTTCTGAATGTTAAGCCTTAAGCCAACTTTTTCACTCTCTTTCACTTGCATCAAGAGGCTCTTTAGTTCCTCTTCACTTTCTGCCATAAGGGTGGTATCATCTGCATATCTGAGGTGATTGATATTTCTCCTGGCAATCTTGATTCCAGCTTGTGCTTCTTCCAGCCCAGCATTTCTCATGATGTACTCTGCAATTAAAGTTAAATAAGCAGGCTGACAATATATAGCCTTGACATACTCCTTTCCCAACTTGGAACCAGTCTGTTGTTCCATGTCCAGTTCTAACTGCTGCTTCCTGACCTGCATATAGATTTCTCAGGAAGCAGGTCAGGTGGTCTGGTATTCCCATCTCTTGAAGAATTTTCCACAGTNTTTTTATTGGAGGATAATTGCTTTACAGTATTGTGTTTCTGCTGTACAACAACATGAATTGGCCATATGTATACATACATTCCCTCCCTCTTGAGCCGCCCTCCATCCCACCCCTCTAAGTTATCACAAAGCACTGAGCTGGGCTCCCCGTGTTGTACAGCAGCTTCCCACTGGCTATCTGTTTACACAAGGTAGCATATATGTGTCAAAGCTACTCTCTCAATTTGGGGTTTCTTTATTTTTATTCAGTCATTCCTTTGTCTATTTGCCTTGAAATGAAGTGAAGTCATTCAGTCGTGTCCGACTCTTTGTGACCCCTTGGACTATAGCCCACCAGGTTCCTCCGTCCATGAGATTCACCAGGCAAGAATGCTGGAGTGGGTTGCCATTTCCTTCTCCAGGGGATCTTCCCAACCCAGGGATTGAACCCAGGTCTCCCACATTGCAGGCATATGCTTTAACCTCTGCACCTTAGGACTCACAATTACTGTTTGACTCCAACAAACTAGAGAGAAACCAGAAGGGTATAGGGACAACCAGCAGCTCACTCTCGTCTGTCTTCCCAATTGACTCTTTACGTCTAAACTAAAAGCCCCCACCTGGCTTATTTGGAATTAGTTCTGAGTGACTGAGGCTTTGCTGAGCAAGCTCACATCTGTGGACCTAGGGTGCCATGTTAGTTCTCATCCTCCCAGCCTACAAATTTCATCCAAAAAAAGAGAAGTTACTAGCCTGATCTCATGATGGAAAAGTGTGTAAGATGGAATATAAATGATTTGCTCAGGGATTTCCAGTCTCTCCCTGCACAGAATAATGGGATTCAACCTCCCAGAACCTTTTCAACAAGAACCTTCCAAAAATTACAGTAGTGAGATCGAGCCAGTCATAAAAGGTGGGAATTGCAGTGAACTTCTCACTGCTGATGGCTTCCAACCACTAGCGGCCATCCCTCTGCAGTCTTTTGCTCTGCTATGCGCTCAGTCGTGTTTGACTCTTTGCGACCCCGTGGACTGTAGCCCACCAGTCTCCTCTATCCACAGGATTCTCCAGGCAAGAATACTGAGGTGGGTCGCCATTTCCTCCTCCAGGGAAACTTCCCAGGGATTGAACCCACACCTCTTGCATCTCTTGCACTGGTAGGCTAATTCTTTACCACTTGTGCCACCTCGAAAGCCTGTGCTATCTTTGCATGCATGTTAAGTCATTAGGGGCTTCCCTTGTGGCTCAGGTGGTAAAGAATCTGCCTACAATGTGGGAGATCTGGGTTCGATCCCTGTGTTGGGAAGATTTCCTGGAGAAGGGAAAGGCTAGCCACTCTAGTATTCTGGCCTGGAGAATTCCATGGACTGTATAGTCCATGGGGTCACAAAGAGTCAGACATGACTGAGTGACTTTCACTAAATCATTTCACTCATGTCCAACTCTTTATGACCCCAAGGACTATAGCCCACCAGGCTCCTCTGTCCATGAGATTCTCTAGGCAAGAATGGACCATATTAAAAAAAAAAAAAACACTGTTGAACTAGAAGTACAATTATCACCAAGGTGCCTATGGTCTCCTGGGAAGTGCCACTTATTAAGCTTCTGGGAAAGCCCAGAACCCCAGAGCTGTCCTCAATAATGAAAAGTAATCAGAATCAGTTTTCTTCCATCTCTAGAGCCTCACTGCTACTCGTCTATTTCAAACACCATTTAAGACCGTGAGGTCTATTTTTAATAGACTTTGTTTTTTAGAGCAGTTTTAGGTTGACAGCAAAATTGAGTGTGAGATGCAGAGATTTCTCATATGAGACCTATTTTTAAAATAATACCATTACAAGGAAAGATCAGAAAGAACTAATGCAAGTCTCTTCAGAGGTGAAGAACTGAAAAATTGCCTCTACTAGTCTGTGCTTTCCCATGGAGTGAATAAGAAACTATAAATTACTAGAAGGGGGTTAGTTTCTGCAATGTAATTTTAAATCAGAAAACTGGATGCTATCAATTTTCTGAGGCTTTTGCATTTCTGCCTATGTAGCCAAAGAAACACAAGAGGGCAGTCCTAGTTCTGTATATTTTCCCTGCTCATGTAGCTGATTTTTTTTTCTTTGAAATGACTTCATAGTCAAATGTAGAACATGGGAGGATAAATTAGGACACAGCACACTCTGTAATTTAATCTTCTTTATAAGAGTCCCTCGGCTAACCTCCTTAACAGATGTAAATTTTCTCTGAAGGTCCTCGGTTCATCCCCCTTCCTTATGGAAGGGCTTTGTTAAAAGACACAGGCTCTTTCCCTTAATATGTGAAATGCCTTGTCTGATTATAGGCATTTGTTTCATGGTGTTCTCTCAGGTCAGCTTAGTAAAAAGGCATCAGAATATGAAACTGTGTGTTGTCAGACAAGACACTGTAAATTTGTCTCAAGACTGATTGCCTGAAAGTGGTGCTTGGTAAACATTAATCTCATTGTAGGGGCTAGCTGATGCCATAAGACAACCTCCTCAGTCAGAGCAAAATCTCAAAGTCTGTTTGATTCAGGAATTCATCCATATCCTTTTGGGACCATGGTTATTATTTTAGTATATAATGGTTTGGATGATCAATTCATGCTCTATGAGAAGTGATGGAAATCTGAAGAAGTGAGCTAGCCTTGTAAGGTCCCAGGCAGAAAGGAGCTAACCTGGGCTTCCTTTCTAATAACCCTCCCCACTTAAAAGCAGACTGTGAGAAAGGTTATATATTACAGAAGCATGAGGATGTAGAAATTGTCTATTTTGCAGTGCTAACCTGATGGATGTAGAAGTGTGAAATTAGACAGCCTGAACTTTTTGTTGCTAAGTCGCATCTGACTCTTTGCATCCCCATGGGCTGTAGCCTGCCTGGCTCCTCTGTCCATGGTATTTTTCAGGCAAGAATATTGAAGTGGGTTGCCATTTCCTCCTCCAAGGAAACTTCTCATTAATGAAGAATAAAAATCAGAAAGCCTAAACATTATATCAATGAGCTGTGATCCACCTCAGTTATTCCAGTTTCAGATAATATTGCTAGCCAGTTCCTGCACATCATAAGGCTCAATAGATGTTTCTGGATGAGCCAATGAGACTTGTAGGAGCTGACTCTCCTCATGTACCCCACACCTCAGAATTAAGCAAATCTTCTGGGAAGCAAGAACGTAACAGCAGGTCCAGACAACATTAAAACCAAGATAGCAAGTGTGTAGAGTTTCAGCTTCAACATCACTCCTTCCAGTGAATAGTCAGGACTGATCTCCTTTAGGATGGACTGGTTGGATCGCCTTGCAACCAGGAGATTCTCAAGAATCTTCTCCNTTGTGCGGTAGTTTGAGCATTCTTTGGCATTGCCTTTCTTTGGGATTGGAATGAAAACTGACCTTTTCCAGTGCTGTGGCCACTGCTGAGTTTTCCAAATTTGCTGGCATATTGAGTGCAGCACTTTCACAGCATCATCTTTCAGGATTTGAAATAGCTAACTGGAATTCCATCACCTCTACTAGCTTTGTTCATAGTGATGCTTCCTAAGGCCACTGGACTTCACACTGCAGGATGTCTGGCTCTAGGTGAGTGATCACTCCATCGTGGTTATCTGGGTTGTGAGCTATGCGCTGAATGTGTGCTCAGCTGCTCAGTCATGTCCGACTCTTTTGTGAATTGCTGGATTATAGCCCACCAGGCTCCTCTGTCAATGGGATTCTCCAAGCAAAAATACTGGAGTAGGTTGCTATTCCCTCCTCCAGGGGGATCATCCTAACCTAGGGATCAAATCCACATCTTTTATGTCTCCTGCATGGGCAAGCAGATTCTTTACCCCTAAGCCACCTGGAAAACTCATTGTGTCAGATTGCTCTCTGCCTGAAGTTTTCACACTTGTTTCCTCATGACTCACAATCAGAAATACATTTTATGATCACATTCCAGTACACACAAATGCACAGACACACACACACAAAACCGAAGCCTTGTAAACAACACTTCACTTACTACACGCAATGCACTGTGATATTCTCTGGTATTTTCTGTTCTATGGGGTTTTTTCCTCTTATTTTTAAAATAGTTGCTAGATCTCCTAAATTGCTTCTATGGTCTACATTTTTAAAAATATTGCTTTTCATCAGTTTATTCCGATGATGACCTTATGCAAGAAGGGATGTTATTATTCTCTTCCTCGTACTGGTACTGACATGCAGACTGTGCAGGACACAGCTTAGCAAGGTTAAGACAGGGGCTGCAGCCCGAGGGAGCAGGACCCAGATTCTCCACCCTGATAGCTTACTGCCTTCCTCAGAGAAGTAGGCTCCATTTCTTTTCAGCATCCCCAGCACTGATTTTTAGCTCCTCTTTGGCATAACTGTAATCTCTTACATCATTGTTAAATGGGCATAGCTGGGCTCCCATGGTACTGTGTCAGTTTCTGAAGTACAGGGACCACTGTTAGTCATTGTTATACCCTGGAAATCCCAATATTATGCTGAAATAGTGGGTATTCAGCAAATGCGATGTTGAATTAAATCTTCTGGATGATGGCTATGAGTCATCCAACAGAGGTTAAATTGAATAATGAAGTTTAGTTTCTGCTTAATAAGGCAGGGAAAGTGTGTTAAATACTTTGGGATTCTTTCCATCCCAGAAGGATTTAGACAGAACGCCTGCAGTTTTGAATCACTGACATGGAAATAATTCTTCCATAGTTTCAGCTACATGATCTGCTGCTGGGCATGTTTTTTGGGGTTGTTTTTTTTTTTTTTTCTATAATAGCAAAGCTGAAAATGATGGAGATACCAGAAGTCACTTGGACTTCCTGGTGGCACTGGTGGTAAAGAACTCATCTGCCAGTGCAGGAGACATGGGAGATGTGGGTTCGATCCCTGGGTTGGGAAGAACCCCTGGAGTAGGAAATGCAACCCACATAAAAGTATTCTTGCCTGGAGAATCCCATGGATGGAGGAGTCTGGCAGCCTATATAGTTCACAGGATCACAAAGAGTCAGACACAACTGAAGTGACTTAGCACGCACAGAAGTCACCCAAAGAGTACACAGTCATGTTCGTTGCTGTGTACACACTAAGTACGTGAAACACCTAAGTGTTTCTAAGGAAGCTCAAGAATATACTTCCCAAAATGTTTATAAAATTTTATAAAAAAGAGCTGATTTTCAAATGCTTAGATGTTGGTCTGTCTCAAGGAAACTTTTCTAGTTTTTTCCCCCGGGCATATGATTGTACTTATGGTACTGATTGCTAGAGTAAAATTTGATTAATCACAAGAGCATCAGTTCAGTTCAGTTGCTCAGTCAGGTCTGATTCTTTGTGACCCCATGGACTGCAGCACACCTCCCGGAGCTTGCTCAAACTCATGTTCCATTGAGTCGATGATGCCATCCAACCATCTTATCCTCTGTCGTCCCCTTCTCCTCCTGCCTTCAATCTTTCACAGCATCAGGGTCTTTTCCAGTGAGTTAGTTCTTCACGTCAGGTGGCCAAAGTATTGGAGTTTCAGCTTCAGCATAGATAAAGTCTAATCTGTGCCTGCCACACAAAAGGGCGACAAAGAGCTGCTGGCACATGATTAACTGCATATGTATTTGTGAAACACAGGGCTTCCCAGGTGGTGGAAGTGGTAAAGAAACCTCCTGCCAATGCAAAAGACATAAGAGATACAGTTTCGATCCCTGGGTCAGGTAGATCCCCCGGAGAAGGGCATAGCAACCCACTCCAGCACTCTTGCCTGGAGAATCCCATGGATAGAGCCTGGTGGGATGCCAGTTCAGTGTTTCATGGCCAGTTCTGATGAAATATATTCTAAATCTGCTTTAAAACTTTTTATGCTGCAATTTACATATATTTATTGGACTCCAAGTCTTTGAAGAGTGAGGGGAAGAACATGTTATGTTTTATAACCTGATTCTTTAAAAAAGATAAACAATAATCTGCTTCTTTGTGTTCTCAATGCACCAGCCAATAACTGCTCAATATTTCCTTAAGTCCATATAATTAAAAAACAAATCACCATCAGTTGTCCTCCAGTTATATTAGGCATCAATCGAGTAAAGTTGTCCAGTTTCTCTAACTGATCAAAATGCAGGATCTTCCCAGGTCTCCCTCATTGCAGGCAGATTCTTTACCAGCTGAGCCACCAGGGAAGCCCAAGAATACTAGAGTGGGTAGCCTATCCTTTCTCCAGCAGATCGTCCCAACCCAGGAATCGAACCTGGGTCTCCTGCACTGCAGGCAGATTCTTTACCAACTCAGCTGTGAGGGAAGCCCAACACATATGTTAAAAGCTTGATCTTTAAAATCCTGAACCTGATTTTGTACTTTATTGAACAAAGGAAAATAGAAGCATATAATCAAATGGAATTTCTGTACAGAAACAAGCCCTGAAATTTACTTTTCAAGCCCAGTCTCACAAGATTGCCTGCCCAATTTTGCAGATAAATTGCCAATACACATACTGGCTTTGAGCTACAGTTCATTCAGAGTAGACAGTGGTGTAAGCTTCCTCACTGCTTCTTACCTCTACTTGAGTAGCCATAGATGAAACTGCCTTTTTGATCAACTAGCTTTTGGAGCTTTTGAAAGATTTCAGCTTTGAAAACAGATCATCTTTTTGACTTGGCCTGATACAGACATGGGTTGCTATTTAAGGAAATAAATGGCTTTAAATCTTCTTCAATTAAGAATGGCTATCCTTTCCCAAAACTGTATTTTATACCTCTATTATGTGTACCACTGAGAAGAGCCCGTCTCACAATTTCTTTCTCATATATGAAAAGTTATATAATCCTAAACCAGTTCTTTTGTGTAAAGTTTATTGAATAGGTGATAGCAATCAAGTTAATAAAACACTTTTACAAAGAGATAATTTTTATGACAGTATGACAATGGGAAAGGGATGAGCCAAAATTATAGTAAATGGAGGTGATTTTGTTAAAAAGAGCATGAGGAATACAAGAATCCTGTAATATTTGTCTGGTTATTGAGATGATGCCCGGATTTTAAGCAATAGCATGAACAGACTACTTTCTTTATTGCCTTTTCTGGGTATCAACTGTAATTCACTTCTAAAACATTGTAACAATAATGTTTATATGTGGGAGACCCAAAATTAAAATAGTTTATGCTTAGAGCTCTTTTATAAAAGTAGTCCATAACCATTTACATAATAGCCAATCAAGTGATCTTGGTAAAGTACATAGGAAACCACCAAAACTGACTGATGTAGAACAAGTAGCTTTAATGTGCTATTATTTCAACAAGAGCTGATCATCTTAGTCTATTTCTTTAGGAAGATCTTTGTGAAATATTATCTTCTTCTAGAGATGAAAATAGTGAAATAAAATGGAAATCAGATCAAAATGTATTATACATAGAAATTTTAAAAAGAGGAAAATCTTAAATTGATCCAACTAACTATTTATTCTTTATGTAATCCAGAGTATTTCTCTGCCACTAAACAGAAAGAATTATATGCTATTAAAGAGTCATTGCCCTATAATTAAAAGAGCTATCGTTTTGTTTATTCTGCTTTGAGGGAGGTATTTTTTTTTAATCACTTCTGTGAACATTCTATCTACAAAATCAGAGCATTCAATTTTTTTAAATAGGAGGTTAATAATTAGATGTTAAAGCTTTTTAAAGCACCATATTTCTTTGGTGGAATTAGTGTTTCATTAAAAAGTTAATTGAAAATTTTTAAAGTGGAATTCTTTTTATACCCATCAGAACTGCTGAATAATTTGATCTGAATAGTCTGCAACTCTATAGGCATTCTCTACGTATTTTTTCTGTTGTATTCAAATAAATTCTAAGTCCTTATTAAAGTCCCTAAACAACAGAAACTTCCTCAGTCTATTCCAATGAGTGCTTAGAAGGTCCCTAAACTGCAGTACTCTGACCTAGGATCCCTGGGAGATAAGTGGAGGGATAGGAAAGACAAGGCCCTTCTCAGAGTGCCTGAAGCATCCATGGCAGAGTGACAATAAGAAGATGCAAAACTATAATCTGAAGAGTACTCTACGGTTGGCGACATGCTAGGGCACAGAGCAAGCCTCAGTAAATGTAAGAGTATAGAAATTATTTCAAGCATCTTTTCTGACCACACTTACATGAAACTAGAAATAAACCACAGAAAAGAAATGAGAAAAAAAATGATTACATGGAGACTAACCCAAAGGGCAATAAAGATAAGGACCATAATGGATGTATGCAGGGCTTCCCTGGTGGTTAAGTGGTGAAGAATCTGCCTGCAATGCAGGTGATATGAGTTTGATCCCTGTGTCAGGAAGATGCCCTGGAGAAGGAAATGGAAATACACTCTAATATTCTTGCCTGGGGAATCCCATGGACCGAGGAGCCTGGTGGGCTACAGTCCACGGGCTCACAAAGAGCTGGGCACTACTGAGTGACTAAACCACCACCACCAGACAAAGAGTGAATATGACACCTGATTGAGGAGATTAAAGAAGGCTTTATGAGGCTTTACAAATTCGTCCATCAAGCTAAATAGTGTAAGAGATTTGGAAGTGGATTCAGCCATTATTGGGTAAACATCCAGTTTTATAGAAATTACTAAAGAACATTTAAAGTAACTCATTATGGCTAATTTCATTTTCCAATTAAATAGTTTCTTAGACACAAAAGGAAAATTAATACACCAGCATGTGGCTCAGCAGGTAAAGAATCCACCTGCAATGCGGGAGACCTGGGTTCGATCCCTGGGTTGAGAAGATCCACTGGAGAAGGGAAAGGCTTCCCACTCCAGTATTCTGGCCTGGAGAATTCCTTGGACTATACAGTCCATGGGGTCACAAAGAGTCGAACATAACTGAGCGACTTTCACTTTTACTTTCACATGGAGAAGGAAGTAGCAACTCCTTCCAGTTTTCTTGCCTGTGAAATCCCATGGACAGAGGAGCCTGGCAGGATTACAATTCATGGGGATGCAAAGAACTGAACATGAGTAAGTGACTTAGCACATCCCAAGAAACTGAGAATAGGTCTGGAAGACACTGTTCCTGGGCTTTTCATGGGGTGAAACTGAAGCACCAGGATAAGACCAACCTTCCAAACTTCCCATTCTTTAGAGGAGGATACTGTCAGTTTGCTCAGAAATGCACGACTCTACCCACCAGACCTAAAACCATAACACAGGAAGGCTGAACACTGGAAATATGAGCTGTCTGACTTGGGTGTCAAAAAGTGAATTAACTGTATTTTCCACCCTGGGTACAATTTTAGAGATGCAAATATGTCAGAAGCCTTGCTAAAAACTTGCTATAAATATATTTTTGAATCAAATGCATGAAATTTACATTTATTTTCCAGGGCATTTTATAAATATGAACCCATGCCCTTGACTATGACAGGGATGATTTTTGGAAGGGAATTCAAATGATTTTACTTCTAGGTTTTAGTAGGAGTACGTCAGATCCCTTATTTTAATCAACCCTCCAATTTGTCAAACCATGATTATATCTTGTCCCTTGAGGAGCAAACTTATCTTGTGTGGGTGTGTGGAAACAACTTGCTTCAGTTGTTTCCAACTCTTTGTGGCCCTATGGACTACAGCCGCCAGGCTTCTCTGTCCATGGGATTCTCCAAGCAAGAATATAGCAGTGGGTTGCAATGCCGTCCTTCAGGGGATCTTCCCAACCCAGGAATCGAACCTGCATCTCCTATGTCTATTTTGGCAGGTGAGTTCTTTACCGCTAGCACCTCCTAGAAAGCCCCCCTTATACAAAGGAATAAAACTCCATAAATGTCTATGAATTCAAGCGCAACAGCTATTTATGAGTTTTATTATCACTAGGCATGATATTAAGAGCATTTGCACAGCTCAAAGAAGAGATCTGTAGTCCAGCAAGCTTATATGACTGACCCCAGGTGTCCTATACCTATTGTCAAGCCTCATCACAGATTTCCACACATATCAGCCTCTATATGGTCTTCCATGGCGGCTCAGAGGTAAAGAGTCCACCTACAATGCAGGAGACATGGGTCCAATCCCTGGGTCAGGCAGATCCACTAGAGAAGGAAACGGCAACCCAAGCCAGTATTCTTGCCAGAGAAATCCCATGGACAGATCACAAAAGAGTTGGATATTACTTAGCGACTGAACAACACCAACAACAGCCTCCATACTTGCAGTGCAGTAGTGTTGGCATAACAGCTCACCTCCCACAGCAAAAACCCATGAACATTCCGTTTATAAGCACTATATCTGCAACAGCTCAAAAGATAAGATACTTGCACGTGTTATAATTTAAGTGTGGGTCCCAAAATAATATCAAAGTCTTCCCTCAAGAAAGCTACAGACTGCCCTTGCTACATGACACCAGCTAAAGAGAAGAACCCTGCTCTTCTTATTTAACCATCTCTCATGGACTAAGAAATATATAACTTCACTGTCACTTCAAGGATTTCAATGGAGAGTGATTACCTAATAATCAACATCAGGTTAAATGGTTTCTGATATAATCAGCATGTTTAAATAGTTTTTAGATGAGAAACCAGACTTTTTTTTTTTTCTCAGTGGCTAATAGGAATTTATGATGGGCGTGGAATAATTGGCCGGCCCAATCTACAGATGCTCTCTCTGCTCCATCATGCTGGCATAGACCACAGTTAAAAATGAGTTGTGGGCTGCTATATTTACAGTGTATAACCAACAAGAACCTGCTGTCTAGCACATGGATCTCTTCTCAGTGTAATATGGCAGCCTGGATGGGAGGGAGTTTGGGGAGAATGGATACATGTATACATTTGTCTGAGTCCCTTTGCTGTTCACCTAAAACTATCACAACACTGTTAATAGGTTATATCCCAATACAAAATAAAAAGTTTAAAAACAAAAACGAGCTGTGGAACAAAACTTCCTATGAAGAGCCAAGTCTATACGAGTCATATACCTGGCATCAGAGCTATCTGAATGTTGATTGGCTTTGTATGTCTACAGGTCATAACGTAACACTGCTGCTGCTGCTGCTAAGTCGCTTCAGTCGTGTCTGACTCTGTGTGACCCCATAGATGGCAGCCCACCAGGCTCCCTCGTCCCTGGGATTCTCCAGGCAAGAATACTGGAGTGGGTTGCCATTTCCTTCTCCAGTGCGTGAAAGTGAAAAGTCAAAGTGAAGTCACTCAGTCGTGTCTGACTCTTAGCGACCCCATGGACTGTAGTCTACCAGACTCCTCCATCCATGGGATTTTCCAGGCAAGAGTACTGGAATGGGGTGCCATTTAAAACAAATGTTTAGCCCAATTACAGTCATCCACTCAGGATTAATTCATGTTTTATTTTGGGGGATAATCACATCTTCTAGAATGGCTAATATCTCTGTCCTAACTGAAAGTGATGACATTAGAAAGTTCAAGATTTACCAGAAAGAAAATTAAATGGTTAGATATTTAAATATAGAGAAAGTGTTTTTCTACCCTCCCCACAATTTCTCCTTTTGCCAGATTTGATTCGTTCATCCCTAAAAAACTACACTGGGAGTCTGTGTTTCCTTGTGGTACAGTTTCCTGTCTCGTTGCCACAGCAGAGTGAAGCCCTACTATGGTCTTTCCTATTCTGTTTTTCTATTCTATCCCTCTGTGTTCATTTCATGCTTCAAAATTCGTGAAAGATTAGCCTGGTTGAAGTATCAGGAAAAATATGGGAATGAAATCAATCCTCACTGAACATTCCCAGCATTTAGGAGGTAGCATCATATAACGGAACGAAGGTAGAAATTAACAAGTCAGCTTAAACATGATTTAATCTGGCATCAATAAAAACAAAATTAAGGAAATATTAATAGAATCAATATTATTATACACTATGTGGAATGTTAAGGAAAACTTTTCATAAGGAAGTAATAGTCATCTTCCGTTTTCCTCAGAACAATCATTTTTGGCTGAGCATTAAGGGAAAGAATTTAAACAAATAGATTAGCTTCACTATGGTGAATGAGTTTCTAATTAATCTTTTTCCCATATAGCTCTTATTCTCTTACCTCTTGCCACCTCTTGAACATGTTAGCAATGGTTGAATTATGCACCATGTAGTCAGGAAGATCCGCTGGAGAAGGGATAGGCTACCCACTCCAGTATTCTTGGGCTTCTCTTGTGGTTCAGCTGGTAAAGAATCCACCTGCAATGCAGGAGACCTGGGTTTGAACCCTGGGTTGGGAAGATCCTCTGGAGAAGGGAAAGGCCACCCATTCCAGTACTCTTGTCTGGAGAATTCCATGGACTACAGTTCATGGGGTTGCAAAGAGTTGGACACAGCTGAGCAACATTCACTTTCATGGACAAGTAACCCTGGAGAAGGAAATGGCAACCCATTCCAGTATTCTTGCCTAAAGAATCCGTGTATAGCCTGGTGGACTATAATCCATAGGGTCACAAAGAGTTGGAATTGGATATCATTGAAACAACCAAACAAGATGGATAAGTAAAGGGTTTACCCAGTGGCTCAGCAGTAAAGAATCTGCATGCAATGCACCAGACTTGCAGGAGATGCAGTTTCAATCCTTGGGTTGGGAAGATCCCCTGGAGAAGGAAAATGCCATCCACTCCAGTACTCTTGCCTAGAAATCCCCATGGACAGGAGAGCCTGGCAGGCTACAGTCCATGGAATTGCAAAGAGTCAGACATGACTGAGAGACTAAAAAACAGCAACAATGGATAAATAATGCTGTTTAAGACAAACATCATATAATTTTCAGTAAACCTCTTTATCAGAGACATCTCACACCTATGGGAGAAGGCAATGGCGCCCCACTGCAGTACTCTTGCCTGGAAAATCCTATGGACAGAGGAGCCTGGTAGGCTGCAGTCCATGGGGTCGCTAAAAGTCGGACATGACTGAATGACTTCACTTTCACTTTTTACTTTCATGCATTGGAGAAGGAAGTGGCAACCCTCTCCAGTATTCTTGCCTGGAGAATCCCAGGGACAGGGGAGCCTGGTGGGCTGCCGTCTATGGGGTCGCACAGAGTCAGACACGACTGAAGTGACTTAGCAGCAGCAGCAGCAGCAGCTCACACCTATGAGCATCTCTCTGGAGATGTCCACCTTGCTTCTCTCTACGAGACTATATGTGAGCATCCCTAACCAACAGCCTGCTAGTTCCTTCTAGCAGCCTTCTCTCCTCTGCGAGCTGAGTTAGCATTTAATCTTCTCAGCTGTGACTCACTAGTCTCTAAGGTGAGTTCACAGGCCTCTACAATCCGTAGGTGGGAATGCACATAGACTTCAGTCAGCAAAAATATCCTATTCTTAACTCAGCCTCTTATGAGACTCAGAGGTAAATGACCATCAAAACATTAGAATCAAAAAGCCCTTGGTAGGTGGTCTCACATTTTTGTAAGGCAAGAAAGTACCAGTGTCTTTGGAACTATTCTCACCTCTTAAGGATGTTGCTAAAACTTCCTGAAAACAAGAAAAGTTACATTTACTATCCAGTTACATATATGTGTGTGTGTGTGTGTGTGTGTGTGTGTGTGTNCATGAGTAAGTGACTTAGCACATCCCAAGAAACTGAGAATAGGTCTGGAAGACACTGTTCCTGGGCTTTTCATGGGGTGAAACTGAAGCACCAGGATAAGACCAACCTTCCAAACTTCCCATTCTTTAGAGGAGGATACTGTCAGTTTGCTCAGAAATGCACGACTCTACCCACCAGACCTAAAACCATAACACAGGAAGGCTGAACACTGGAAATATGAGCTGTCTGACTTGGGTGTCAAAAAGTGAATTAACTGTATTTTCCACCCTGGGTACAATTTTAGAGATGCAAATATGTCAGAAGCCTTGCTAAAAACTTGCTATAAATATATTTTTGAATCAAATGCATGAAATTTACATTTATTTTCCAGGGCATTTTATAAATATGAACCCATGCCCTTGACTATGACAGGGATGATTTTTGGAAGGGAATTCAAATGATTTTACTTCTAGGTTTTAGTAGGAGTACGTCAGATCCCTTATTTTAATCAACCCTCCAATTTGTCAAACCATGATTATATCTTGTCCCTTGAGGAGCAAACTTATCTTGCGTGGGTGTGTGGAAACAACTTGCTTCAGTTGTTTCCAACTCTTTGTGGCCCTATGGACTACAGCCGCCAGGCTTCTCTGTCCATGGGATTCTCCAAGCAAGAATATAGCAGTGGGTTGCAATGCCGTCCTTCAGGGGATCTTCCCAACCCAGGAATCGAACCTGCATCTCCTATGTCTATTTTGGCAGGTGAGTTCTTTACCGCTAGCACCTCCTAGAAAGCCCCCCTTATACAAAGGAATAAAACTCCATAAATGTCTATGAATTCAAGCGCAACAGCTATTTATGAGTTTTATTATCACTAGGCATGATATTAAGAGCATTTGCACAGCTCAAAGAAGAGATCTGTAGTCCAGCAAGCTTATATGACTGACCCCAGGTGTCCTATACCTATTGTCAAGCCTCATCACAGATTTCCACACATATCAGCCCCTATATGGTCTTCCATGGTGGCTCAGAGGTAAAGAGTCCACCTACAATGCAGGAGACATGGGTCCAATCCCTGGGTCAGGCAGATCCACTAGAGAAGGAAACGGCAACCCAAGCCAGTATTCTTGCCAGAGAACTCCCATGGACAGAGGAGCCTGGTGGGCTACAGTCCATGGGGTCACAAAAGAGTTGGATATTACTTAGCGACTAAACAACACCAACAACAGCCTCCATACTTGCAGTGCAGTAGTGTTGGCATAACAGCTCACCTCCCACAGCAAAAACCCATGAACATTCCGTTTATAAGCACTATATCTGCAACAGCTCAAAAGATAAGATACTTGCACGTGTTATAATTTAAGTGTGGGTCCCAAAATAATATCAAAGTCTTCCCTCAAGAAAGCTACAGACTGCCCTTGCTACATGACACCAGCTAAAGAGAAGAACCCTGCTCTTCTTATTTAACCATCTCTCATGGACTAAGAAATATATAACTTCACTGTCACTTCAAGGATTTCAATGGAGAGTGATTACCTAATAATCAACATCAGGTTAAATGGTTTCTGATATAATCAGCATGTTTAAATAGTTTTTAGATGAGAAAACAGACTTTTTTTTTTTCTCAGTGGCTAATAGGAATTTATGATGGGCTTGGAATAATTGGCCGGCCCAATCTGCAGATGCTCTCTCTGCTCCATCATGCTGGCATAGACCACAGTTAAAAATGAGTTGTGGGCTGCTATATTTACAGTGTATAACCAACAAGAACCTGCTGTCTAGCACATGGATCTCTTCTCAGTGTAATATGGCAGCCTGGATGGGAGGGAGTTTGGGGAGAATGGATACATGTATACATTTGTCTGAGTCCCTTTGCTGTTCACCTAAAACTATCACAACACTGTTAATAGGTTATATCCCAATACAAAATAAAAAGTTTAAAAACAAAAGCGAGCTGTGGAACAAAACTTCCTATGAAGAGCCAAGTCTATACGAGTCATATACCTGGCATCAGAGCTATCTGAATGTTGATTGGCTNGTGGGTGTGTGGAAACAACTTGCTTCAGTTGTTTCCAACTCTTTGTGGCCCTATGGACTACAGCCGCCAGGCTTCTCTGTCCATGGGATTCTCCAAGCAAGAATATAGCAGTGGGTTGCAATGCCGTCCTTCAGGGGATCTTCCCAACCCAGGAATCGAACCTGCATCTCCTATGTCTATTTTGGCAGGTGAGTTCTTTACCGCTAGCACCTCCTAGAAAGCCCCCCTTATACAAAGGAATAAAACTCCATAAATGTCTATGAATTCAAGCGCAACAGCTATTTATGAGTTTTATTATCACTAGGCATGATATTAAGAGCATTTGCACAGCTCAAAGAAGAGATCTGTAGTCCAGCAAGCTTATATGACTGACCCCAGGTGTCCTATACCTATTGTCAAGCCTCATCACAGATTTCCACACATATCAGCCCCTATATGGTCTTCCATGGTGGCTCAGAGGTAAAGAGTCCACCTACAATGCAGGAGACATGGGTCCAATCCCTGGGTCAGGCAGATCCACTAGAGAAGGAAACGGCAACCCAAGCCAGTATTCTTGCCAGAGAAATCCCATGGACAGATCACAAAAGAGTTGGATATTACTTAGCGACTGAACAACACCAACAACAGCCTCCATACTTGCAGTGCAGTAGTGTTGGCATAACAGCTCACCTCCCACAGCAAAAACCCATGAACATTCCGTTTATAAGCACTATATCTGCAACAGCTCAAAAGATAAGATACTTGCACGTGTTATCATTTAAGTGTGGGTCCCAAAATAATATCAAAGTCTTCCCTCAAGAAAGCTACAGACTGCCCTTGCTACATGACACCAGCTAAAGAGAAGAACCCTGCTCTTCTTATTTAACCATCTCTCATGGACTAAGAAATATATAACTTCACTGTCACTTCAAGGATTTCAATGGAAAGTGATTACCTAATAATCAACATCAGGTTAAATGGTTTCTGATATAATCAGCATGTTTAAATAGTTTTTAGATGAGAAACCAGACTTTTTTTTTTTTCTCAGTGGCTAATAGGAATTTATGATGGGCGTGGAATAATTGGCCGGCCCAATCTACAGATGCTCTCTCTGCTCCATCATGCTGGCATAGACCACAGTTAAAAATGAGTTGTGGGCTGCTATATTTACAGTGTATAACCAACAAGAACCTGCTGTCTAGCACATGGATCTCTTCTCAGTGTAATATGGCAGCCTGGATGGGAGGGAGTTTGGGGAGAATGGATACATGTATACATTTGTCTGAGTCCCTTTGCTGTTCACCTAAAACTATCACAACACTGTTAATAGGTTATATCCCAATACAAAATAAAAAGTTTAAAAACAAAAGCGAGCTGTGGAACAAAACTTCCTATGAAGAGCCAAGTCTATACGAGTCATATACCTGGCATCAGAGCTATCTGAATGTTGATTGGCTTTGTATGTCTACAGGTCATAACGTAACACTGCTGCTGCTGCTGCTAAGTCGCTTCAGTCGTGTCTGACTCTGTGTGACCCCATAGATGGCAGCCCACCAGGCTCNAGAAGGAAATGGCAACCTACTCCAGCTTTCTTGCCTGGGTGATCCCATGGACAGAGGAGACTTGTGGGCTACAGTCCATGGGGTCACAAAATGTCAGATATGACTTAGCAACTAAATAGAAAAAAAAAAAAAAAAAAAAATACAGCCTGGGATAGCTTTTCTGTCCTTTTATTTTTAACCTAATTGTATTTTTATGTTTGAAAAACATTTCTTCTTGGCGGCATGTAGTTAGATACTGCTTTCATATCCAGTCTCAGAATTGTTCCGTTTAATTAGGATTTTAGAGCATTAACACTTAATATAAGTATAGTTGCATGGACACAGGTTTAAACCTACAATCTTGCTACATTTTTATTTTTCTATTTGTTTCCCTTTTATTCTTTTGTGGCCTTCTTTAGATCAACTGAATATTTTTTAAATTCCATTTTATTTTTTGTTGAGTCATTGCTTTCACTGTACTCTTATTTTGTAACTTCAATGGCTTCTTTGGAATTAATACACACTCCTTTAACTTTACCAGGACTTTCCTGGTGGCTCAGATGGTAAAGAATCCTCCTGCAATGCAGGAAACCTGGGTTCAATCCCTGGGTTGAGGAGATACCCTGTAGAAGGGAATGGCTGCCCGCTCCAGTATTCTGGCCTGGAGAAGTCCATGGACTATATAGTCCATGGCNTTAACTTTACCAGGACTTTCTTGGTGGCTCAGATGGTAAAGAATCCTTCTGCAATGCAGGAAACCTGGGTTCAATCCCTGGGTTGAGGAGATACCCTGTAGAAGGGAATGGCTACCCGCTCCAGTATTCTGGCCTGGAGAAGTCCATGGACTATATAGTCCATGGCGTAGCAAAGAGATGGATATGACTGAGAGACTTTCACTTTCCTTTAACTTTCTACATTCTATTTTCAAGTGATATTAAGCACTGCACTGATAGTTTGAAACCTTACAGTAGTATGCTTCCATTTTTCTCCCTTCCTAACATTTGAGCAGTTGTTTGCATACATTTCACTTTTATATGTGTTATGAACCCCACACTACATTGTTATCTTTTTCACTTTTTCTTCTAATTTTCTTGAAATATCATTGACATACCACACTGTGTAAGGTTAAGGTATACAGCATACTGCTTTGACTTACATCATGAAATGATTACTACAGTAAGGTTAGTGAACCTCTATCATCTCACATAGATATAAAATTAAAGAAATAGAAAAAATTTTCCTTGTGATGAGAATTCTTAGGATTTACTCTCTTAATTTTCATAATATAACATACAGCAATGTTCATTTTACTTATCATGTTGTATATGACATCCCTAGTACTTGTTTATCTTTTTAAAAACATTTATTGGAGTATATTTGGTTTATAATGTTGTGCTGGTTTCAGGTGTATGAATCAGAAAAGTGAATCAGTTGTACATATATCAACACATATATCCATTCATTCTTTAGATTTTCCCCAGATAGTCCTGCTGCTGCTGCTAAGCCACTTGAGTTGTGTCCGACTCTGTGCGATAGTCCAGTGCGGAGTGTTACGTAGAATTCCCTGTGCTCTACAGCAGGTTCTTATTAATCATCTATTTTATGTATAATGGTGTGTATATGTCAGTCCCAACCTCTCCATTTATTTCCCCCTGTAATCCTAAGTTTGTTTTCTACATTTGTGACTGTACTTCTGTTTTTAAATAAATTCATTTTTACTCTTTTATAAGATTCTACATATAAGCAGTATCATATGATACTTGTCTTTCTGTATCTGACTTACTTCACTCAACATGACAGTCATTAGGTCCATCCATATGGCTATAAATGGCATTATTTTCTGCTTTTTTATTGCCAAGTAGTATTCCATGATATATATGTGTACTACATTTTTTTTATCCATTCCTCTGTTGTTAGACATTTCGGTTGCTTCCATGTCCTGGAAGAGTGTGCTTTCAATATATGACTTAAGGGAAGATATTCAGACTAAAATTGTTTTTGACAAGACTCGCTGACATCCTTCCTTTTTTCAATTTTTTATTTTATATTGGACTATAGCCAATTACTTCCCTGGTAGCTCAGATGGTAAAGTGTCTGCCTACAATTTGGAAGACCCAGGTTCAATCCTTGGGTCGGGAAGATCCTCTGAAGAAGGAAATGGCAACCCCCTCCAGTACTCTTGCCTGGAAAATCCCATGAATGGAGGAGCGTGGTAGGCTACAGTCCATGGGGTCGCAAAGAGTCGGATACGACTGAGTGACATCACTTTCACTTTCATAGCCAATGAACAATGCTGTGGTAGTTTCAGGGGCACAGCAGAGCAGCTCAGCCACACGTGTACAGTATCCATTCTCCTCCAACTGACCCGCCATCCAAGCTGCCACAAAACATCACGCAGAGTTCCCTGTGCTATGCAGCAGGTCCTTGCTGGCTGTCCATTTTAAATGCAGCAGTGTGTACATGTGGATCCCAAATTCCCTAGCTAGCCCTCCCATTCTCCCTGCCCCCAGCAGCCATAAGGTCATTCTCTAAGTCTGTGAGTCTGTTTCTGTTTTATAAATAAGATATATTAATAGATGAAACAGAGACAAAACTTTATTTGTATCATTCCTCTTCAGATTCCACATATGAGAGATCTGACATCTGACATCCTTGTCTTTGTTCTTAACCTATCTAACGTTTTTCTCTAGCTCCTTTTAAGACTGTCTTCTTAATTAGATTATGATGTGCCTTGGTATGGTTTTATTTATATTTTGTAGCTGGATTTTATTTAGATTTTTGGCTTTCTGGGCTTATAGTTTTCATCAAATTGCAAAAAATTTTAACCAGTATTTCTTAAAACACTTTCATTCTGTCCTACATCCTTTAGTGGTTCCAACTACATATATGTTAAGCTGCTTGATGTTGCTCCATAGCTCATTAATGCTGTGTTAAATTTTGTATTCTCTTTTATCTCTGTGCTTCATCTAGTAATATAACTTCAAGTTTGCTAACCCTTTTTTTCCTGCAAGATCTAATCTACTATTAATCTAATCCAGTATATAATTCTTGTCACATATTATAATTTCATCTCAAGTTTGATTTTGGTCTTTTTATAGCATTCATGTATATGTTTAGGCTTGTAATATCTATAGCTATAATGCAACTATAATACAATTATAATGGTTTTAATGCCCTTGTCTGTAAAATCTTGTCAATTATAGGTCAGTTTTGATTGATTAAATTATATTGTCTATACGGCTCTTGCTTTTTGTTGTTTCTTTGCACTTTTGGAATTTTTTATAAGTTTTTTTATAATTTATTTTATCGAAGTATAATGGTATGTGATTTCTGCTGCACAGCATCAATTCAATCATGCATATTTTTTCATGCGTTTCCATTGTGACTCATCATGGGGTATTGAATACAGCCCCTGGGTTATCATCACAGGGTGTTGAATACAGTCCCCATGTTATCATCACAGGGTGTTGGATATAGTCCCTGTGTTATCATCACAGGGTGTTGAATACAGCCCCTGGGTTATCATCACAGGGTGTTGAATACAGTCCCCGTGTTATCATCACAGGGTGTTGAATACAGTCCCCGTGTTATCTTCACAGGGTGTTGAATACAGTCCCCGTGTTATCTTCACAAGGTGTTGAATACAGTCCCTGTGTTATACAGTAGCACTGTGTTGCTTTCCCATGCTGTGTACATCAGCTTGCCTCTGCTAATCCCAAACTCCCAATCTACCCTCCCCTGCCCTCTGTCCCCTGGTAACCCCAAGTCTGTTCTCTGTGTCTGTGATTCTGATATCATATCATTTGTCTTTCACTTTCTGACTTAGTATGATCATCTCTGGGTCCATCCATTTTAACAGGTTTTTCTGTTTTAGTTTTAGTTCACATACCATGAAATGCATGCCTTTATAGTATACAATTCAGTGACTTTTAGAATATTTAGAGGGTTGTACAGCCCCTATTTCTATCTAATTTTAGAACATTCATCATCCCCCAAATAACCCACGTCCAGTATTAATCTATCCCCATTCTTCCCCTCTTCTGTCCTTCCTTGGGAAACCATTAATCTACTTTCTGTTACTATGGATTTGCCTATTCTGAACATTTCATACAAGGTAATTATATTAATCTCATATGACAATCATATTAATCTAATATGACATAGCCTAATATGATAATCTAAGCATAATGATCTGGTAAATAGTTTGTTGTGATTGGCTTCTTTCACTTAGTACAGTGTTTTCCTGATTTATGGAAGTTAAGCTGTATCAATGCTTCATTTCTTTCTATTGTTGAGTAATTCTCCATTTTCTGGTGCAATACATTTTCTTTATCTGTTCATTAGTTGCTACATAGTTGGGTTATTCATGTCTAGAAAACTTGTATTGGATGCCAAATATTATGTCTTTTACCTTATTGGATTTTTTTTATTCCTATAAAAAGTATAGGCCCTTTTTACTTTTGTCCATGGATGCAGTTATTTGGTGATGATTTGGTGTTTATGAATCTTGAGTTTAATAATTGTTAAGCAATAGCTTCCCAGGTGGCGCCTAGTGGTAAAGAACCCACCTCCCAATGCAGGAGATATAAGAGACATGGATTCCACCCCTGGATTGGAAGATCCCCTGGAGGAGGGCCTGGCAACCCACTCCAATATTCTTGCCTGGAGAAGCCCATGGACAGAGGAGCCTGGCTGGCTGCAGTCCATAGGGTCACAGAGTCGGACACGACTGAAGTGACTTAGCATGCACGCAGATAGGCTACACAAGAACACTGTTCGATCCAGGGCTAATTATCCCCCACCATCAGGATCCTATGCACAATATCCAATGGCCCACAGATCCTGAGGGCTTCCTATCTGGCTGCTGGGAACAGGCACTATTTCTAGCCTTGTGTGAAAGCTGAGCACCAGAACCTCCAATCCTTTCCAGTGATTCTTTCCTTGACCTCAGAGAGCTTTTCCATATGCACATGTCAGCTCCGCTAAGATCCAAGAGTGACCCTCTCAAAATTCTCCATGAAGTTTTCTTCATAGTACTCCTTCCTGTGTACTTCAGCCCCCTCCCAGGCTCTCAGTTCTGTTTCCTCGTCTCAGGGAAGCTGCTGGTCTTCTTGGTTCCTTTCTCAATGCCATGGCCTGGAAACTCTCACAAAACTGTAACAACCCTGCAACTGTAGGCTTCACCTCATGTATTTCCCATATTTCAGGGAAGGAATCACTGTCCTTCATCACCTGGTGTGCAATGCCTTTGAAACTGTTGTTTCACATATTATATGTGTGTTCTTTGGTTGTCTCAGGTAGGGTGATTCGTCTTGTTCTTGGTATTCCATCCCAGCTGAAAACAGATGTGTCATGACCCATATTTAAAGGGTTAAATTACCCCTTGTTGTTGTTCACCTGCTAAGTTGTGTCTGACTCTTTGTGACCCCATGGACTAGAACATGCCAGATTGCTCTGTCCTTCACCATCTCCTGGATTTTGCTGAGACTCATGTTCATTGAGTCGATGATGCTGTCTAATCCTCTCATCTTCTGTTGCCCCAATTTCCTTTTGCCATCAATCCTTCCCAGCATCAGAGTCCTTTCCAGTAAGTCAACTTTTCACATTAGACGGCCAAAGTTTTGGAGTTCCAGCTTCAGCATCAGTCTTTCCAATGAATATTCAGGGTTGTTTCCTTTAAGATTGACAGGCTTGAGCTCCTTGCTGTCCAAGGAACTCTCAAGAGTCTTCTCCAGCACCACAGTTTGAAAGCATTAATTCTTTGGTGTTCAGCCTTCTTTATGGTCCAACTCACATCTGTACACACCTACTGGAAAAACCATAGCTTTGACTACATGGTCCTTTGTTGGAAAAGTGATATCTTTGCTTTCCAATATGCTGTCTAGGTTTGTCATAACTGTCCTTCCAAGGAGCAAGGGTCTTTGAATTTCATAGCTGCATTCACCATTTGAGTGATTTTGGAGCCCAGGAAAATAAAATCTGTCACTGCTTCCACTTTTTAACTCTTCATGGCTGTCAAAGCTGCAGCATTGAGACATGCAGACTATGTATAAATTGTAAGCCCCAGCTTTTAGAGAAGGACGAGGGTGGCTTTTGTTTCTCCTAACAGATAACATGTTGATAACTGTTCCTTTAGGAGATTCACGTGTGCCATTGCCTCCTTGAATGTGGGAACATTTATGTCTCCTCTCACAGGTGATCAGCGAGTTTGAAGCCTCTCCTGACTCATTTTCCTACAGAATTCCTAACCTGAGTCGGAATCGTCAGTATAGCGTCTGGGTGGTGGCCGTGACCTCAGCCGGCAGAGGCAACAGCAGTGAAATCATTACCGTGGAGCCTGTTGCTAAAGGTGGGTGGCATGCTACAGGAAGGACCTCATTTCCCACTACAATCACACTGGCTTTACACCTCTGTCCTCTTTGAAATAAAGCTGATAATGCCCTACAAATCAAGTAAACCAGAATACCATGTGTTACCCATTTCAGCCCAAGAAATGGGTCACTGCCAGCTGGCACTGGGCTTTTGTACCAAACGGAAAACCACCTCCTATGAATGAGCAGCTTTACAACTGCCAGTGTCTCAGGAGAAATTAGGAAAAGGAGCCCCCATCCATCTCTTAGAGTGAATATCACTACATTACTGCTTCCCAAGCAAGTTCTACCATCTTCAAAATCAGGTATCATGCTTCTTAAGGAGAAATGTCTATTTTTTGGTCTATGGAATTTGAAACCTGACAACTGTAAGAAAATCATTAGTTCTTCTTAAATTGATGTTAAAGTGAAAGTTNCAGAAAACCACCTCCTATGGATGAGCAGCTTTACAACTGCCAGTGTCTCAGGAGAAATTAGGAAAAGGAGCCCCAATCCATCTCTTAGAGTGAATATCACTACATTACTGCTTCCCAAGCAAGTTCTACCATCTTCAAAATCAGGTATCATGCTCCTTAAGGAGAAATGTCTATTTTTGGTCTATGGAATTTGAAACCTGACAACTGTAAGAAAATCATTAGTTCTTCTTAAATTGATGTTAAAGTGAAAGTTTCTCAGTTGTGTCCAACTCTTTGTGACCCCATGGACTGTAACCTATCAACATCCTCTTTCCATGGAATTATCCAGGCCAGAATACTGGAGTAGATTACCATTTCCTTCTCCAGGGGATCTCCTAGATCCAGAGATTGAACCTGGGTTTCCTGCATTCCAGACAGATTCTTTACCACCTGAGCCACCAAGGAAGCTATTGACAGAATGCTGTAAAGACCTTAGGTAACAAAATGAAGTTTGTTTTAGGAACAAAAAGTTCCACAAAGTGGATGTAATAGCTTCACATTAAGATATTATACTGGCCCTAAAAAGCACATATAGACACAGAATATTCTTATTTGACTTCTGGTAATTGCTGCCGCACAGTGTTTGGAATCCCCATAAATTAGCCCTCGTCAATGAACAAATGTATTTACCTCACAATCCCAAGCCAACCAGAGATGCTCCTGACTCTGGAATATACCACGTTGGAAATTTAGTACTCATAAGGCTTCCAGGTGCCTGAAAGAGAAAACAAACCTCCCAAGATTTCAGCTTCTCACTCTTAACTAGGGTTCTCCCAGAGCTGGAGATGATGATTGAGATGGGCTTTCCAGAAAGGAGCTGAGCTAGAGAAGGCCTCCAGGGTGGTGCAGCCATCCAGAGAGCTGGCACCACCCAGGAGCCCCAGACCCTGGCAAACTGTAAACCATAGTGGTCAAAAGGTCCAAGCTGGACAGACGAGGCTGCCCAAAAGCAAAAGAGACAGGTATGGCTTATGTTGTAATTGTTGGGAGGTCAAGGCAGGCTGGCAGATACGCCAGAAAATCCAGGGTTAGGTTCAGGAAGAGAGCTGAGCCTTTGGTACAAGGAGGAGCAGAATGCAACCACAGACCCAGTCCTGGAGAAATGGTGTCCTGGGAGGGAGCCCAGGGTCAGGGGGCAGCACAGAGCTCAGGGCCATGGAGCTAGAGCACCACAGGAACTGGGGAGGACATCAGGGTTGCTGGTGAGGCACAGTGTCTGATTAGAATCACCTGAGATCCTCGTTCAAAGCCAGCCTCCTGGAGAGCCCCTCTGAGATCCCCTGAGTCACAGAGCCAGAGAAGGAATCTGCATTTTTTTCACCAAAGATTCTACATGATTCTCTTGCCTGCTCCAGTTCGCTTAGTCTTAGAATTTCACAGTGTGATCCTATACATGCCAACTGCCACCAACAGGCATTAATTCTAGAAACCGGGGGTGCTGGGCTNCCTCTGAGATCCCCTGAGTCACAGAGCCAGAGAAGGAATCTGCATTTTTTTTCACCAAAGATTCTACATGATTCTCTTGCCTGCTCCAGTTTGCTTAGTATTAGAATTTCACAGTGTGATCCTATACATGCCAACTGCCACCAACAGGCATTAATTCTAGAAACCGGGGGTGCTGGGCTTGAAGATGAAGTGGTTTTAGACAGTGCTTTCCACAAAATGCTGGTGGAAAAGCACTCCTAAGTCCTGGAATGAATTTTAGGAGTTAGAGTCAACATATTAAAGAACTGAAATGAACAGAATGGAAAAGAGTCCAGGAATCTAGACTAGGCTTGAAAAAAAAAAATTAGAAAATATCAGAATGCATGACACAGTGAGCATTCATGTGTAGAACCTTATTTTCATTCACATGCACATAACATATATGCAGTTTCTGGAATTCAATGTAAAATATATGTTTTTACAGGGGGAGGGTGCTATTGGAAAGCTTAAAAGCCCCACCTCTAGCTGAGTTTCCCTAATCAACCCCCATTTTGCTGCATGAATATTCTTCCTCATATAAAAGAATGGTCTGAAAGGTATGAAAAGGGCCAGCCTTCCAGTGTCAGAAATCCAGTGCCACCTGCCCAGGATATTTTTGTTACCATGATGAAATAGATAAGAAAGCTGTGGTACATATACACAATGGAGTATTACTCAGCCATTAAAAAGAATACATTTGAATCAGTTCTAATGAGATGGATGAAGCTGGAGCCGATTATACAGAGTGAAATAAACCAGAAAGAAAAACACCAATACAGTATACTGACACATATATATGGAATTTAGAAAGATGGTAATGAGGTCCCTGTATGCGAGACAGCAAGAGAGACACAGATGTATAGAATGGACTTTTGGACTCTGAGGGAGAAGGAGAGGGTAGGAAGATTTGGGAGAATGGCATTGAAACATGTATACTATCATGTAAGAAACGAAGCGCCAGCCTATGTTCGATACAGGATACCGGATGCTTGGGGCTGGTGCACAGGGATGATCCAGAGAGATGATATGGGGTGGGAGGTGGGAGGGGGATGCAGGATTGGGAGCTCGTATACACCCGTGGCAGATTCATGTCAATGTATGGCAAAACCAATACAGTATTGTAAAGTAAAATAAAGTAAAAATAAATTTTAAAAAAAAGAAAGAAAATCAGAAATGTCAATTACTGAAAGAGCATTCCACAGTGACAAGGTCTCCTCACTGGGCTGCCTCTGAAAACATTCTCCTCAGGAGGAAGAGCGACAGTTTCCTTTGCAGGCAGACCATGTTGCTTAAGCATGTGGATGGGTTTTACAAATAGACTCTGCCTCTGAGCCCACTGGCACTTGCTCACTCTCTGCTCTGGCCTCCAATGCTCAAAACAACAAAAGTCAGAGTTGTCTGCTAATTCACAATGACCTGCATTCTAGACCAGGGTGACTCCTGGTGAGTTGGCTCTAGGAACTTCACCTTTCCTTGAATTCCACTACTTTCCTGAGGAGTTTGTCCCTCATGTCCATTGGTCAATCTCAGCTCTCAAGTCCAAAATGGCACAAGGGTCCCAACACTGGTCCCATCTTTTTGAGTCCCAAATCATATTGGAACATCCTCTGCCTGCCGGCTTCTTCTCTGTGCATCTAGATGGGCTGAGCTTCTGGAGGAAGCATCCTGGAAACCAGGGTCCCAGGGTATGGCAGAGGCCAAGCAGATCATTTTGCCTCTGGAGGACTCATCTCTTGGTGCCTCTGCCAGCTTTTGTGTCTCACTCAGGAAGATGATGCTAGGAACCTGTCACTACAGGGCCCCTCTGGCATCCAAGGAGGTCCCTGCAAACAGGGCTGCCCTGGGCTTTTTCTTCCCCTGACTCCCATGTTCTTTGGCCACTCTGGGACTGTCCCAGCACCTGATGTCCCCAGGAGAAGCTTTTGTTCCACAATCTGAATCACTGTCCCAAGAAAATAGTGATACTTCGAGAGAGGTCACTCCGGAATTTTTCCCTTAACGTTTATTTCCCTTAACGTTCGTGCTAAAGATCAAGCTGATATAAAAAAGCTGGGAAAGTACCACAAAACTGATAAACAGAAGTCATTTCAGTTTTACCTCTTCCTGTCTTGGGGCTTTATGTTTTGTTTTGCCTTTTCTCTCCGATATTAAAAGTATATTTTAATGTGCAGTTTGGGGTGGTGAGATAAATTGCTTAATAAAGTGCCTCGAAAAATAATGGGACTCACAGAAAGCACAGCTTGGAGCTGCTAGGCTTATGAAGTCCTATGTATTTAATTTGGGATCACTGTGTCTAGTCGATACAAGGGGAGAAAATACTATAGTAGGGATTTTCAGCAGTTAATATGTTCGTACAGTGAAAATCCCTTAGACACACTCTGATACAAGGCATAGTGTTGAGAAGTGTGACATTGATTGGCAGGGCTGCACTCACCTTTGGGGGGTGTCACTGGTTTAGGGAAGGTCATCTTGGCCTCTGTAGATGAATCTGTAGAGTGACTGCGCTTCTGCTCTGTTTGGTGGTCCAGCTCCTGCACGAATCCTGACCTTCAGTGGCACGGTGACTACTCCCTGGATGAAAGACATTGCCTTGCCTTGTAAAGCTGTTGGGGACCCCTCTCCTGCCGTAAAGTGGATGAAAGACAGGTAACCAGTAACCCAATGTATGCCCTCAATAAAACTCTAGGAGAGTGCCTCGGACACACTGTGCTGAGTCTCATGTGTAAAGCTGTAGATTTACATCCATGAAAGCTCCAGGAAAACTACCCAATCTTCTGCAATAGAGAGGAAGCTGGTTGAGGGTGATGGGGGAGGAATCTCAGCTTTAGTACTAAAAGGATCTGATCTATCATGTCAATTCTCTTAAAATTCTTAGCTTTAAGTTCATGACAATGCTCCCGAGGAAAATAGTTTAGCCAACTGAATAATTTCTGTGAAATTTTCTGTACCTTATCATGAAAATCCCTTATATATCTGAGATGAACATACCCGAGGAGACTAGAGACTTAGACACTTATCTTTTCTCCTTCCAAGATGATGGGCCAACCAACCCTAACTGAAATGCTCTGAGAAATAGCTTTAAGAAATGGAATGCATTGTTGTTATTGTTGTTCAGTTGCTAAGTCATGTCACACTCTGCGATCTCACAGACTGCGGCATGCCACGCTTTTCTGTCCTTGACGATCTCCCAGAGTTTGCTCAAACTCATGTCCATCGAGTTGGTGATGCCATCCAACCCTCCCATCCTCTGTCACTCCCTTCTCCTCCCACCTTCAATCTTTCCCAGCATCAGGGTCTTTTCAAATGAGTCAGTTCTTCACATCAGGTGGCCAAAGTAATGGAGTTTCAGCTTCAGCATCAGTCCTTCCAATGAATATTCAGGCTGATTTCCTTTAGGATTAACTGGCTTGATCTCCTTGCTGTCCAAGGGACTCTCAAGGGTCTTCTCCAGCACCACAATTCAAAAGCATCAGTTCTTCAGCACTCATACTTCTTTACAATCCTTTTGCCTTCTTTATGGAATACATTAGGACTTTTCTAATGTAAAACCTGGTTTTCCATGCTTGGTAGGAATTATTGAAATAATAACAGCTGAGATGGAAGGGAGCAAGTGGATGAAATAGATTCCATTCATGTAACTTTTTTAAGTACTTTATTCAGAGGAAGAAATTAAGATATAAATAAAGGGCTGAGCATTCACTGATGAACCTAGAGATTTGAGATTGAGAAGAGTCCCTATTTTCAAACAAAGACACTTCAAAGACATAAACTATTGAAATGATAGTCTTGATATGTGTATGCTAAGTCATTGAATCATGTCTGACTCTTTGCAGCCCCATGGACTATAACCTACCAGGCTCCTCAGTCCATGGGATTCTCCAGGCAAGAACACTGGAGTGGGTTTCCATGCCCTCCTCAGTGACTACTTTCTCATCTCTTTTAATGTCAGTTAAGGAAATAAGTAAGCTCCCAAGGTTAAGTGGCATCCACCAGATGTGGGGATGGCCCTAGATGACTGGACAATCCCCTCTCCCTGTGGCCAAGGAAATCTCCACGGGAGCTCTCTTTATACCAGGGTTGGCTCATCACCCTCTTGGCACACTGCAGTTCATTTCTGATGCCACAGTCATTAACAACTGCAATTTTCCATGAATCTACAAGCCACCCCGAAACTTAATTGTCCTGATATGATCTTGTCAAAATGGTATCTGCCCACAGAACCAATCTCGTTTGGGATATGACAAGCATTGACCTATGTCAGGAGCCAGAAGCCACACAGACCTCCACACAGACTTCACCTCAACACAGCATTTTGTACAAATAATCAAACTCAGCTGTGTGACTGTTTTCATCATATAATCATGGTTTCAGTCAGTTCAGTTCACTTCAGTTGCTCCGTTGTGTCTGACTCTTTGTGAGCCCAGGAATCGCCACACTCCCAGCCTCCCTGTTCATCACCAATCCCAGAGTTCACTCAAACTCAGGTCCATCGAGTCAGTGATGCCATCCAGCCATCTCATCCTCTGTCATCCCCTTTTCCTCCTGCCCCTAATCCCTCCCAGCATCAGAGTCTTTTCCAGTGAGTCAACACTTCGCATGAGATGGCCAAAGTACTGGAGTTTCAGCTTTAGCATCATTCCTTCCAAAGAAATCCCAGGGTTGATCTCCTTCAGAATGAACTGGTTGGATCTCCTTGCAGTCTTACTTAATATAATATTCCGAATGGTTGTCTGCATCGGAGGGTGTTTATGCTTTTCCCCAGCCTCAGCTAACTTAGATTGTAATTTCTTTAATCTGCGCCTTTNCATGGTTTAGTTCTTCAGTTCAGTTCAGTAGCTCAGTCATGTCCTACTCTTTGTGACCCCATGAATCGCAGCACGCCAGGCCTCCCTGTTCATCACCAACTCCAGGAGTTCACTCAGACTCACATCCATCGAGTCTGTGATGCCATCCAGCCGTCTCATCCTCGGTCGTCCCCCTCTCCTCCTGCCACCAATCCCTCCCAGCATCAGAGATTTTTCCAATGAGTCAGCTCTTCGCATGAGGTGGCCAAAGTACTGGAGTTTCAGCTTTAGCATCATTCCTTCCAAAGAAATCCCAGGGTTGATCTCCTTCAGAATGGACTGGTTGGATCTCCTTGCAGTCTTACTTAATATAATATTCCGAATGGTTGTCTGCATCGGAGGGTGTTTATGCTTTTCCCCAGCCTCAGCTAACTTAGATTGTAATTTCTTTAATCTGCGCCTTTTTCTTCCTGTGAGGTAGTAACGGGACACCCAGCCTGGTAACGATTGATGGGCGGAGAAGCGTCTTCAGCAATGGCAGCTTTGTCATCCGCACTGTGAAGGCAGAGGACTCTGGCTATTACAGCTGTATTGCCAATAACAACTGGGGGTCGGATGAAATTATCTTAAATTTACAAGTACAAGGTACCAATCTGGGGGTTCTTCTTAATGCTACTTTTTGTATGTATGCCTATGTGCAAAGAATGAAAGTGAGCAAATTTAAAAATCAGCCTTTGTAAAGAACTAATTGCTGCTTTCATATGCTGCTAAGTTGCTTCAGTCGTGTCTGACTCTGTGCGACCCCCTAGACGGCAGCCCACCAGGCTCCCCTGTCCCTGAGATTCTCCAGGCAAGAACACTGGAGTGGGTTGCCATTTCCTTCTCCAATGCATGAAAGTGGAAAGTGAAAGTGAAGTTGCTCAGTCGTGTCCGACTCTTCGCAACCCCATGGACTGCAGCCTACCAGGCTCCTCTGTCCATGGGATTTTCCAGGCAAGAGTACTGGAATGGGGTGCCATTGCCTTCTCCATACTTTCATATAACAAAAGCCATAGATGTTCATTTTGGAGATTAGATTTAAATTAATCAAAGTAAAAAAAAAAGCATTCCTAACCAACCTGAGAGCTAACACTGTTTCCATATTTTCATATGAGAACCTAGTCTCATCTGTCTTTATGTGTGCACCCCTGAAAAAGCCCTTCCTAATAACATGCTAATTGCATGATTTATTCCACATGTATATAAGCATCACCCAAAAAATACCAGCAAGAAATAATTGCAAATTGAGATGCTTTATGAATGTTAATTAACTCACTAGGCATATACAATGTATATTAAAAGAATACTAGCTGAAACTCTATAGGGTATTCATGTTTAATTATGTATTTAATACAGTATATGTAATTTTTCTTGACTTCATACNTTCCACATGTATATAAGCATCACCCAAAAAATACCAGCAAGAAATAATTCCAAATTGAGATGCTTTATGAATGTTAATTAACTCACTAGGCATATACAATGTATATTAAAAGAATACTAGCTGAAACTCTATAGGGTATTCATGTTTAATTATGTATTTAATACAGTATATGTAATTTTTCTTGACTTCATACTCCAAAAGTACACGACAAATTTAAGACTGTTGAATTAAAAGCATGCATAAAATCCCAAATGGCTGCTAATTGGGTTCAAATTTGGATACACAGTGATATTTTATTAGTAGAAAAATCAAAGTGTATAAGTTTCCAGATGTAAGTATTATTACATTAATAATTAATATAGTGTTAACAATATTGTCACATTAAATTAATCACCTTAATTTGTATTATCATATTAATAAATTACAGAAGGCTTGATAAAAAATAAAATAAATGTTGCCCTCATTGGGAGGGAAGGGAAGGAGAACTATATTTTTTAATAATGTAAAATTGACCTGGAATTTCAAGTAACTTAAAGTTGGTATAATTTCAGGGCATTTTTCAGAGATAGACTCTGTGTTATAACTCTAAAGAGATGAATCTATTTTTCATGGCTTTGGGTTAATACCAGACTTCTCTCAGAGGAAAAGAGAAGGACATTTTATGAGAAGCTTTCTATATAATTTTGNGACCTGGAATTTCAAGTAACTTAAAGTTGGTATAATTTCAGGGCATTTTTCAGAGATAGACTCTGTGTTATAACTCTAAAGAGATGAATCTATTTTTCATGGCTTTGGGTTAATACCAGACTACTCTCAGAGGAAAAGAGAAGGACATTTTATGAGAAGCTTTCTATATAATTTTGAGAACCTTACTCCAAATTTCTTCAGTTTTTCTGCTCAGAGAGCTAATCCAAGATATTACTAAGGCTCATTGATAAGAAGTATGTATTCTTTGAACCTTATGTGACAATTCAAGTGTGTGTACTGCCACTCAATAGAATACCTATGATTTTCGTGGAGAANGACAAACTAAAGGGCTTTGATGCTGACCAGACGTTTTCCCTAGCGTTTAAAGGCTCCCCAAAGTCCTTTGCTAGCAGGGTACACATTTGAGCAGAAAGTATATTTCTTGCTGTAGATGATGGACGTCCACTAATTGCCTTTCGATCATCCCGCTCTGTCACCCAGCCTCACTGTAGTCTGTGTGGTCCAGCGTGCACGGCTTCAAGGTGCACGTTGTTGATAGGCTTACAGCTAATCATTTAATTAGCAATCTCTCACATGCAGCATTTGAAACTGTCATTCTTACTTACAAAGTGCTCTGCAGACTTTAAATGGTTATTTTCTAAAAGAAATATCCTCACTTTATCCAAGATCTCAGATTAGAATCACGAAAAACATCCTACATGTAAAATGTTCTGAAATCTGAGATGATTCTATTACACTAGAAAGAAAAATCATATGTCTATTTTCCTTGAAAAAGGTTACATATTTCTTTGAACCAAGCTTGTGGATATATAGCTTTAATATCTCTTGTGTCACTTCTGCCTGAAGAATTTTTTTTCATTTGGGAGAAAACAAACATTGATGATTAGCTTTCTGGCTGTACTAGTCAGATTTCAGATTCTTCTGGTTTTTTTTTTTTTTTTTTTTTGGACTCTTTCTTCTGCCATTCCCTCAGCCAGGTGTCTGTACTGGTCCTGTGTCATCTTGGTTTTGTAGACACATCCTCAGCTGCCTCCCCTTTTGTACCTGTTACCTGAGTTCTGAGCATTTGCAGACCTGGGGCTCCAGCCAAAACTGGAGTTTATAAGTTGGAGGAATGATATTATTGGCCTTAGCAGACAGCAGAGGGGCCTGGTGTTCTGTATCCCCGCTCTACTCACTAAATGCAGGACAAAGACACTTTTTGTTCAAAGGGAAATTATATTATTTTTGCATTATTTTTCCTAAATTGCTGACTTCCTGGCCTTTGTTTTACATGGAAAATACAGAAGACTGGAGCATCTTTTCATAGTGGTGGATGCCAAAATGCAAGCTCCATAAAAGGGGATGCCTGTGTTTGAATCTCTGGACCCATTTTGTTCAGCCTCTCAGCAGAAGGCAGCTTAAAGCAGCTCAGAGTTCAGACTGCTTAAGTGTTTCCTTGTAATTCTAAATAATCTGAATTTCAGGGCATTATAAGGGTCAATAAATAGCTTGCTTTAGAGACCTGGATAGCTTCTCTTTGAAAAGTTGATTTTGCTGTAATGTCCTGGAAGGAGACTTTTAAAAGTAGATTTGGTCTTACATCCATGATAAAAAGCAATGAAATAATCAAAGAAAAGAGATTTTCAGCTCCTTTAAGCAGGTCTATCTGGTACAGGCTCCCCAAAGCCTGCCTTCTGTCCACTTGCCAAACCCATTGTTCCTTCTTTGATGTGCAATTTTTCAAACAGCCACTCTCAGTTGTGTTCTGGGTTACATTCAACTCCAGGTAAATGCATGTGGCTTTTTAAAGCACCCAGCCTGATATTATGCTTTCAAGTGTCTGCATCCAGCATGTTACCAGTGAAGTCCCTTTCAAAGAAATGGGCTTTGTCCTTTGCGCAGACCAGTTCCATTTCTGTAGAGTAAGCATAGGAGGAAAGTGAGTGAGTAAAGAAATTAGCAAGGACCTAGATGAAGAGTTCCTTCCATCTTCATCTCCGTGGACGCCCTCGGATCACTCGCGCGGTTCTTATAACCCATCATCCCTAAAAACTCCGCCATGCTGTCGTCATTAACAGCCACCTAACATCATGACCCTGTTTTCAGGTACAATCCCCCCACTCATTAAGTCAGTTGTCCAAAGCGATGAAGGGCTGACAACCAACGAGGGGCTCAAGATGCTGGTGACCATCTCCTGTATCCTGGTGGGGGTCCTCATGCTGTTTGTGCTCCTGCTGGTGGTTCGGAGGAGGAGGCGTGAGCAGAGGCTGAAACGGCTGAGAGGTGAGCGGGGGCTTGGCTGTCCCCCTGCACAGCGGGACCAACAGCTAGCTGGGGGGGGATCTCACCCTACAAATGCCTTTCCGTCTCTGAGCTAGATCCCCAAGCTGCCTGGTTCTGTGACCCATGATATTCCTTGGGCAGGGTGTCAGGGCCCCGCACGCAAGTCATACAAAAGTTACTGCTCAGAAACTGGGTGAAAGCCAACCTTTCAAGTGTCTTAAATCCTAACTTGTCAGTAGGACAGACCAAGAGAATGACTTTCCCATGGGTTTGCCAACAACCACTCTTTAATTTTCAGTCTCTGCAACAATGCCACCAATTATGCCACCAATTATGGCCTCCTTTAAAAAGACCTGTCTGATGGACTCTGGAAATGAGAACTATTTTATAGCTGGGAAGAGGAAATTGAGGGTTTATGGTCCTGGGAAAGCATTGTGAGACAGAAAACACACGCTTTCCTGAATTAGAAATTAGAGCAGAATTCTGGTGTAAGAGTTTCGCTTTAACTAATAGAAAATAAAATGATAACTTGGGCCAGATGAGAGCCATTGTCAGCAGCACCATTATTACGATGTCCAGCTCTGTAGATTCTGTGCACCGGAGCTATTTCCAGGTCCTGTGCAACAGCCCTACTGGCCCTGGCTGCGGTGTGAGGACAATGAATTCTTTCAAATATAAAGCCCTGGACAGGTCAGAGTTCTCTGAGTCCCTCCTCTTTACCTGTCAGGATATTGAGTAAATCCAAGTTTCAGTAGAATGCATATACAGGCTGTTTGCACTTTAGTGTCAGTGCAGTGAGAGGAATGCAGCATCCCCTGTGTTCTTCAAATTTGCATTTGAAAGACAAGCCTGGAAGCTCTGTCCCCAAGCCATGCTGGTAGACCTGAACGTTGACCTCTTGTGTAATTGACCGTAGGCCAGTTAGATCAGTGGGACAGGGGGCTATTTCCACCTGTCTTCTCGTAGCCAGGGCATCCCCTTGATGTGGCTCTGTTAGGTAGTTAGTGTAGGAAACAGGAGTCCAAAATGGAGGTGGCTGAAAGTCAAGGAAGGGAAAAGCCTAAGAAAATAGAACAAAGGAAGGTCAAAGGAAGATCCGAGGACCTGAGTGAGGGCCTCAGGTAGAACAAACAGCACTCCTGGCTAGCCCAGTTTACACAGGGCAGGCTGGGGGAGGGAAAAGACATATACAAAGAGGACCCAAGCGCGGTCTCTCCTTCTGTCTCTCCTTCTGTCTCTCTCCTGCACACCGCCATGCTCCCGCACTCTCTTCTCTTCGCGTCTTTGGGTCTGCATGCCCTCACGCCTCAAGGATGGATTCTCTTGCCATTTTCTAAATAAAATAGAGCTGTAACACTGATTTGTCTAAGAGCTATAACATGGTCTGCCCAAGACCTGAGAGCTGTGGCGTGCCGAGGGCTTTAATGTGGGTCACTCCAAATCTTTGTTGTGACAAGACAGAACCGAGGAGCATACACTCACCTGACAGTAAGCACAGAACAGAAAGTGATTAATTGCAACTGGGGAGGAAAGGGGGTGCCATTTATGAGAACAGCATCACAAAAACATTGTATTGCCTAATCTATTGAGAAATTTAGTATCGGGTGTGCAGTATTGGATTCTGTTCACAAGTGTTCATCATTAAAATACGAAAAGGACTTTTTTTAAAAATGAGTTTTTAGTTATTTATTTTTGGCTGTGCTGGGTGTTCATTGTTGCACAGGCTTTTTTCTAGTTGTGGTGAGTAGAGGCTACTCTCTGGTTGTGGTACAAGGGTTTCTCATTGCAGGGCTTCTCTTGTTGTGGAACACAGGCTCAATAGTTGCAGCTCCCAGGCTCTAGAGCACAGTCCCAGTAGCTGTGGCCCATGGGCTTAGCTGCTCCACAACATGTGGGATCCTCTCAGACCAGGGATCAAACTTGTATCTTCTGTATCAGCAGGTGGATTCTTTACCACTGACCACCAGGAAAGCCTCCAAAAGGACTTTTAAAATCCCCTGACCCTTTTTTTAAACCCAAAACAGAAACCCATAGCCTGGCCTTAGGGGCATTGTTATTGAGGTACCAAGGCTGTCTGTTCTTGATGCACCTAGAGAGATTGAACTGGCTGCATTTAGAAGACTAGAAATTGTCCATATAACATTCTCAAAAAAACCAACAGTAACACTTTCTCATCCATCATTCCTGTTTGATCACAAGGTTTTACCTAGAAATGTGTTAAAGACTAAATCCCTCCCAGCACCTGCCCCCCGCCTCTGCTAAACTCACCTTTTCTTTTCGCCCTGGCCCCCTTTGCTTCCTTTCACCTCCCCAGCTATTGTCTGATTTTCCTCTTCTATTTAACAACTTGAACACCCCAAGCTCGCTCTTCTCTGCCAAGAGCACGAAAAAGATGCTAGAGCTGTTGCATATTCTTCCTGGTGCATTTGAGTCAGACCGGTGGCAGGTGGGACGTCCTTTCTTTTTGTTCTTCACAATCCCTTGTAATTTCGTCATTGCCTTGCAAGGACTCTGTCTAGAAAATATCCTGGGCTGGCATTTTTATTGTTGGCACCTCCGCCGTCCCACACCACTATTTTGTCACTGGTCTCGGTACATAGAACAACTCATCACATCCTCAAGTCCAGCCTTTCATTCCCCGGAAACGAGTTTGTTTTCTTTGTGCCGGAGCAGAGAGAGAGAGCTGACACAAAGGTTTCAGCAGGGGCAGAAAGTAAGTGCTGTGGCAAAGATGTATTCATGGGAGATGCTAAGGAGCAAAGAGTCCCAGAGAAGTAGCTGGCAGGGCACAAAGGTATCTGCAGGCTTGCATTTTACTTGCCTGATAAAAGCTTCTAAGTCAAGAGTTTGAGGAGAGGGCAGGAAGAAGGGAAAATGATGATACCTCATTCCATAGCCTTCCAAACGGCAGGTTTTACTTTGGATACACTGAAATATTCAGTTCAACACATTCTCACTGATTATCTCCCATGGGCCAGATGCAACATTTTTTAAAACTAACTGTAAATTTTTCTTGTTAACCATTTCTATTTGATCACAAGAATTTAGCCAGGTCCTGGAGAGGAAAGAAAGGTTACTAAGATTCTGTCCCAGGATAATGGAAGCTGATACCCTAGTGGCAGTCAGCAAAGGCTTACGTGGGAGGTGCTCGTCTTTCTATAACATTGAAAAATGTCCCGTAAAGGGGCAGAGTGAGTGACTAGGGCTATTGGGAGAATCAGTGAAAGGCCAGAAAAGAAAGTGAAAGTGTTAGTTGCTCAGTCATGTCCAACTCTTTGCAACCCTGCGGACTGCAGCCCACCAGGCTCCTTGGTCCCTGGGATTCTCCAGGCAAGAATACTGGAGTGGGTTGCCATGCCCTCCCCCAGGGTATTTTCCTGACCCAGGGATGAAACCCAGGTCTCCTGCATTGCAGTCAGATTCTTCACCAACTGAGTCACATGGGAAGCCCAAAAGGCCAGACCCTGCCCCTCAAAGATCTGTCTTTTAGGTCTGCAGGGCCCTTGAACTGGTATGTTAATTAATAATGCAACATGCTTCCCATTCATTTGTGGGAGGAAACTAGAGCCACAGAGCTTAAGGTAGTAGGTGCCCATCTAGTAAACAGAGTCCATTAGGAAAATCACTGACCCACAGTAATTCCCTGACCCACATAAGGCACAGATCATGTCCCTGGGTTAGAATGAGTCCAGATATATTTACAGGTTGAATGGCTTCATACAATGTTTTATTGTGTAAAATAAGGACATTTCTAATAATAGGTCAGTATTTCCTGAGCAACTACTCTTCAGGATCAAAACTGGAAATAGGAAAATTTGGATTATAGGAAAATACTACAGGGATTCCTAATGAACACTGTAAGATCAACTCCATGCCATTGACCTTGTTTGATTGCTATATGCTACTCAGTGTTTATAAGTAGGTTTGTTTCACTGTATCGACAAGCAACCTAGTTAACGCACCATAACGTGCTTTATGTAAATTTTTTTTTTTTTTAAGAAAGAAAGAAAATGGGACTCAAGCAGTTTAGCCAACCTATATTCTTCCTTCCTGAGTGAATTACTAATTTTAGAGCCTAACGACCTCCTAAAGTCTAAATTGTCTTCAAGTGGTACCTTTTAAAAAAATCTATAACCTTATCCACAAGTTCAGAAGCCACATTTTGCTTTAAATGATGCCCTGATTTTTTCCTATTGCTAGCTCCTTTGAAGTGCAAGGTTACAGAATAATTCACTGGCTGGGCCCATGATCCCAGCAGTGCCAAATTATAAAAATTTGATTCCAGTGTCAAGTAATCAAGGCCAGGGTCACTAAAAGCTTCCCCTCTTAGTATGAGTTTACCCAAGAGGACGCAAACTACCGAACCAGTATGGGTCAACTGGCAGTGCCAAGCCAAAAAGCTGCTTCCAACATTTCAAATAAGCTAAAGATAAAAATCTGTGGATGACGTAAAATCTGACCTTCTTGCCTTGAACAGAAGCATATTTATTATTTGAAACATGGTTTCAAATGGATTAATAGTTTAAAGCCGATTAGTTCCGGAAGACCATTCCTAAAGAGAATGTGGCCTTTGGTCATCCACAGGCACAGCTGAAGGGGTGGGCCATGACTGTTCTAATATTCCATTTATCTGCTCTGTAAATATCTCAGCTAAATCCTTCCTCCTCTGTAAAACCATCACTTAGCTTGAACCCTGATAATCTAAAGGAAGAAAGGTGTACATCTAGGAGCTCAAAGACACTTGTACTCAAGGTGGACTTGTATAAAGGTGGCCATGATGCCTTGAATCATATGCATGCAGACAGAATGGTGGGTGGGCCCCCAGAGACGTCACTGCCGAACTAATAAATGTCCCAGTTGGGGCTGAGATGGGATCAGAAGTCTGAAACTGTAGTTCTCAGCTTTGCATTTTCTTCCTTCTTCATTCCTTTCTGTTTTCATTCTTTTTATCCTTTTGACCTACATTTCTTAAAAATCATCCTTTCAAAACTTCAAGTGTGTTATGGCAGAACTAAATTTTTTTTAAAGGGTTTCTATATCTTACAATGGGAAAGCACAGGAACAGAGGGAAGGTAA